>CAUZLF010000574.1:23762-330577 GCA_963580285.1 Lucinisca nassula
TTTGAAGGGGGGTATAACAATTTTATCACACTATGGCAGACTTCAACAATCAAAGCGACTGCATTTTGAAAAATCCACTCTCAGAAATGAAGGTATTTGAGCCAGCACACGACAAAATCTACAGTAAGACTTGGGCGACCAGCTAAGACTCAGATCAGTCAGCGCATCCACACAGTCGTATAAGAGTCTTGGCTGTTCGCATGAGCCTTCTATAGCCTCTGGGCTATTCATAGGGCAACAAGAGAATGCTCCGACCAGACTGACCTGACCAGCCGACTGAACCGAGTCTTTACCATAGCATGGGTCTTATCGTAGGTTTTGACAAGCACCTTGATGCCAGACAATGGTACTTGGGACAGGTTTTTCTACATAGCCCTCTTATGCCATTACGAAAACACATATATACAAATACATTGTAAATTTTTAACACTGAAAAATGAAAATTTTCAGATGAAAAATTTCGATATTTTTCTTATTTCTGCTCAAAACATAGACTGTGGATACTTATTAGAACCGCCTCCTCGATAGACTGTGGATACTCGTTAGAATCACATCAATGAGATAGAGAGAGTTAGATGTACTTAACTTAAAGTATCAGTGAGGGTTCTGGTAACATTGGCTAACTGTGAACATAATAATTTCAGAGAGAGAGAGAGAGAGAGACAGAGAGAGAGAGAGAGAGAGAGAGCTGTATTTAACTTACAGTAACAGTGAGGGTTCTTGTGACATTGGCTAACTGTGAACACGATTCTCGTATCTTTGCTTCACTTCCGCTTATTCTGAGAGAGAGAGAGAGAGAGAGAGAGAGAGAGAGAGAGAGAGAGAGAGAGAGAGAGAGAGAGAGATGTATTTAACTTACAGTATCAGTGAGGGTTCTGGTGACATTGGCTAACTGTGAACACGATTCCTCGTATCTTTGCTTCACTTCCATTAATTCTGACTTTGTTTCCTGTAGTAAAATACAATCAAACTTCAATTGCTGGAGTACTTTTGTGACCATGAATGTCTATAGGGAGATCTACTCTGTGTGTGTGTGTGTGTGTGTGTGTGTGTGTGTGTGTGTGTGTGTGTGTGTGTGTGTGTGTGTGTGTGTGTGTGTGTGTGTGTGTGTGTGTGTGTGTGTATGCGTGCGTGCGTGCGTGCGTGTGTGTGTGAATTTGGGTTTAACGGCACTTTCAACAATTTTTCAGTCATATCACGACTGTGTCTGGTTGCGACAGGGAGCTCAATGCTCACTTTTATAGTGCTGCCTCACTGAAGTATCATGTCCCAGACACATTACATGATACCACACCCAGTCACATTATCCTGACACTGGGTCGACCAGTCCTAGCTCTACCCCGTAAATCTGAGTGCCAAGCCAGGAGCAGATAAAACCATTTTTAACCACTTTGGTATGTCGAGGCCCGGGATGGAACCTGTGACCTCCCGTTCCCCGGAGCGGACACTCTACCAAATCTACTGAGGGTTAATTGCAGCACAAGGCAAAATGGGGATCACTTAAAAGTAATGGATTCACCTTCAGGAGCAGCAACTCCTGCAAAAGTATTTTTGTCTCCCATGTCAATAGGGGTCAACTCTTAAAGGAAAGAATTTGCTCTTGAGGAGCAAATTCTTTCCTTTAAGAGAAGACCCCTCATTCAGTGGGAAAGGGTATTATTGAAAAGGGAACAGGAAGTCCCGAAAGTTGTCTCCTTTTGAAAACGGCAGAAAAATCTGACAGGTGTTCCCATTCACATTATGTTTGATTTGATGTTTATGTCCCCGTCAACACTATATAGGTTATTTTGGAGATGTTGCTTCCAATTTTGTGGGACTTTTACCCGACATTGAGAAGAAACTAGAATTTGTTTTTCTACAAAAACACAGATGTCTCCCCCATTTTTGAATGCTAAGTATTACCTTGACATTGGAGGTATTGAGCTGGATCTTGTATGCAACACATCATATAATGAAGATGAACATTTCTGCATAGTAACTTTAAAAATGTTCATAGAAAAATAAAAAAGTTATTGGCCGTAAACAAAAAAAGCACTTTTTTACCTTTGACCTCTAAGTATGGCCTTGACCTTTGCGGTACAACACATCGTCTCATGATGGTTAACATTTCTGCCAAGTAATTTCATAATCCATCAAAGAATAAGGAAGTTATTGACTGTCCTTTTTTTACCTTTGACCTCTAGGTATGACCTTGACATTGGAGGTATGGACCTAGGTCTTGCACATGACTCATGGTCCAACTTTCAAGCCTCTAGCTCCAATAGTTTTTGAGATATCTTGCTGACAAGATTTTATTAAAAAAAATTCAAAGGGCAATAACTCTTGAAAGGGGCATAATCCTGATGAGAAAAAAATACATGTCAGCTTATTTTCCATTAGGAATGCATATATGAAATTTCAAAACCCTAGCATACACAGTTCTAAAGTTCTGCTATGCATCACTTTTAGCATTCATTACAATGGGCACAAATTACCAAAATGACAAAGGGCCATAACTCGCAAAGTATTTTTCGGAATTTTGTCAAAAATTAATCAGTTCATATACTCATCACCACCAATATACTCAACAACTTTCAAGGGTCTAGCTCCAATAGTGTTTGAGATATTTTGCTGACAAGATTTTATTAAAAAAAATTCAAAGGGTAATAACTCTTGAAAGGGGCATAATCCTGATGAGAAAAAAAATACACGTCAGCTTATTTTCCATTAGGAATGCATATATGAAATTTCAAAACCCTAGCATACACAGTTCTAAAGTTCTGCTATGCATCACTTTTAGCATTCATTACAATGGGCACAAATTACCAAAATGACAAAGGGCCATAACTCGCAAAGTATTTTTCGGAATTTTGTCAAAAATTAATCAGTTCATATACACATCACCACCAATATACTCAACAACTTTCAAGGGTCTAGCTCCAATAGTGTTTGAGATATTTTGCTGACAAGATTTTATTAAAAAAATTTCAAAGGGCAATAACTCTTGAAAGGGGCATAATCCAGACGAGAAAAAAATACGTGTCAGCTAATTTTTCATGAGGAATCCATATATGAAATTTCAAAACCCTAGCATACACGGTTCTAAAGTTATGCTATGCATCACTTTTAGCATACATTACAATGGGCACAAATTACCAAAATGACAAAGGGCCATAACTCACTAAGTATTTTTCGGAATTTTGTCAAAAGTTAATCAATTCATCTACTCATCACCACCAATATATTCACCAACTTTCAAGCCTCTAGCTCCAATAGTTTTTGAGATATCTTGCTGACAAGATTTTATTAAAAAAATTTCAAAGGGCAATAACTCTTAAAAGGGGCATAATCCGGACGAGGAAAAAAATACGCGTCAGCTTATTTTCCATCAGAAATGCATATATGAAATTTCAAAACTATAGCATACACGGTTCTACAGTTATGCTATGCATCACTTTTAGCATACATTACAATGGGCACAAATTACCAAAATGACAAAGGGCCATAACTCACTAAGTATTTTTCGGAATTTTGTCATAAGTTAATCAGTTCATCTACTCATCACCAACAATCTATTCACTAACTTTCAAGGCTCTAGCTCCAATAGTTTTTGAGATATCTTGCTGACAAGATTTTATTAAAACAAGCAAATTCGTTGAATTGATATCCCCCGCCGAATGGGTTTTTCGTGTAGAATGGCAAGAAAATATATCTGGCCAAAATTGAGGATGGTTCTAAGAAGCAAACTAGAGACAATGAGGAAGGGCCCCGCTGAACATTTACTCCCTGGATGAGAGGCTGTACCCTGACCTACTGACCTAATTATCAGTAGAGATTAACTTGTCTGTCAAAGTTGAGGTTTATTTACCTGTTATGTGGTTTCAAGGATACCAAAATAAAATTCGCGAATATTAAAAAAACCCGATATAATCACCGAATAGACAAAATTCCTCAATTTCAATCATTTAAGGGGAAATAACTCTGGATAAAAAAGTCAATCCAGGTAAATCCGAAAAAAAAATTGCGTGTGCATCACGGCAGCATAATAATACATATTTATTTCAAGTTTCATTTTATTCCATGCAATAGTTGCTGAGAAGCGGTTCCAGACAAAGTGAGACGACGAAAAATCCAGAATTTTAATCATTTAAGGGGCCATAACTCTGGGTGTAAAAAGTCAATCCGAAAAAAATATTCATGCGTGCATCACCACAGCATAATAGTACATATTTATTTCAAGTTTCATATAATTCCATGCAATAGTTGCTGAGGAACAGTTCCCGACAAAAAAGTGAGACGACGAAAAATCCAGGATTACAATCATTTAAGGGGCCATAACTCTGGATGTAAAAAGTAAATCCGGAAAAAAAATGCGCGTGCATCACCACAGCATAATAATACATATTTATTTTTAAGTTTCATTTAATTCCATGCAATAGTTGCTGAGAAACGGTTCCGGACAAAGTGAGACGACGAAAAATCCAGAATTTCGATCATTTAAGGGGCCATAACTCTTGATGTAAAAAGTCAATCCAGAAAAAAATTGCGCGTGCATCACCGCAGCATAATAATACATATTTATTTCACGTTTCATTTAATTCCATGCAATAGTTGCTGAGAAACAGTTCCGGACAAAGTTAGATGACAAAAAAATCCAGAATTTCAATCATTTAAGGGGCCATAACTCTGGATGTAAAAAGTCAATCCAAAAAAAAATTGAACGTGCATCACTGCAGCATAATAATACATATTTATTTCAAGTTTCATTTAATTCAATGCAATAGTTGCTGAGAAACGGTTCCGGACAAAGTGAGACGACGAAAAATCCAGAATTTCAATCATTCAAGGGGCCATAACTCTGGATGTAAAATGTCAATCCGAAAAAAAATTGCGCGTGCATCACCACAGCATAATAATACATATTTATTTCAAGTTTCATTTAATTCCATGCAATAGTTGCTGAGAAACAGTTCCGGACAAAAAAGTGTGACGGACGGACGGAAGGACGGATGGACGGACGGACGGAAGGACGGAAGGACGGATGGACGGAAGGACGGACGGACGGACGGACGGACGGACGGACGGACGGACAACGCCAAAACTATATCCCTCCGCCTTCGGCGGGGGATAAAAATTTCAAAGGGCAATAGCTCTTGAAAGGGGCATATTCCGGACGAGAAAAAAAATACGCGTCAGCTAATTTTCCATGAGGAATCCATATATGAAATTTCAAAACCCTAGCATACAAGGTTCTAAAGTTATGCTATGCATCACTTTTAGCATACATTAAAATGGGCACAAATTACCAAAATGACAAAGGCCATAACTCACAAAGTATTTTTCGGAATTTTGTCAAAAGTTAATCAGTTCATCTGCTCATCACCATCAATATATTCACCAACTTTCAAGGCTCTAGCTCCAATAGTTTTGAGATATCTTGCTGACAAGATTTTATTAAAAAAAAAATTCAAAGGGCAATAACTCTTGAAGGGGGCATAATCCGGACGAGAAAAAAAATATGTGTAAGCTAATTTTCCATGAGGAATCCATATATGAAATTTCAAAACCCTAGCATACACGGTTCTTTAGTTATGCTATGCATCAAAAGCGTAACTGACGGACGAACGAACCAGAACCAATATGCCCCTCCAACTTTTTCAAAGTTGGGGGCATAATAAGAAAGTTATTGACAGAACACAAAAAAAGGCCCTTTTTTTACCTTTAACCTCTATGTATGACCTTGACCTTTCAGGTATTAAACTGGGTCATGCGTGCAACACATCATCTCATGGTGGTTAACATTTCTGCCTAGCAATTTCAAAATCCATCTAAAAATAAGAAAGTTATTGACCAAACATGAAAAAAGGCCCCTTTTTACCTTTGACCTCTATGTATGACCTTGACATTTTAGGTACCAAACTGAATCATGCATGCAACACATCGTCCCATGATAGTTAACATGCTTGCCAAGTAACTTCAAATTCTATTTAAAAATAGGCAAGTTATTGACAAAACCCGAAAAAAGGCCCCTTTTTTTACCTTTGACCTCTAAGTATGACCTTGACCTTTGAGGTACCAACCTGGGTCATGCGCGCAACACATCGCCTTATATTGGTTCACATTTCTGCCATGTGATTTCAAAATCCATCTCAAAATAAGAAAGTTATTGACCAAATACAAAAAAAAGGCCCACTTTTTGACCTTTGACCTCTAAGTATGACCTTGACCTTTGAGGTACCGACCTGACTCATGTGCACCACACATCGTCTCATGATTGTTAATAATTATGCCAAGTAATTTTAAAATCCATCTCAAAATTAGAAAGTTATTGACCAAATACGAAAAAAAGGCCCCTTTTTTGACCTTTGACCTCTAAGTATGACCTTGACCTTTGAGGAACCGACCTGCCTCATGTGCACCACACATTGTCTTATGGTTGTTAATAATTATGCCAAGTAATTTTAAAATCCATCTCAAAATAAGAAAGTTATTGACCAAATACGAAAAAAAAGACCCCTTTTTTGACCTTTGACCTCTAAGTATGACCTTGACCTTTGAGGTACCGATCTGCCTCATGCGCACCACACATCGTCTTATGGTTGTCAATATTTCTGCCGAGTAATTTTAAAATCCATCAAAAAATAAGAAAGTTATTGACCGGACAGGATTTGCCCATACATATATACAGACCAACAAACTTCCAAGGGAGATAATTCAAAAAGTATAAATGCGAGAGTTATGGTTCTTGCGCACTGCACGTCGTCTAATGCTGATTAATATTTATACGAAGTTTCGTGAAGATAGCTCTAACGGTTTTCAAGTTACAGAGCGGACACGAATGTGTGACAGACAGACGGACTGACGGACAGACAGACAGACAGACGCCCCGGGGAAAAACAATATGTCTCTCCGAAAAAAAATTTTCGGGGGAGACATAATGACATCTCAAGCCCTGTCGCCCAATGAAACCAATAGGGTTTATAAGCATGGACAGGCTGACTCTGGCAAGGCTTAGATCCCCTAAGCAGTTTACCAGTTCTCATCTGCAGTCGGTTTCAGCTCTGCGTGGAAGCATCGTGCAGCCCATCTATTTCTTCAAGCCCTGTTGAGTAGAAGCCGTATAAGGCAAACTGGGGATCCCTTAAGGGGAATGGGCACACCTGGCATATTTTTCGGCCATTTTTCAAAGGGAGACAACCTTCAGGATTTCCTGTTCGCTTTTCAATAAGCCCTGCACCACAGAAAAACAGGTCTACTCTTAAAGGAAAGAATTTGCTCCTCTGGAGCAAATTGTTTCCTTTGAGAGTTGACCCCTATGACAAGGGAGACAAAAATACTTTTGAAGGAGTTGCCTCCCCTGAAGGTATACCCATTCCCCTTAAGAATATCCCTGAATGTTTCCATAAATAGAAGTATGCTGTGTGTACTCATTAGAATCACCTCATTCTGGTGATTCTATTGAGTACACACAACATATTATTTCAGAAAGGTGTGCTTTGTGTACTCATTAGAATTGCCCCATCGAGGTGATTCTAATGAGAAAACACAACATACCTTTTCAAGGAAAACTATGGAACCTCACTCGAGCCACATGTGAGATGCCAAGTTCTGCAACAGAAGGTCAAGTGGTTTTTCTCTGGGTACTCACGTTTTCAGTTTCCACCCACCTCTTATTCTTAATCAGCTCAAAATAAGTGAAATACTCTAAAAGGGTCATACCCCCCCTCCCCCCTAAACCCCCCCCCCAAAAAAATACAGAAACATGAAACTTACCTAAAATATTGATATTTAGAGCCATTTGATGATTTTTCTATGGACTCAAGAACTAGAAATGGTGTTTGCAAAACACTGAGCCCCCAACCATATGCTTGCCCCTAAATGCCAAAATTTTCAAAGGGCCATAACTGAAGAACAATAGTTGATCCAAATTTTTCCAAGGGCCATAACTCAGGATGCTGAAAAAATATGCTTCAGCTATTTTTTCATGAAGAATCCATATATGAAATTTCAAAACCCTAGCATATATGGTTCTAAAGTTATGTATGCATCACAAAGCATGCAACATACAAATGCCCAAAGTTACAAAGGGCCATAATTCATGAAGTATTTTTCACAATTTCTTCAAAGGTTAATCCTGAAAAGAAATAAAAATACGTGCCAGCTATTTCTTCATGAGGAATCCATATATGAAATTTCAAAACCTTAGCCTGCATGGTTCAGAAGTTATGCTATGCATCAAAAAGCATAACCAACGGATGCACGGATGGATGCACAAAAGCAATATGCCCCTCTAACTTCCTGGAACTTGGGAGCATAATGAGTTCAAATTATCCAATGTTAACATGCCATCCATATTTCACTTATTGAAATATCGCTCCAGAATGTATTCAGTTCTATGTAAAATGACTAACAGATTGTATACAGGTGGACATGTTGGACAAGTACATTTTTCATTCAAGAGGTGTCAGGTATATTTTTCCATTTTTATTTTACTTTAGACAGAAAACCCTATGTAGACCTTGATCAGAAGCCACTAATGCTCAGGGGGTATATGAAAACTAATTACCCTTGTGCTGTTCAATCAAAATCCTACAAATTTCTTTACGATATATAAAATGCAATGCTAGTTTATGATAAACAGAGGATCTTACAGGAGTGTTCATGTTTGTTTGTTTGTTTGATTTGAGGTTTACCGTCCCTGTCAACACTGAAACGGTCACTTTGGAGACGTTGCTTCCACTTTTTTGGGACCTTTTCCATGACATTGAGAAGAAATGACATCTCAAGCCATGTCGCCCAATGAAACCAATAGGGTTTATAAGCATGGATGGTCCGACTCATGCGCACCGCTTTGCCTGGGCAGGTTTGGATCCTCTAAGCCGTTTACCAGTACTCGTGTGCGGGTCGGATTCAGCTCTGCGTGGAAGCATCATGCAGCCCATATATTTATTCAAGCCTCGATGGGCAGGGGCCAGGAGTGTTCATGTAATTATGTGTTGAGGAAAAGGGATAAAATGTGAGGCACTCCCTTGTCCACAACAAGTTTAATAAATCTGAAAATACATGAGCACAAATGCAAGATTCTATTTGAGCCCCGCCAAGCGAATTTGGGTCTTCGAGCATTCCGTCATGACAAATTTCAACTGCGCATGCCCAGCCATTCAGAGGGGCCAGGGATATGGTTTTCTGTCTGAAGGTTCCTCTTGATTCACTGCTTGTATGAGCGAGCAGCGAAGGTTCTGGCGAGACTGCGCGGATGCGCAGGCTCGCCTGAACCTTCGCTGCTCCCATAGGCGATAAGTACCAAAATCGCTTGACGCGGCCCATTTATCATATAACATTTAAAACACATTGCATTCAGGATTAGTTTACAAAAAATGTCAATATTCCGCCGTCAGTAATCACGACATCATTAAGGACATTGTACGTGTGACATAACGGGGTGTATCTAGCTAATTTGCATATTTAATCCACCAGTGGATTACGGAATTTATTGCATAGTGTTATTACACTATCAGATCACGATAACAAGTCTGTGAAACGAAGACCCCTATAAACCCCACTTTTTATAGAGAAAAGTGGGGTTTTACAGGGGGTATATATTGTTTGCCTTATTTTTGCTCAAAACATAGATTGTGGGTACCCGTTACCTTTGTTGACAGCAGAAATAAGAAAGATGCTATCATTTTACCAAAAATTTGTCATTTTCTGACACCATGTTGGACGCCATTATTTCACAAGGGCATGTTTTCCTAATGAGACGCATCCTCATATGATAAAACAACAATTCTTACTTTTAACTCATTAGTACATTTTTGTAATCTCTCCAGGTCTGCAGCTACATTCGAAAACCGTCTTACATAATTCTGAAACAACACAATAACAACATAAGGTACGAGGGCAAGTCAATAAGTAACAAGCCTATCCCATTTCCAATTGATCGAGACAACCAAGATTTTCATGCCTTATTTCAATACAGGTTTTAGGTACACCACGACCTCATTATAACACAGTTCATTATAACACATTATCATATGACGTCGCGTCTGAGAGTGTAATAACGTCATGTATTATTTTCGTTAATCCACTAGTGGATTAAATATGCAAATTAGCTAGATACGTCCCGTAACGTTAAATGTACGACGTCTTTAACAACGTCGCGTTTACTAACGGCCGAATATTGACATTTCTGTAAACAATCGTGAATAAAATGCATTTTAAATGTCATATGATAAATAGAATCTTGCATTCGTCCTCATGTATTATTGAATTTTTTAAACTCGTTGAGGAAAAGGGATAAAATGCTCGGCAAAGCCTCGCATTTTACCCCTTTTCCTCAACTCGTTTAATAAATTCAATAATACATGAACACTCATGTAAGATCCACTATGTATTGGATATAACACAGACTCAAGATGGATCCCAAAAATGTATAGATTATATAGAAAAATGACCATAAATGGTCATTTTTCTATATAATCTATACATTTTTGTTTGGATATAACACGATTGTTTAACTAACACGGTTTCTGCTTTGGATCCCATTAAGTGTTATAAAGAGGTTGTGGTGTCTAAGGGCAAAATTGCACCCTTATCGTGTCCTTCACTCATAAGACATTGAACGTCAAACATGGCTAGCAATGCAAACGCAAGGTTTTCTTCAAAAGTTGAATACCGTGCAGTAATCGGTACTTGCATGTGAAAGGGAAAAAAAGGTCAGGAAAAACATTGCAATTGACCAATGTTTATGGGTCTTATGCACCATTGTATGCACAAGTCAAATCCGGGTTGGTGATTTCAAATGCAGTAGAAGGTCTTTAGAAGACAGAACTAGGTCTGGACGCCCATCAGATGCCACCGATGAAGCAATGTGCAATAAAGTATGGGATCTGGTGTACTCTGATAGACAAATTAAGGTGGAAGAAATAGCAAATGCATTACACATTTCACATGGTAGTGTTTCAACAGCTTTATGTGATTGCTTGGGTATGCGCAAGCTAACAGCCCGCTGGGTTCCAAAATCTCTTAGCGATGAGCAAATGGCAACCAGAGCATCAGTATGCAGTGCATTGTTGAAGCGGTTTAATAGGTCAAAGGAAAGAGATTTTCTTTCACGCCTGGTGACTGTAGATGAGACATGGAATCATTATTATGAGCCAGAGAATAAAACGCAGTGGGTAGGGCCAGGGTCTCGGAGACCAAAGTAATTCAAAACGCAACCCTCTGCTGGCAAGTTGATGGCAACTGTATTTTGGTATGCACAAGGTTATTATGTTGGACTTTCTAGCAAAGAAAAATGCTATAGCAGGTGCATATTATGCAAATTTGCTCGACCACTTATCTTGCTGTTCACGACAACCCCTATCTTTGCAAACAGTGTAGATCCAGATCAGATGGCTTGTGAAGAAGTCTTATCTTGCTGTTCACGACAACCCCTATCTTTGCAAACAGTGTAGATCCAGATCAGATGGCTTTTAAAGAAGTCTTATCTTGCTGTTCACGACAACCCCTATCTTTGCAAACAGTGTAGATCCAGATCAGATGGCTTCTGAAGAAGTCTTATCTTGCTGTTCACGACAACCCCTATCTTCGCAAACAGTGTAGATCCAGATCAGATGGCTTCTGAAGAAGCCATCTGCTCAGGATCTACACTGTTTGGCATTCAGTTTATGAATTTGTAGGAATAAACTAGAATTTGTTTTTCTACAAAAACACAGATGTCTCCCCCGTTTTTGACTGCTAAGTATAACCTTGACATTGGAGGTATTGAGCTGGGTCTTGTGTGCAACACATCATCTAATGAAGATGAACATTTCTGCATAGTAACTTTAAAAATGTTCATAGAAAAATAAAAAAGTTATTGGCTGTAAACAAAAAAAGCACTTTTTTACCTTTGACCTCTAAGTATGGCCTTGACCTTTGCATTACAACACATCGTCTCATGATGGTTAACATTTCTGCCAAGTAATTTCATAATCCATCAAAGAATAAGGAAGTTATTGACTGTCCTTTTTTTTACCTTTGACCTCTAGGTATGACCTTGACATTGGAGGTATGGACCTTGGTCTTGCACATGACTCATGGTCCAACTTTCAAGCCTCTAGCTCCAACAGTTTTTGAGATATCTTGCTGACAAGATTTTATTAAAAAAAATTCAAAGGGCAATTACTCTTGAAAGGGGCATAATCCGGATGAGAAAAAAATATGTGTCAGCTTATTTTCCATTAGGAATGCATATATGAAATTTCAAAACCATAGCATGCACAGTTCTAAAGTTATGTTATGCATCACTTTTAGGATTCATTACAATGGGCACAAATTACCAAAATGACAAAGGGCCATAACTCGCAAAGTATTTTTCGGAATTTTGTCATAAGTTAATCAGTTCATCTACTCATCACCAACAATATACTCAACAACTTTCAAGGCTCTAGCTCCAATAGTGTTTGAGATATTTTGCTGACAAGATTTTATTAAAAAAATTTCAAAGGGCAATAACTCTTGCAAGGGGCATAATCCGGACGAGAAAAAAAATACGCGTCGGCTAATTTTTCATGAGAAACCCATATATGAAATTTCAAAACCCTAGCATACACGGTTCTAAAGTTATGCTATGCATCAATTTTAGCATACATTACAACGGGCACAAATTACCAAAATGACAAAGGGCCATAACTCACAAAGTATTTTTTGGAATTTTGTCAAAAGTTAATCAGTTCATCTACTCATCACCATCAATATATTCACCAACTTTCAAGCCTCTAGCTCCAATAGTTTTTGAGATATCTTGCTGATAAGATTTTATTAAAAAAAATTCAAAGGGCAATAACTCTTGAAAGGGGCATTATCCTGACGAGAAAAAAAAAACGCGTCAGCTTATTTTCCATCAGAAATGCATATATGAAATTTCAAAATTATAGCATACACCGTTCTAAAGTTATGCTATGCATCACTTTTAGCATACATTACAATGGGCACAAATTACCAAAATGACAAAGGGCCATAACTCACAAAGCATTTTTCGGAATTTTGTCATAAGTTAATCAGTTCATCTACTCATCACCAACAATCTATTCACCAACTTTCAAGGCTCTAGCTCCAATAGTTTTTGAGATATCTTGCTGACAAGATTTTATTAAAAAAAATTCAAAGGGCAATAACTCTTGAAAGGGGCAAATTCCGGCCGAGAAAAAAAATACGCGTCAGCTAATTTTCCATGAGGAATCCATATATGAAATTTCAAAACCCTAGCATACATGGTTCTAAAGTTATGCTATGCATCACTTTTAGCATACATTACAATGGGCACAAATTACCAAAATGACAAAGGGCCATAACTCACAAAGTATTTTTCGGAATTTTGTCAAAAGTTAATCAGTTCATCTACTCAGCACCATCAATATAATCACCAACTTTCAAGGCTCTAGCTCCAAGTGTTTTTGAGATATCTTGCAGACAAGATTTTATTAAAAAAAAAAATTCAAAGGGCAATAACTCTTGAAGGGGGCATAATCGGGACGAGAAAAAAAATACACGTCAGCTAATTTTCCATGGGGAATCCATATATGAAATTTCAAAACCCTAGCATACACGGTTCTTTAGTTATGCTATGCATCAAAAGCGTAACGAACGGACGAACGAACCAGAACCAATATGCCCCTCAAACTTTTTCAAAGTTGGGGGCATAATAAGAAAGTTACTGACAGAACACAAAAAAGGCCCTTTTTTTACCTTTAACCTCTATGTATGACCTTGACCTTTCAGGTATTAAACTGGGTCATGCGTGCAATACATCATCTCATGGTGGTTAACATTTCTGCCTAGCAATTTCAAAATCCATCATAAAATAAGAAAGTTATTGACCAAACACGAAAAAAGGCCCCTTTTTTACCTTTGACCTCTATGTATAAAACCAAACTGAATCATGCATGCAACACATCGTCCCATGATAGTTAACATGTTTGCCAAGTAACTTCAAATTCTATTTAAAAATAGGCAAGTTATTGACAAAACCCGAAAAAAGGCCCCTTTTTTTACATTTGACCTCTAAGTATGACCTTGACCTTTGAGGTAACAACCTGGGTCATGCGCGCAACACATCGCCTTATATTGGTTCACATTTCTGCCATGTGATTTCAAAATCCATCTCAAAATAAGAAAGTTATTGACCAAATACGAAAAAAAGGCCCACTTTTTTACCTTTGACCTCTAAGTAAGACCTTGACCTTTGAGGTACCGACCTGCCTCATGTGCACCACACATCGTCTCATGATTGTTAATAATTATGCCAAGTAATTTTAAAATCTATCTCAAAATTAGAAAGTTATTGACCAAATACGAAAAAAAGACCCCTTTTTTGACCTTTGACCTCTAAGTATGACCTTGACCTTTGAGGAACCGACCTGCCTCATGCGCACCACACATCGTCTTATAATTGTTAATAATTATGCCAAGTAATTTTAAAATCCATCTCAAAATAAGAAAGTTATTGACCAAATACGAAAAAAAGGCCCCTTTTTTGACCTTTGACCTCTAAGTATGACCTTGACCTTTGAGGTACTGACCTGCCTCATGCGCACCACACATCGTCTTATGGTTGTTAATAATTATGCCAAGTAATTTTAAAATCCATCTCAAAATAAGAAAGTTATTGACCAAATACGAAAAAAAGGCCCCTTTTTTGACCTTTGACCTCTAAGTATGACCTTGACCTTTGAGGTACCGACCTGCCTCATGCGCACAACACATCGTCTTATGGTTGTTAATATTTCTGCCGAGTAATTTTAAAATCCATCAAAAAATAAGAAAGTTATTGACCGGAAACGATTTGCCCATACATATATACATACCAACAAACTTCCAAGGGAGATAATTCAAAAAGTATAAATGCGAGAGTTATGGTTCTTGCGCACTGCACGTCGTCTAATGCTGATTAATATTTATACGAAGTTTCGTGAGGATAGCTCTAACGGTTTTCAAGTTACAGAGCGGACACGAAAGTGTGACAGACGGACAGACGGACAGACAGACAGACAGACGCCCGGGGGAAAAACAATATGTCTCTCCGAAAAAAATTTTTTCGGGGGAGACATAATTACATAAAGTAATTTGATTGGTTGATAGACAGAAATGGGTGTGGCTTAGTTGAATATTCAGCAAGAGAAGGGTTAATAATAAAATGAACCCAAAACAATACCTATTCCACGAATTTCAACCATTTCCTCACCAAACAACGGTGAAACATTGGCTCTCGCTTGATTTTCATTATTGATGATCATACGAAAATGCCAAGGTAAACTCTCCAAAGGGATTCTGCTTCAACAGGGCAATACCAGAGTCCACACTTGCAAAATTGCAATGGATGCTGTTGAGCAGAATGGGTACGAGCTAATACCGCACCCCACCTATTCTCCGGACTTAGCTCCTAGTGACTATTTCCCCTTCCCAAACTTGAATAAGGATATCGGTGGACGTCATTTCCGGTCCAACGAAGAAGTCGCGTCGGCAGTTGAGGAGTGGGTCAGAGTCAAGGACCCTGGCTTCTTCAGTTCTGGGCTGAGGGCACTGGAATAGCGTTGGTCAAAGTGTATCATTCTTGAAGGCAATTACATTGAAGCTATTTTCTAAGTTGGTTGGTTGATTTGAGGTTTAACGTCCCCATCAACACTGTAAAGGACATTTTGGAGATGTTGCTTCCAATTTTGTGGGACTTTTACCCGACATTGAGATGAAATGACATCTCAAGCCCTGTTGCCCAATGAAACCAATAGGGTTTATTAGCATGGACGGTCCGCCTCACACCGCGGTTCCTGGACAGGCTTAGATCCTCTACGCGGTTTACCAGTATTAGTGTCTGGGCCGGATTCAGCTCTGCGTGGAAGCATCATGCAGCCCATATATTTCTTCAAGCCCCTATGGGCGGGGGGCCTTATTTTCTAAGTGAAAACTTTCAGCCTACACCCAATATTATACCCTTTTGAACACCTCTAAATCAAATTCTGACACTGATTGCCTAAATAGCCAATAGTGAAAGCTGGTGATATTTTGAGTGACAAATCACTGGCTGATAAGCATGTCGTGATGAGCTGCCTTTTTAGCCAACCAGAGCCGACCGGGGAGCTTATACGATAGGCACTTGTCCGTCGTCGTCATCGTATGTAGTCAACACTTTCAAACGACGTCTCCTCCAAAGCCGCTAAGCGGATTGGGCCCAAATTTCATCTGTAGCATCCTTGGGCTGGGGGATTGAAAGTTTGTGTTTCTTATGAAATTCGGCTCATTAGTTTGGTTGCTATGGCAACTTAGAGTTTCCATATACTTATAATCGGGAAAATTTAAAAAAATGCCATTTACTGATGTCAGATGGTGTAATATCATTTTTTCTGGATCATGTTTTGTTTCTTTGAGGTTTAACGTCTCCGTCAACACTGTAAAAGTCAATAATATTTTGGAGACGTAGCTTCCTATTATGTGGGACTTTTACCCGACATTGAAATGAAATGATGTCTCAAACCCTGCTGCCCAATGAAACCAATTGCATGGACTGTCTGCCAGACATCGCTTTGCCTGGGCAGGCTTAGATCCTCTAAGTGATGTACCAGTACTTGTGTGCAGGTCGGTTTCAGCTCTGCATGGAAGCATCATGCAGCCCATCTATTTCTTCAAGCCCCTATGAAAACAGGTAAAAACATGTGATACAATAAGAATCTTATATGGGTGTGAGGGGTGGATTGAAAAATCCGTCCCGAGGGACACTGTCCGGCATCACGAGGCTTGCCGAGTGATGCCGGACAGTGATCCCGAGGGACGGATTTTTCTATCCACCCCTCCCACCCATATTGGATTCTTTTTCTTGCATACCTTCCATTTCTATTGCGAATTTTTAATGCTGCTGTCACTTCGGTTAACGACGTCCGCCATTTTGTGATGACACAACAGGAATGTTTAGTGACGTCACGCATGACGCCGCCGCGCATGAAGTTGTAATCAACCAGTGCATTTATCAAACACGCGATTATATGCGATTTAGGGTCGGAACACTAGGGTCAGAACACAAATTTCTATCCCAGGGTAAAATCACGGATTTCCTTGTCTGGTGTGCAAGAAAGTCAGATATATCGGCAGAATTCCTTTGAACAATGGCAGAAGGTGATGCAATCTGAAGGAATCAATAGTGTTTTCATAGACTTTTAGTGTGTTAGAATCAAAAGAGATCAGCTCTAGTGCCGTGATTTATTAAGTGATAAATTGATGTTTGTTGGTCAGTTGTAAGTAGACAAATCACTCCTGATTTGATCTACTTCATAACTGACCTTCAAACAGTGATTTATCACTCAATAAATCACTACTAGAGCAGATCTATTTCATTAGTGAAGTTGTCATGGCAAAAGGTTATCCTTTCTGGTAACTCCTGTCCCTTTAGAATTAAATTTGTTATTTAGGAGATAACTGTATTGAAAATTGTCATTTGGGGAGGCGAATCCGCGATTTACGGTTGGAAATTTTGTTTTACGGCGACGCGTTAGCAGAGCCGTAAAACGGAATTTGCGACCGTGAAGCCGATGATTTACCTCCCGAAATGACAATTTTCAATACAGTTTTCCCCATTCTAATGCGCTTATTCAGTTGTTTTGCTTACAAAATGATCATTTTGCCCATAACAGCAAGTGCATTGAGCTGTGTAAAACCAGATTCAAACCAATGAAAAGCGACGTTACGTAATGACGGGTTTCCGACAGTATATCACAGAATATACTGTCACAAAATTTTGACGTCATCCAATAAGACTTTGCGTTACATACGCAAGTGCATTAGAATAAAATTTGTTATTGCAGCTTAACACGTCAATCCCCCTTTTGCAAACAGTGTAGATCTTGATTGGATGGCTTCTGAAGAAGCCAAAATAAGAAGTTTTTTGGGTCTGTGCCCTTGAAAATATGGTTAGAATCTCCAGAATCTAATCAAATCTTTAGTAGATTGCAATGATATATTGCACCAAGTTTGACCAAATTCATCAATGTCTCACAGATTTAGTATTGTAATAGTTATATTAATAGTTATATTAATATATATCGGCCCCCACCCATAGGGGCTTGAAGAAATATAATTATGGGCTGCATGATGCTTCCACGCAGAGCTGAATCTGGCCCGCACACTAGTACTGGTAAACCGCTTAGAGGAACTAAGCTTGTCCAGGAACCGCGGTGCGAGGCGGACCGTCCATGCTAATAAACCCTATTGGTTTCATTGGGCGACAGGGCTTGAGATGTCATTTCATCTCAATGTCGGGTAAAAGTCCCACAAAATGACCTTTACAGTGTTGATGGGGACGTTAAACCTCAAATCAAACAAACAAATATTAGTATATACTGTAACCCACAAATGTAACACGTTTTTTTCTAGCAAGAAACTCATCACATGCAAGTCGTTAATCTGCGATAGATGCACAGCGGGCACTATCACATTTGAATCAGACCGGTCCGAGTTCAATGTGATAGTGCCCTGATCTTAGCCCTTCTCCTGCTGAATATTCAATTAAGCCACACCCATTTCTGACTTTGAACCAATCAGATTACTTGATGTAATTTATTCTTACAAATCCATAAACTGTATGTCAAACAGTGGAGATCCTGATCAGATGGCTTCTTCAGAAGCCATCTGATCTGGATCTACACTGTTTCCAAAGATTGGGGTTGTCGTGAACAGCATGATAAGAGTTAAGTGACTATTGCTTAAATAGTATTATAATAGTTTGCTAACCCTGTATTTAGCAAACACCTATTTTAAGGATAATAGAAATAAGCATGCTTAAGACAGGTGCTTGCTTAATACATCCATTCTGATGAATTTGTTTGTTTCTTATTAGGGTTGGGGGTGGGGTGGGGAGTGGGAAATGTAAATAGGGTTGCTTCAGACAGGTTGCTTCTTAAAACCTTTTTGTACCAAACTGAATCCTCCTCCCTCCTCATTATATATAAAAGAACTTTTTGCAAACAGAGTAGGCCCTGATCGAAAGTGGCGTTCTGTAGTGTCTGATTACCCAATTGTCACTGTTTGCCAATTACCCGTTTTGGGGTTTCCGGTACAAAATTGGTTAATAGAAGTGGTCACTTTGTGTTCTTAAGAATCAGAATCAGAATCAGAATTGTTACTGGTGACACGTCAAATGACATTCATACACCAGGACCTGTGATGTGGGAAGTTAGTCCCTAGCTCTAACCAAAGAGGTAAATTTAGCTACACAGTCATCAGCACCTTCAGCTGTCGAAATAATCGAATCGGGAAGGGCATTCCAATCTCTAATGTTTCAGGGGAAGAACGACTCTTTATAAATGTCAGTTCTTGTGCTAAGGGTCTGAAATGCCAACGCATGGTGATTTCTACAGTGTCTAGCTGGGGGAACAAGATCATCTGTTGGAATGCTGGCAGCACCCTTTAGACCTTTGTATAAAAGAATTAGCCTACTGTCTTTTCTCCTTTTCTTGAGAGACTCCCATTTTAATTTTCCAAGTATTCCAGTCATGCTCCCAGTTTCAAAGCAGTAATTGCCTGTTACAAATCTAGCAGCTCTATTCTGAACTTTCTCAATTTCATCGTTAAGGACCACTCCACTGGGGTCCCAGATACAACTACCATATTCCAAGATTGGGCGAACAAGACCTTTATATGCTGCCTCTTTTACATCCTGAGGGCACTGATGAAGATTTCTCCTCAGGAAACCAAGCGTTCTATTTGCCTTAGTACACATGTTGCTAATATGAGTATTCCATCTCAAGTTGTGTGAGATTGTCACTCCAAGGTATTTAATGGAGTCCACATTCTCGAGGACCGTTCCCTCTAAGGTGTAAGAAGCCTCAACTTTATTAGATCTCTTCCTAGTTATCTGCATAATATTGCATTTAACTGGCTGAAATCTCATGCCCCATTTACATGTCCAATATCCTAATCTATCTATGTCAGCCTGAAGTTTCAGTGAGTCATCTGTATCTCTAATTTACCGGTAACAAACACAGTCATCTGCGAACAGTCTTATTTCTGAGTCAAAGTCAGTGGAAATATCATTGATGTACAGGGAGAACAAAAGTGGACCAAGAACGGTCCCTTGCGGGACGCCATGCAGACAAAACTGGAGCCCACTCCGAAGATTCACCATTAACAACAACCCGCTGTTTTCTGTGGCAAAGAAAGGAATCTATCCATTTGAGGGTTTTTCCCCCAATTCCATAACCAAATAACTTAGATTTAAGTAGTTCATGAGGAGGGGTGCCAAAAGCCTTCTCGAAGTCCAGAATAAATGTGTCCACCTGTCCCCCTTTGTCCACGATTTTTGCCCAGTCTTTAATAACTGTGCTTAGCTGAGTTTCACAACTGTGCCTTTTCCTAAATGCATGTTGTTTGTCTGACAAAAGTTTATGTTCGTCCAAGTGGGCTAATTTCCCGGTAACAAACACAGTCATCTGCGCACAGTCTTATTTCTGAGTCAATGTCAGTTGAAATATCATTGATGTACAGGGAGAACAAAAGTGGACCAAGAATGGTCCCTTGCGGGACTCCAGACAAAACTGGAGCCCAACCCTTAAGGGGAATGGCAACACCTGGCTGATTTTTCCGCCATTTTTCAAAGGCAGACAACTTTTGGGTCTTCCTGTTCGCCTTTCTATAAGCCGTGTCCCATGGAAAAGGGGGTCTACTCAGGAGCAAATTCTTTCCTTTAAGAGTTGACCCCTATTGAAATGGGAGATAAAAGTACTTTTGAAGGAGTTGCCTCCCCTGCAGGTGTTCCCATTCCCCTTAAAAGCTTGCATAATACAGGTCACCATCATTCCAGGTTTTACTGTAGTTTTCAAAGAGAGTAAATTTAAACCCCTTCAAAGCCCCGAAAATGTATTCATACATCTAGTTCTCGTTTGTGCTCCTTGCGTAAATTTTCCATAGCTCGGTGGTGGTCTTTATTCCAAGTGGATTTTTCCAACTGTTTTTCTTGACTCAGTTTCACTCCTGAAAAAATATTAATGCATTACAATGACAGAGGATATTTACTTTTTTGAGATGAATACCCAAAATATTTCATCGAGCGTGTTGAAAATATCAGAATTTTCACGAGTGCCTCACGAGTTTCAACACACGAGATGAGATATTTTTGATATTTATCGAAAAAAAGTAAATTTTCTTTTTATTTGATAATATTTTAGGACACTAACTGTAATTGATCATTTGGATCTTAGGTCACAATTTTTGACTGGGCTATGACGTCACAACTGTCAGTTGCAAACCATAAACAGATCACCATTTTTAATACAGCATTTTAACAGTTCAAAGAATGCTTTTTCAAGGTATTTTACAGAATTATTTTATAGATAACATATGAATTTTGGCGAGAAAAGTAGTCTGGGCTGCTACTGTGAAAATAACATGGTCATGTTATTTTTCACACTGTGAAAATATCATTTATATTTTCACACTGTGAAAATATCACTTTTATTTGTTTCAGATATGCATTGATTTCGCTGCTATGTATAAAACCAGAGGACCAGTGGTCCTGTAAACGCTCACCTGACACCTGGTCCTGGTGTACATTTTAATGTTTTTATATATGTATATAGCCTCAGAGCAGGGGTACACAACTTGTGGGAACAAAATTTTGATGTCTAACAATGTGATAAAACTTTCCACCTATTCCTACCTTTCTGACAGTTTGAATGCCATGCTTTCATTATGGTTTGTTCCATTTGTCATATTTTTTTTAACTTTTCATATTATTTAGGGAATGTCTGATTGACAATGTGCTGGGAAAGGGCACTGGACTCCTTGATTTTCCACTTGTACAGTTTTACTTAATACCATCTACATTATAGGTGTTTCTTTGCAGTATGGTGGCTGGGACACAACGTGAATTTGTTTTATCAGTTCATGGTCATTGCATTTTGTCTACTTTGTGACCAGAAACAGCAGATGAGACCTATTTGATTGAATTTTTGCATTAACCCCAATTTTGTATTATATATTCCTTCCAATTCGGTATTCTAGAAATTATGTGCTTATTTTTTAAATTAATTTTAGGAGAGATACTGGTCTAGTGGAATTCATTTCACTGACCGTTCCAAGGCGGTTCTTCTGTCGCGGTTTATTTTTGTTATGGTATGTCTTTTGTGTGTGTGTGTGTATCGCTTACATTATTTTATTTTGGATAGCCAATTGGCCATTTTGTGGGAAAGTAACTGTCCCTTTGGCTTTCCACTATTAATGTTTCCATTAGAGTCTAGTTATTTCATGTTTGTGTTTCTTTCCCTTTGGTGTCACTGATAGGAGCTGTGGGTTAATTGTATCTATTCCTGATCACTGCCTTCACTTCTATTTTCTAAACTAAATAGCCATAAAATAGGTCAAGGCCATCCCAGGGTCACCATTTTTACAACTATGATGGGCTCAAGTACCAGATGCTACAAGCCAACTTTCAAGGTCATTGGCTTCATAGTTCTGGAGAAGAAGATTTTTGAAGGCATTTTACCATATATGGGCATGGCTGCCATCTTGGTCATGTGACCCAGACCCCGCGAACAAACTTTCGTTCCCCCATCCTACTGAAGCTCCACATGAAATTTGGCTTTGATTGGCCTCCCTGTTTTGGAGGAGAAGATCTTTGAAAATGGTGGACGGAGGGACAACGGATGGACGGACGACAGACCATGGCTATACTATAAGCTCACCTATGAGCCTAAAGGCTCAGGTGAGCTAAAAATCAATTATTTTCACTTTTTCCCAAGCAAAAGCCTAAGTCCGCAAATTTGACATTGCCGTAAAATAGGTAAAGGTCAACCCAGGGTCACCATTTGAACAAATTATGATAGGCCCGTGTACCAGATGCTTCCTGCCAATTTTCAAGGTCATTTGCCTTACGGTTCTGGAGAAGAAGAATTTCGAAGTGTTTTTACCATATATGGGCATGGCCACCATCTTGGTCATGTGACCTGGACCATATGAGCAAATTTTCATTTGTTCATCATATAAAGGATCCATATCAAATTTCACTTGAATTGGGCCAGCGGTTTCTGAGAAAAAACTGTTTGAAATATGGAACCTGGTTAATCTTGGTCCTAGGTCACTGAATGATGACTTTTCTTACCCATGAATCTTCATGTATTCATTTACTTTACCTGATCTACCAATTTGATATAATTGTCTTCAATGGTTTCCTAAAAATCCATTATTTTCACTTTTTCCCATGCAAAAGCCTAAGTTGACAAATTTGACACTACCATAAAATAGGTCAAGGTCAACCCAGGGTCAGCATTTGTAAAAACTATGACGAGCCCGAGTACCATATGATATATGCCAAGTTTCAAAGCCATTGGCCTTACGGTTCTGGAGAAGAAAATTTTTGAAGGCTTTTTACCTTAATGGGCGTGGCGACCATCTTGGTCATGTGATCTAGACCGTACTGGCAACTTTTCATTTGTTCAACTAAGCAAAAGCTCCATATTGAATTTCACTTAAATTGGCTCAGTAGTTTCTGAGAAAAAATGTTGTTGTTTTTTTAAATATGAAATCGGAGTGACCTTGGTCTAAGGTCAATGAATGACCTTGATCTTTCTTACCCATAGATCTTCATGTATTCAGTTACTTTACCTAATCTACAAATTTTGGTGACACTGTCTTCAATGGTTTCCCTAAATATCCATTATTTTCACTTTTTCCTATGCAAAAGCCTAAGTCAGCAAATTTTAAATTACTGTAAAATAGGTCAAGATCAACCCAGGGTCACCATTTGAACAAATTATGATAGGCCCGAGTACCATATGCTACATGCCAAGTTTCAAGGCCATTGGCCTTACGGTTCTTGAGAAGAAGAATTTCGAAGTTTCTTTACCATATCTGGGCGTGGTGGCCATCTTGGTCATGTGATCTAGACCATGTTGGCAGCTTTTCATTTGTTCAACTCCCAAAGGCTCCATATTGAATTTCACTTCAATTGGCTCAGTAGTTTCTGAGAAAAAATGTTTGAAATATGGAACCTGCATGACCTTGGTCTAAGGTCAATTAATGACCTTGACCTTTCTTACACATAGATCTTCATGTATTCAGCTACTTTACCTAATCTACTAATTTTGGTGACACTGTCTTCAATGGTTTCCTAAAAATCCATTATTTTCACTTTTTCCCATGCAAAAGCCTAAGTCGGCAAATTTGACATTGCTGTAAAATAGGTCAAGGTCAACTCGGGGTCACCATTTGTACAAACTATGATGGGCCTGAGTACCATATGCTACATGCCAAGTTTCAAGGCCATTGGCCTTACGGTTCTGGAGAAGAAGAATTTTTAAGGCTTTTTACCATATATATAGGCGTGACGGCCATCTTGGTCATGTGATCTAGACCGTATTGGCATTTTTTCATTTGTTCAACTAAGCAAAAGCTCCATATTAAATTTCACTTAAATTGGCTCAGCAGGTTTGGAGAAAAAAATGTTTGAAATATGGATCCTGAATGACCTTGGTCTAAGGCCAATGAATGAGCTTGACCTTTCTGACCCATAGATCTTCATGTATTCAGTTACTTTACCTGATCTACAAATTTTGGTGACACTGTCTTCAATGGTTTTCCTATAAATCCATTATTTTCACTTTGCCCCATGCAAAAGCCTACTTCGGCAAATTTGACATTGCTGTAAAATAGGTCAAGGTCAACCCGGGGTCACCATTTGTACAAACCATGATGGGCCCGAGTACCATATGCTACATGCCAAGTTTCAAGGCCACTGGCCTTATGGTTCTGGAGAAGATTTTTGAAGGCTTTTTACCATATATGGACATGGCGGCCATCTTGGTCATGTGATCCAGACCCCGCGAACAAACTTTCGTTCCCCCATCCCACTGAGGCTCCATATGAAATTTGGCTTTGATTGGCCCTGCAGTATAGGAGAAGAAGATCTTTGAAAATGGTGGACGGACGGACGCACAGACGGCGGGCGCACGGACGGACGGACGAACGACGGACCATGGCTATACTATAAGCTCACCTATGAGCCTAAAGGCTCAGGTGAGCTAATAAATAGAGGATATTTGATTTTTTCAGTGTAAGATCGAATATTTTATTTCACCACCAGTATTTTCATGAGAGGCGTAGCCACGAGTGAAAATACCAGTTTTGGTGTTCATGAGTGAAATAAAATTTGATCTTGCACTAAAAAATCAAATTTTCTGTTTTTTACAAGCTTCAAAATTGTAATATTTGGCTTCACTTATCGCGTAACTCACCCTCAGAGAAAACTATCTTTGTTCCTGGTCATTTCGTGTCAATTTGGTGGTGTCCAACGTATTTACTGGGTATAATATTGGGTGCCAACTAAAAGTTTGCACCAGAGAAACAGTCTGGGATGGCATTTCTATAAATGGTTACTGAAATATAATTGAGAGATTAGTTTCCCAAAGAAGGTGCGGACAAATCTAACGTCGCGCGACAAAATATGTGACGTCAGCATCCAAAATCATTTAAATGATGTCATTAACGTCCTCGTGACGTTGATTTGGCTTAGCGTCAATTCTAATACAGTTAATTTTGCAATCATCTGACAATGAAAACAAGAGGCCCATGGGCCACTATGCTCACCAGAGCTCAGGGGGCCACTGCCCACTGGCAGCAATGTATTTTAATTAACCATGGAAGCCCTGCTCCCAAGGCTGCTACAGATAAAATTTCGACCCAATCAGACTAGTGGCTTCAGAGGTCTGATGTTGCTTGAAGACAACAGATGACAATTGACAATTTCCCATCTGTGGTAATAGGCCAAAAAGAACATTATTTAAGGAACATTTCTATGAAAGTTTGACAAAATATCTTGAGAGGTATTAATGTCATTTTTCAATTTTCCCCATTATAAGTCAATGGAAACTCTTAACTTGCCATAGCAAACAAACCAAAGAGCCAAATTTCATAAACCAGAGCTCAGGTGGGCACTGCCCAATGGAGCCCTGATTGGTGTCAAGGAACAGAGACATATATGGTTTAGCGGTGGGGATATGTATGGTTCCTGAGACGTAAGGCCTTTTAAGCAATGGAGGGATTCGGGCATGGCAGATCCCAGAAAAGCCAAAGATTGTTGTCACTGAATATGTCTTATCATAAAGATCAAGAATATATATGGTTAAATGGTGGGGATCTGAACTGTTTCTGAGATATGTGGCCCTTTTATGAAGTGGAAGGGAGAGAAATGGCCCCTGCTGACCCCCCAAGAGAGGGTTGACTTAATGTGTCTAATAACAATGAACAAGAATATATGTGATTATAGGATGGGGATTTGAATGGTTTCTGAGATATATGGCCTATTATAAAGTGGAGTCTTATCAGGAACAAGAATACAGTAGAACTTCGATTGCTCGAACACCGATGGCTCGTTTGCCATGGCTGAGACGAACCTGTTCTGGAGTCCCAAGGGAAGTCCTCTACATAAGAAATGGTGCGAGATAGCGAGATAATTTAGGAGAATTTTGTCTTTTATCTTGCAAATGTATGCTGTGTGTACTCATTAGAATCGCCTCGATGAGGCGATTCTAATGAGTACACACAGCATACATTTTCATTACAGGACACCGAAAATATGTCTCAAGGTACCTCGTTATGCCTCCTGGCAGTAAGCCTCTGTGGCTCGAACTACCCCTGTCTCGAACAGATTTCCTAGGTCCCAAAGGTGTTCGAGCCATTGAAGTTCGACTGTATATATGGTTTAGGGGTGGGGATCTGAACGGTTTCTGAGATATATGGATTTTAATGAAGTAAAGGGGTGGGGCATGGCCCGTGGCACCCTGGGCCGGGGACCCCCATGCTGGTGTCACTGTTTGCATCTTATCATAAGGAATCAGAATCAGAAAGGAACAAGAATATATATGGTTTAGGGGTGGGCTCTGAACAGTTTCTCAGATATATGGTCTTTTGTGAAGTCGAGGAGTGGAATGTGGACTGGGCACACCCTGGGTGACCCCTAAGTTGGTGTCACTGAATGTGTCTTATCATAAGGAACAAGAATATATATGGTTTTGGGGTGGGGATCTGTAAGGTTTCTGGAATATTTAGCCTTTTATGAAGTGGAGGGAGTTGGGCATGGCCCCCGCACATCCTGGGGGACCCCCAAGTTGGTGTCACTGAATGCGACTTATCATAAGGAACGAGAACATATATGGTTTAGGGGTGGGAATCTGTAAGGTTACTGGGATATTGGGCCTTTTATGAAGTGGAGGGGGTGGGGCATGGCCCCGGCACATCCCGGGGGACCCCCAGGTTGGTGTCACTGAGTCCATCTTATCATAAGGAACAAAAGTATATATGGTTTAGGGGTGGGGATCTCAATGGTTTCTGAGATAAATGGCATTTTATGAAGTGGAGGGGGTGGTGCATGTCCCCGGCACATCCCGGGGGACCCCCAGGTTTGTGTCACTTAATGCATCTTAGCATAAGGAACAAGAATATATATAGTTTAGGGGTGGGGATCTGGGTGGTTTCTGAGATAAATGGCATTTTATGAAGTAGAGGGGGCATGGCATGTCCCGGCACATCCCGGGGGACCCCCAGGTTGGTGTCACTTAATGCATCTTATCATAAGGAACAAGAATATATATGGTTTAGGGGTTGGGATCTGTAAGGTTTCTGAGATATAAGGCATTTTATGAAGTGGAGGGGGCGGGGCATGGCCCCTGCACAACCTAGGGGACCCCCAGGTTGACATAAAAGCATATGGCTGAGAGAAGTTTACTCAAGGAACATGTCTATGTAAGTTTAGTCAAAATATCTGCAACGACTTGGCAGTAAATGCCATTTTTCAGTTTTCCCCATTATAAGTCAATGGAAACTCTAAGTTGCCATAGCAACAAACCTAAAAGGCCAAATTTCATAAAAAACACAAAACCTGTAAAGGCAAATATGGTGAATATTTTCATAAAGTCTCAGCTTCCTAGAGCATATGATTTCTGAGGAGATGATTTTTTAAGTATTTTTTTTTTTCTATTTTTTGCATTTTGGTTTCCATGGCAACCAATAATCAAAGCGCCAAAAGGCACTGAAATGACAGATTCTGTGAAAAACCAGTGCTTCAGCTGAAGTGCACGGCCCGCCGGATGCTTTTAGCTTTATGAGTGTTACCATATATGGGTATGGCGACCATTTTGGTCATGTGACCTGGACCTAAAACGGCTCCCCCAATAAATGCGCCTTATCGTAAGGAGCAAAAATATATCTTATACTTTAGTACTGTATTCTGAATGGTTTGCAGGATAAAATGCATTCTCACTTTTCCAATACAAAAGCATATGTGTCAAAGTTTGACCTAGGCACAAAGAAGGTCAAGGTCAACCCAGGGTCACCATTTTAGCAATTTATGATGGGCCTACGTCCCAGATGCTATTTATCAAGTTTCGTGGAAATCTGCCCAGTGGTTCTGGAGAAGACTATTTTTGAAGGGTTTTTACCATATATGGCTTGGCGGCCATTTTGGTCATGTGACCTGGACCCCATGAGCAAATTTTGGTTTCCCCCATCCCATAGAGGCCCAACGGTTTCCGAGGAGAAGCAGTTCGAAAATTGTCACATTTTTCGCCTCGGCGAGGCTGTACTAGATGGAATGTAATACTTCGCAAGTTCATTGGTTAGATGATATCTATCAGTATGCCAAAAATTGTTTAAATATTCCAAGCGGTTAAGTCACAATCACCAATTTTCACAAACGGGTTACAGACGGACAGACAGACAGACCATATATGGCTTGGCGGCCATTTCGGTCATGTGACCTGGACCCCATGAGCAAATTTTGGTTTCCCCCATCCCATAGAGGCTTCATATGAAATTTGACTTCAATCGACCCAACGGTTTCCGAGGAGAAGCAGTTCGAAAATTTTCACATTTTTCGCCTCGGCGAGGCTATACTAAATGGAATGTAATATTTCGCAAGTTCATTGGTTAGATCTCATTGATATATTTCAGTATGACAAAAATTGTTTAAATATTCCAAGCGGTTAAGTCACTATCACCAATTTTCACAAACGGGTTACGGACGGACAGACAGACTGACACGGTGATTTTAGGGCTCTCTTAGAAAATCAACCGACTTCAGTCGGTCGCTTTTCTGCGGGTCGTGCAATTCAGATTTACTTTCTTAAGTGATAAGGACAATGGCGCTGGAGTGCTGATTTTTAGTTTGTTTCACAAAACTGAGGTGAATCGGCTGTTAAACACTTTCATCTTCATTTTACTTGAACTTTATAAATAAAACAACATGCAAATGACTACCCAGCAGGCACACGTCGCTAGGGCAACGTCAAATCAACGTTGCACCGACGTTGATGTGACGTCACAATTACGTCATGTGCCTGCTGGGATAGTTGCCAGTTTTATGACAACACATAGCCGCAACTTTCTTGTAAAAGCTTACACTTGTTGACTGAGATGTGTTTCGCGGCTTAGTCAAGAACCTGCCTTATGTCCTGCGCTACAATAAAGGAAAACACTTTTTGTGCGATGTTTGAAGTTTTGCGGCATGTGACTATTAGTAATTATTTATCACAAGATTGTGCTTACATATTCAGTTATTTAGACCTATACAACAGAATTGGACAGTGATAACAGTTAGGAGTTTATTATTGCTGGCTTGCTACCGTACGGTGAAGTTTCTAGCGTCACGTACTTCGCATTTAATTAGGTCATGTAAGAGTTATGAGTCTGTACCCTTTCAGCCCTTTATAGCCAAGTACAGATACCTAGAGATGCAAACAGTGTAGAACCTGGTGAGATGGCTCATAATGATACATCGCATTCTGTTATACATGGTTTGACATGCTATTGACGACTATTGACTAGACACCCAATTTACATGTGTAGAATGGACGCGTACAAATTCAGTGACTGAAGAGTGAACTGGAGAAACTCGTGGGTTGAAGGGGTAAAATCTTAACCTGGCCTGTAACTGTTGTGTGCGGGTCAGGACCAGACAAAGCGGCTTGGCCGATAATCAAAAGTTAAATACAGCTTATTATACGGTCTATTTTCTTTATTTTTCAAAGTTTATCTAGATACTTAAATGGTGTGCACTGATTGTAGCTCTATACATATTGTTTTTTTTTCTTCTAAAAATATACAAAGGTACTTTAATGGCGTATTGATACAAATATAATTAATCATAACCCATTTTGTACTGAATGTAATATTATCACTTATCTGATGAAGATTTCATTTCGAAATCCCGGTTCAAAATTAAGGGGCGTCAGCTAGAAATATAGGAATTAATTTAGGAAAAAAATGGGCTAACTTTCGACAACAATGTAGCCCGCAGTGAAGGCCGTGGTTAGACGCCCCTCCAAGATTCGCCAATGACCCATTATGCGGTAGTCTGTATAAAATGGGAATTTTCCTTATGCATATTCAATTAACTTTTCCCGTTTTGTTTGTAATTTAAGAAAGATCATTTTTGTATTTTGATTACAAATGAAACAAAACATGTAATCAAAATGCGGAAATAATGCCATGAAAAATTAGTTTTGAGACAGCGAGCATGAAAAGTCAACAAACAACGGACTATTTGCGCGGAGTCATATTTCAAAAGTAGTGGAAGCCGGAAGTTCGGACGTTAAAATTGTAAACATGCAGCACGACGAAGAATGACAGAAAGAATCTGTCATTAAAAATGAACAGAAGGCCTAAAATCATACAGCAGATAGTAGATTACCTATGGAACATTTCTATGCAAGTTTTGTCAAAATATCTGCAGAGGCTTGGCAGTAAATGCCATTTTTCTATTTTCCCCATTATAAGTCTATGGAAACTACAAGTTGCCATAGCAACCAAACTAATGAGCCAATTTTCATAAAAAACACAAACTTTCAATCCCCCAGCCCAAGGATGCTACAGATAAAATTTGGGCCCAATCCGCCCAGTGGCTTCAGAGGAGATGTCCTTTGAAAATGTTGACATCATAGGACAGACGACGACGACGGACAACTGCCTATCCTATAAGCTTCCCCGGAGCCTTCGGCTCTGGTGAGCTAAAAACTGACCACAAAATTAGATTTCGAGAAAAAAGTAGTCCCAAACAGTGAAAAATAAAATTGATATCAGTCACTGTTTGAAACAGTGGCAATATCGTTTTCACTGAGAAATCTCTATATTTCATTGAAAAGCATGTAAGAAACACTCGTGTACTTTTTATCCCCATGCATTAGCGTTTGGGGATATTGTGAACACCTCCATCCATCCATCACCCTATCTCCTCCTTAGCCACTGGCCGGAATGCAACCAAATTTGGTACATGGCTTGCTTACATGATGAGGGCTTGTGAGAACCGTGTTATATTTGGCTCTGCCCAAAGCTTAGGGATTGCAACTAACTGAGTGCTCTAGTTTTTGGTTTTAGTTTCACTTATCCCACTGAACAGGACAACCCCTACCTTTGCAAATAGTGTAGATCCAGATCAGATGGCTTCTGCAGAAGCCATCTGATCAGGATCTACACTGTTTGTACATCCAGATCAGATGGCTGTAACATCACAATGCCGTCCATGAAAACCATATGTTTTCTATTGAAATTCTTTTGTCATCTTCGGAGGCAGTTATTTTTATATGACAAACAGAATCTTACACTTGTGGTCACTTCATATGAAATGTATGAAATTCGTGAAAAGCTCGTTTCATAAATTTCATATGAAACAACCACTCGTATATGATCTTCTTTTTGCCATACTTGTGAGGTATCCAAGAATTGGTTCTTTAAAGGATAGACCCCTACAAATATGGATTAATCTTTGTAACTTACTCATTTCGGCCCCCGCCCATCGGGGCTTTAAGAAATAGATGGGCTGCATGATGCTTCCACGCAGAGCTGAAACCGACCGCACACGAGTACTGGTAAGCCGCTAAGAGGATCTAAGTTTGTCCAGGCAAAGCGGTGCGAGTCGGTCCGGCCATGCTTATTGGTTTCATTGGGTGGCAGGGCTTGAGATGTCATTTCATCTCAATGTCGGATAAAATCCCACAAAATTGTAAGCAACGTCTCCAAAATGACCTATAGTGTTGACGGGATGTTAAACCTCAAATAAAAACAAAGCATGGTGCTTCTGTCCTGAGGAAAAGTGGAGTGGGAGTCAGACCATCCCTTGAAATACTAATAGTTTCTTTGGGCAGTAGGTCTTGAGATGTCATTTCATCTCAATCCCACAAAATTGGAAGCAACATCTCCAAAATGACCTATACAGTGTTGAAGGGGACATTAAACCTAAAATCAAACAAAAAATAAAAACTTACTCATTTCATGAATTTCCTTATCTTTTTGTTGTTCCAGTTCAGTAGTCAGATCAGTTTTCTTCCTATTCCATTTATCATCCATCTCCTGATGTAGTGAACTCTTGTAGGACTCAAATGCACCCTGGAGGAATTCGATTTCCTTCTTATTCCTTGCTGTAATGTAAACAAAACATAAATCATTTGGGCCCCGTCAAGCAATTTTGGTACTTATCGCCTATGCGAGCAGCGAAGGTTCAGGCGAGCCTGTGCATCCGCGCAGTCTCACCAGAACCTTCCCTGCTCGCTCATACAAGCAGTGAATCAAGAGGAACCTTCAGACAGAAAGCCATAGTGAACTCTTGTAGGACTCAAATGCACCCTGGAGGAATTCGATTTCCTTCTTATTCCTTGCTGTAATGTAAACAAAACATAAATCATTTGGGCCCCGTCAAGCAATTTTGGTACTTATCGCCTATGCGAGCAGCGAAGGTTCAGGCGAGCCTGCGCATCCGCGCAGTCTCGCCAGAACCTTCCCTGCTCGCTCATACAAGCAGTGAATCAAGAGGAACCTTCAGACAGAAAGCCATAGTGAACTCTTGTAGGACTCAAATGCACCCTGGAGGAATTCGATTTCCTTCTTATTCCTTGCTGTAATGTAAACAAAACATAAATCATTTGGGCCCCGTCAAGCAATTTTGGTACTTATCGCCTATGCGAGCAGCGAAGGTTCAGGCGAGCCTGCGCATCCGCGCAGTCTCGCCAGAACCTTCCCTGCTCGCTCATACAAGCAGTGAATCAAGAGGAACCTTCAGACAGAAAGCCATAGTGAACTCTTGTAGGACTCAAATGCACCCTGGAGGAATTCAATTTCCTTCTTATTTCTTGCTGTAATATAAACAAAACATAAATCATTTGGGCCACGTCAAGCGATTTTGGTACTTATCGCCTATGCGAGCAGTCTCGCCAGAACCTTCCCTGCTTGCTCATACAAGCAGTGAATCAAGAGGAACCTTCAGACAGAAAGCCATAGTGAACTCTTGTAGGACTCAAAATGCACCCTGGAGGAATTCGATTTCCTTCTTATTTCTTGCTGTAATATAAACAAAACAGACAAATCACTTCATACCATTATGTAAACAAGTCCGTGAAATGAAGACCCCCACCCTGAACCGCACTTTGTATAGAGAATAGAGAAAAATTGGGTTTACGGGGGTATACATTATTTTTTTTATTTCTGCTCACAGAGGGGGTTCTAACGAGCACCCTCAACCTATGTTTTGAGCATCTATAAGAAAAATATTAAGGATTTTCATCAAAAAGCAGCCATTTTGGAGATGTGAAAATGCACTGTGTCGTAATGCTGTATGTGATTTGGGAATGCGGGAGAGGAGGGGCCTTTCTGGATATTTCAGTATTATTTCACTTATTTGCAAGTTCACCAAAATCTAATCTTGCCCCCGCCCATAGGGGCTTGGAGAAATAGATTAGGCTGTTGCTTCCAAGCAGAGCTGAATCTGACCACCCTCAAGTACTGGTAAACAGCTTAGAAGGACTAAGCTTGCCTAGGCAAAGCGGTGTGAGTCAGATCGTCCAATGCATATAAGCCTTCTGGTTTCATTGGGCGGCAGGGCTTGAGATGTCATTTCAGCTCAATGTTGAGTAAAAGTCCCACAAAATTGGAAGCAATGTCTCCAAAATGACCTAAATAGTGTTGACAGGAACGTCAAACCCCAATTCAAACAAACAAAATCAAAATCTAATCAAATCTTTGGTGGGTTGAATGATATAGAGTATTGTACCAAGTTTGACCAAAATTCATCAATTCTTTTATGAGACACGGCACAGACAAGCTATTTTTGGCCCAAAATTGATGGTTTTCGGGAGCTTCTGACCTTGAAACGGGGATCAAGATCATCATGAGATCAAGATCATCAAAATCTGAAGAAATCTTAGGTGGGTTGTTATGATATATTATACCAAGTTTGACCCAAATTCATCAATTTCTACGGCCCCCGCCCCCATAGGGGCTTAAAGAAATATATGGGCTGCATGATGCTTCCAGGCAGAGCTGGCTCAAACACCGATGGCTCGTTTACCATGGCTGAGTCGAATCCGTTCTTGAGCCCCTAGGAAATTCCTCTACATAAGAAACAGTGAGAGATAATTAAGGAGATTTTAGTCTTTTAGGAGATTTTAGTCTTTTATCTTGCAAATGTATGCTGTGTGTACTCATTAGAATCGCCTCAATGAGGCGATTCTAATGAGTACACACAGCATACATTTTTAATTACATACATTTTTATTCTAGAACACCGAAAAGATGTCCCAAAGTATATCGTTATGCTCCTAACAGTAACCCTTAGTGGCTCGAATTCCCCCTGTCTCGAACAGGTTTTCGAGGTCCCAAAGGTGTTCGAGCCATTGAAGTTCGACTGTATATAACAAGGGAAACGGTGAGTATGTGGTGATTCGTTTGTTTGTTTGAGGTTTAACATTCCCGTCAACACTATTTAGGTCATTTTGGAGACATTGCTTCCAATTTTGTGGGACTTTCAGCCGACATTAAGTTGAAATGACATCTCAAGCCCTGCTGCCCAATGAAATCAGAAGGCTTATATGCATTAGGCGATCTGACTCACACCGCTTTGCCTGGGCACAGGCACAGGCTTAGCCCTTCGAAGCGGTTTACCAGTCCGTTATGGACAGATTTAGCTCTGCGTGGAAACACCATGCAGCCCAATCTATTTCTCCATGCTCCGATTGGCGGAGGCGAGGGTATATGGTGATAACTGAAGGAAAGTTTTCCTTATTTCTCCAAATAAACCTATGTTGTGGGTATTCATTTGAACGGCCTCGGTGAGGCGGTTCAAATGAATACCAACAACATAGGTTTTTATAGAGAATTGACAAAACTTTTCGTTTATTAATCAACAGGGATAGTGGCTCAAAGCATCTCTCGCTAAACGAGCTCGCAAGTGGTCAAACTGTTAAATGTTCTAATTCTAATAAGTACAATATCTAATATAGTTTGAACAATTTGACATGAAACTGACCTTTATGCATGGAATAAATTAGTCAATGTTATCGTGAAACGTCTCGTGAATTTTCAGCATCTCGGGAATAGAGACCCATCTACTGACCTCTATGTACTGAAAAACAATATCACCAGTTTCCGGAGACGGCAAAGCTTAATACATGCATTCAGTCGGGTGTGAAATAATGTTAATAGAGTTCGCCAGTCTCAGGTCAATTTGTTCGAACTATACTTTGGTATTTTTGCTGAAAAATTGCAAAAATATTAGTATATTTGCCATACTTAATGATCAACATTTTCAGGATATGTTAGCTTATGGCATCGTTACTTTGAACAAAAGGCCAAGGATACCTAGCTTAACTGTTGCTAAGCAACATACTCACCTAACTGGGCCTCGGCATTTGTCTTATAGTTATTATGTTCTGTCTCCAGCTGACTCCGTAGCTTCTCAAGTTCTCGTCTCCCATCTTCTTCAGCTTCCCTGTAAAACAAGAGCTATCATCAGACAGTGTAGCTAGCCTGGAAGTGTCTTTGAGGTCATGAGCAAGATGAGGATATTGTTGAATGAATCTATCATCATACGAAATATGAACCAAATTCATCATATGGTCTGGAAAATGTGAGCTCTTAAAAGAATTTAACATCATCATCAACAGATTTTTTATTAACGTGCAGGTACAAGGGCAACGTCCACATAAGTTGGCCCCCTTCCAGGTAGCTGGCTTGCTGCACGCATGGCAGATCTTACACCAGATCTCCAGGCTTGTCTATCATGAGGGTCGATAGCAGAGAGCTTCCATTCTCGGCAATCTCTTTCTGTTAGCTGCTTCCAGGTCATCTTGGGCCTTCCCGGGCCCCCGCTTTCCACCTACCTGTATGTCACAGGCAGTCTTGACTGCACCGTTGGAGCATTCCACATGTCCATACCAGCGAAGCCTTCTCTCTTTCAGGATGAGGTCCAGGTCCTCAATGCCAAGACACTCAAGTAACTCACTGGACCTGATGATGAGTGTCCTGTGGATTGACATTGCAGATCTGTCTGATCATTGCCCTGTCATTTCGCTGTAGACGTTGGAGGTTTGGCTTTGTCAATGGCCATGTCTCACTGGCATGGAGCATTGCGCTCCGCACACAAGAGCTATACACACGGCCACGTGTCTTGAAAGAGAGGTGGCGGGAAGAGAGAACTGGTAGCAACTCCTTGAATTTCTTCCAGGCTGTTTTCACACGTGATGTAGTTGAAAGGTCGCAACCACCCGCTGCAGAGAGCATATCACCTAGGTAGCAAAAGGAAGCTACAACCTGCAGCTTGTCGAATCAGACTTGGACTTCCCTCTGTGGTCTGCCATCTAAGGGGCGTGCAATTCCTTGGCACCATGTACACCTGTAATCAGGGTCGTCTATCAAGCGTTTGAGCCCACTGCATTTCTTGTGCACCCAGAACTTGCAGCCATTACAAAAGATACTGTTGCTGCCCACTCCAGTGCGACATACAGCGCATGGGAACTGGCCTGCACTCTGCAAGAGGTCCAGACCTGTACCACAGATCATGATCTTTGTCTTTCCTGCATTCACTCTCAGCCCTTTCGCCTCCATTGCGTCTTTCCAAGTTAAGAGCCTCCTGACACATTCCTCAAGGGATTCAGCTATGATGACAATGTCATCAGCATACAGGTCCACCCAGGGGACTCCAGAGCGGAACTCACATGACAAGGCTTCAAGCACAATGATGAAAAGCAGTGGGCTGAGAACAGAGCCTTGATGAACCCCCACCTTCACCTCGAATTCTTCACTGTAACCATCACCAACACGGACACGGCTCCGAGCATTAGCATACATCCCTTGGACCAGTTTCACAATCCACTCGTCCACTCCAAGTTTTCTTAGTGCCCACCAGATGACTTTCCGAGGCACTTGGTCAAATGCCTTCTTCAGGTCTACAAAAGCCATATAGAGTCTGCTGTTGGCCGCCAGATACTTCTCTTGCAGCTGCCGTACAACAAAAATTGCGTCTGTTGTGCCTCTTCCTGGGACGAAGCCAAACTGGGAATCGTCAATGGACACCAACTGCCTAATGAGGCCATCCACAATCCTCTCCAGGACTTTCATGACCTGTTCTGTCAGCTTGAGACCACGGTAGTTGCCCCGTTCCAATGCATCGCCCTTGCCCTTGCAGAGACAGACAATGAAACTCTGTTCCCAGTCAGAGGGTTCCTTCCCATCACGGATGATTGCAGCTGCAAGGTCGCGGATCATCGAGGCACCCGCATCACCTGCAGCTCTTATCATCTCCACCACAATGCCAGAGGGACCCGGTGCTTTGCCAGTCTTCATCTGAGAGATAGCCTTCTTAACCATATCAATAGTGATTGGGATGGGTGGCCCTTCCACTGGTGGTTCATCAGACAGGTGGTCTGGGTCCCAGTCGAACTCAACATTGAGCAGTCTTTGGTAGTGTTCTAACCAGGCCCTCTGCTTTGAGTCTTTACTCATTGACATCTCCCCTGCATCATTCTTTACTGGTTTGTCACCTACAACATCGGCATTCTCTCTTCTCATCTGGTTAGCAAGGCGGTATACTTCTGAGGACTTAGGGTCAATATTCTTGTAGATCTCCTTCTCAGCTTCTTGGCGAGCATGGTGCACTGCACGTCTGGCTATGCGTTTGGCCGCAAGATATGATGCATGGGTGCCCTTACCAGTCTTCCATGCTTTAAAGGCTTACGGCTTGGCTGCAATGACCTTATTAACATCCTCATTCCACCACCAGGTTTCGCAACGCCAGCGGTGGGGCCCGAGTTGTGCTACACACCTCTTCAGTTGTCTTGAGCAGACCGGTCTTGATGCTGTTCCATATATCCTCAGTGGTAGCATCTGCTACATAAAATTTTTAACATTGACCTTGACCTTGAGCCCAAAGGCATGGGCGGGGAATTGCTGAATAAAACTTTGGGTCTATATCTATCAGCCTATCAAAAATGAACCAAATTCATCATATGGGCCCTGTCAAGCGATTTTGGTACTTATCGCCTATGCGAGCAGCGAAGGTTCAGGCGAGCCTGCGCATCCGCGCAGTCTCGCCAGAACCTTCGCTGCTCGCTCATACAAGCAGTGAATCAAGAGGAACCTTCAGACAGAAAGCCACATCCCTGGCCCCTCTGAATGGCTGGGTATGCGCAGTTAAAATTTGTCATGACGGAATGCTCGAAGACACAAATTCGCTTGGCGGGGCTCATATGGTCTAGAAAATATGCATTTACTCCTCCTGGACTTTTTAAGGAGATTTTAAGAATTTTTCATTGGAGTCAAACAGGAAATTCTGACCGAAGAATTGCCGTTCAGCATCACAGCATGAGATTACTTCAAATGATGTCAAGCTACCATTATGATCCTAAGTATTGGGACAAACAGGCCTGAGCAAACAGTGCAGAACCAGATCAGACTGCTTGAGCAGTCTGATCTGAGCAGTCTGATCTGGGTCTACACTGTTTGTCATTCCATCTGTACCTTTTATACACTTTGCTGGATCGTGAAACAAATTTGTCAAAAAAATTAGGACAATTACATACCTGTGATAATTTTTTGAACTGTATGAGGGAGATTTGCCATCGTGATGAGGGAGATGTAAAGAATATATAGAGAAATTCTCAGTTCAAATGGAGAGACTCCAAACTTTTACAAAAATTAAGCATAAACTGGGCAAAAATTAGCATAAAAATGAGGGAGTCTCCCTCCTGATGAGGGAGGTATCACATGTATGGAATGACAGTATGTCCTAAAGGTGTCCGAATTTTTAGGATTTTTATAGAATGATCCAAGCAACATTTTTTCTATCTGCTCTGAACATCTATGACAGATGCAATTTGTCTTGTATACTTGTGAACCCTTTCAACGCCATGAAAAACTGCGTCTGAAAATTTTGTCTGCATCATGTTGACAAGTCCTTGAAATGAAGATCCCTCTAAACCCCACTTTATATAGAGAAAAGTGAGGTTTACCGGGGTATACATTAGTTTTATTATCTCTACTCCAAGACATAGGTTGTGGGTAATCGTTAGAACCGCCTCATTGAGGCGGTTCTAACGAGCACCCATAACCTATGTTTGCAGTATAAATAAGAAAAATATAACGGATTTTCATCAGAAAAGTAAGCCATTTTAGAGATGTGAAAAAATGCACTATGTCGCATGGGTGTGTTATCATAATGTTTGTGCCATCTTTTGCATCATCTTGCAAGCTTTCTAAAAATGCTTTCACATGCAGGCAAACACTGTGGACCCTGATCAGACTGATCCTCTAGGAGCAGTCTGATCTGGAGCCACAACAAAGTAGACAAAAATGATTGTAACTGACATCTTGAGGGCTAATTTTTGTCAAGATATACATGTAAATGGTACATTCCTTACCAATGATCCACCTGATTCCCGAGTGCTTCTTGAGTGACACTCCAACCTCCCTGACCTTACAATTTCATTGATTAGACCATAAATAGATGGTGGCATGGTGGGTGCTATATATATGACAAATAGGGCTTACTTTTTCCCCGGACACCTGGCTCTGACTGCGATTCTTACTTGAAGGCTCATGACTTGATTAAGTATTAACCATTATCTTGCTGTTCACGACAACCCCTATCTTTGCAAACAGTGTAGATCCAGATCAGATGGCTTCTGAAGAAGCCATCTGATCAGGATCTACACAGTTTGACATTCAGTTTATGAATTTGTAGGAAACAAGAAAAATACCAAATGGCATTATGGACGGGTTTTTCAGGGTTAACCAAAAGGTAAACCTGGATGCAGACCCCGGCCGCCCGCCCGCCCGCAAGGACATCGTTATTCTAAAGGACGGAATTTTTCCTTGAAAAACCCGTCCAAAAATTACATCAAGTAATCTGATTGGTTCAAAGTCAGAAATGGGTGTGGCTAAACTGAATATGCAGCAAGAAAAAGGTTAAGAGTTTTGTCTTATAAATGCTTAATGGATCCTAAGACTTGGATGTTTTTATTTTATTTTTGTTTCATGATGCTACATCTATTTCAATATTATCTCACTTTATTGAGTGGGTCATTAATCCAAGGTAGGCAAAAAACTGGAGAACCCAGAGAAAAACCACCATAAGACCTCCTGTTTGCATCTCACATTGGACCCCCCGAGTCAAAACTCAAACCCACAACATGATCAATACTACCTGGAGCTAATTGTTTAAAACTAGCAGTGTCTTCATCATTAGTTTACACATTGTTAAACATTGTTAAAGGGGCCAGTTGTTCAAGGCGTTGTTAGCTAAATGAGCTTGTTAGTGGTCAAATTGTTAACTGTTCTGTCTTGTCCAATTCCATTTGCAAAAGTTGCTCTCTTTATTTCAGCAAAAATATTAGCATATCAAAATTTTAACGATACATTAACTAATGACACCGTTATTTTTAAACACCTGACCCCTAATAAGACATTATGGAGATGTTGCTTCCAATTTTGTGGGACTTTTACCTGACACTGAGATGAAACGACATCTCAAGCCCTGCTGCCCAATGAAACCAATGGGGTTTTATGCGGGGACGGTCAAACTCGCACCTCGGCAAGCTTAGACCCTCTAAGCGATTTACCAGTACTTGTGTGTGGTCTGTTTCAGCACCATGCAGCCCAATCTAGTTTGTTCAAGCCCCAATGGGTGGGGGCATTAACTTACTTTGTAGAACATAAATCAAAAAAATTTGGGGCTTTTTTTCTCATGTGCCAGCTTATACCTACTCCAGGGCCCATTTGTTTAAAAACCAACAATATCGTTAGTTAACAAATTGTTCAAACTCCTGACCATTTAATATGGCAAATATTCTAATATTTTTGCTGGAAAAAATGTGAGCAGCTTTTGCAAATTCAAAAGCTGCATGTGCAAAAGCTGCTCACATTTTTTTTAGCAAAAATATCACTGTATTAGGTATTTTGCTTACATTACAAGGACTGTCCAAATTTTTTCCACTAACAAGCTCGTTAAGCTGTTGATGCTTTGAACAACGGCCCCCAGATTGGTAGAATTCTGGAATTTTTATAGAACTTACATGACAGCATTTCTGTGTGCTGTTTGCAGCTCGTGAACTTTGTCTTTTAAATATTCTTCAGCCTGAAAACAATCAAATCACTAACAGCACTGGAGGGTTGATTGTCTCTGCATCACATTAATGAGTTAGTCCCGTGAAATGAACACCCCTCTGCATCAAACTTTATACAGAGAATTCGCGGGTTATTCTTATTTCTGTTCCAAGACATAGGCTGCAATGGTTTACATTATGGAACAGTTAAATTGGGAATCTCTTAAAGAGAAGAGAAAACAAAGTAGGCTGATACTTTTTATATAAAGGTCTAAAGGGTAGAGCCAGTATACCCATGGGTGACCTTGTTCCCCCTTCAAAGACAACACTTCGGAAAAACATTCATTAGCCCTCCAAAAAATCGGCACTAGGAATGACATCTACAAATTTAGCTTTATCCCTAGGACAATCTCAGATTGGAATGAGCTCCCCTCTTTTCTCTTGATGTCTGCAGAAGGTGCAGATGACTTCATCTCTAACTTTACCACCCTTGTTAGGTCTAGGGACTAGTTCTGTTGGTCGAAGGTCCTGGTGAAGGATTGTCTAAGGACTTGTCACCAATAAACAATTCTGATTCTGATTCTGACATTATTCTTATTTCTGTTCCTAGACATAGGTTGCAAGGGTATACATTATTCTTATTTCTGTTCCTTGACATAGGTTGTAAGGGAATACCTGATTCTTATTTCTGTTCCAAGACATAGTTTGCAAGGGTATACATTATTCTTATTTCTGTTCCCAGACAAAGGTTGAAAGGGTATACATTATTCTTATTTCTGTTCCTAGACATAGGAACTGTTCCTCCACTTGCCTGATGCCTCCAGTTGACCTGTCTCATGAGCTATGTTGGTCAGTGTGTGCTTGGAGGGGGATGTGCTGTGTTTGCCGGATCTTGTCCATCATCCGTTTCGGTTTCAGAACTTTGGGATTGATACACACTGATGAAGATTAAATATCAGAAAGGCCTCTGTGTCACTAAATTTGGTATAGTTAAGCCTTAATTGCAAGGGTATACCTGATTCTTATTTCTGTTCCTAGACATAGGTTGCAAGGGTATACATTATTCTTATTTCTGTTCCTAAACATAGGTTGCAAGGGTATACATTATTCTTATTTCTGTTCCTAGACATAGGTTGCAAGGGTATACATTATTCTTATTTCTGTTCCTAGACATAGGTTGCAAGGGCATACATTATTCTTATTTCTGTTAGTGGACATAGGTTGCAAGGGTATGCATTATTCTTATTTCTGTTCCCAGACATAGGTTGCAAGGATATACATTATTCTCATTTCTGTTCCTAGACATAGGTTGCAAGGGTATACCTGATTCTTATTTCTGTTCCTAGACATAGGTTGCAAGGGTATACATTATTCTTATTTCTGTTCTGAGACATAGATTGCAAGGGTATACATTATTCTTATTTCTGTTCCTAGATATAGGTTGCAAGGGTATACATGATTCTTATTTCTGTTCCTAGACATAGGTTGCAAGGGTATACATTATTCTTATTTCTGTTCCTGGACATAGGTTGCAAGGGTATACATTATTCTTATTTCTGTTCCTAGACATAGGTTGCAAGGGTATACATTATTCTTATTTCTGTTCCTGGACATAGGTTGCAAGGGTATACATGATTCTTATTTCTGTTCCTAGACATAGGTTGCAAGGGTATACATTATTCTTATTTCTGTTCCTAGACTTAGGTTGCAAGGGTATACATTATTCTTATTTCCGTTCCTTGACATAGGTTGCAAGGGTATACATTATTCTTATTTCTGTTCTGAGACATAGATTGCAAGGGTATACATTATTCTTATTTCTGTTCCTAAACATAGATTGCAAGGGTATACATTATTCTTATTTCTGTTCCTAGACATGGGTTGCAAGGGTATACATTATTCTTATTTCTGTTCCTTGACATAGGTTGCAAGGGCATACATTATTCTTATTTCTGTTAGTGGACATAGGTTGCAAGGGTATGCATTATTCTTATTTCTGTTCCTTGACATAGGTTGCAAGGGTATACATTATTCTTATTTCTGTTCTGAGACATAGATTGCAAGGGTATACATGATTCTTATTTCTGTTCCTAGATATAGGTTGCAAGGGTATACATTATTCTTATTTCTGTTCCAAGATATAGGTTGCAAGGGTATACATTATTCTTATTTCTGTTCCTAGACATAGGTTACAAGGGTATACATTATTCTTATTTCTGTTCCTAGACATAGGTTACAAGGGTATACATTATTCTTATTTCTATTCCTAGACATAGGTTGCAAGGGTATGAGTACCCACAACCTATGTTTGGAGTACAACCTAGGTCTGGAGTACAAATAAGACTCCACAACCTATGTTTGAAGTACAAATAAGAAAATTATCACAAATTTTCATCAGAAAATAACTGTTTTGGAGATATGAAAGATTGAACTATATGACACAGGTGTTTTATTGTAATGGATTAAAGGCTGTGAAAATGGTCCTGAATGGGGACTAAGACTTTTTCTTTAAACCTTTGAATTTCTGTATTTTAAGAAAACAGTGAAGAGCCTGATCAGACACCTCTTTCTGCAGCATCTGATATGGGTCTACACTGTTTGTCAAAGCCAACACTTCAGTCAAAGTAGAAGTAAAACAAAGATCAGGAATCAATACAATTAACTTACTCCACCCATCAAAGACACCAAAGGGAAAGAAACACAAACATTAAGCGACCAGACCATAATGGAAACCTAAACAAAGGAAGCCATAAGGACAGTTACTTTCCCACAAAATGGCCATATGGCCATCCAAAATAAAAAGACACAAGTGATACACACAGTAAGTAACAAACAACAACATAAATAAATTGCCACAGAAGAACTGCCTTGGAATGGTCAGTGGAAAGATTTCCACTGGGAAGTGGAAAGATTTCCACTGGGAGGGCTTAAATCGATTTTACGTGGCCACAATCCTCGCCCTTACTTCCGTCGCGATTTAGACAAATAATTTGTTCAGTCTGCATGAAGGCCTCCCAACTCATCAGTGCAACATCTCCGTGAACACAAATAATCAAAGAACCACCGAGGTGAGCCAACGGTGAGGACTCGACAGCAAGAAACCACTGAAATGCTGGAGCAAAAGAAAACCAACAGTTAGACTCCGATGGTGCCGACCAGAGACAGAGCATCAGGCACCAACCAACATTACCTTGAATTAGATGTCTCTAATTCTCAATAAGCCTTTACGTTGGAACCGTCATAGAATCTGAGGCCTGACCCACCGGCGTGCAATTAAAGAGGGAAGCAAAGTTGCCAACCGTGATTGGGTAAACTACCATGCATGCAGTCTGTCGTATAATATCCATGTTGTACCCAATCTTTTTATATCGAAGAATGATTTTACGAAATTGGGTGCTAAAGTCATTGCGGTTATATATTTTTCTGAATTTATATACTAAGTCACCATAAAATTCGGCTTCCGATAGACCTTGTTGCAGAAGAGATTTAAGTCCAATATTGAATTTTGAAATTAAATCAGAATGGCGTCTATAAAATTTTGAAAAGTCTTTGCATAGTTTATGGTACCGATAACCCTGATTAAGAAGTTTAGCCGTAAATAATTTATTACGAGTGTTGAAGTCAGTTACATGACTACACACTCTAGCAAATCAAATTAATTGCGAAATATAAACGCCATAGGATGGCGCACGAGGAACATCACCATCCAAAAAAGGAAAATTTACAATCTCAAAATCAAAGTCATCGTGTTTATCATAAATTTTGCACGAAACAAACCCATCTACAATAGAAATAGAGAGATGTAAATCCAAAAACGGGGCCTCGGTATCAGAAGAATTTGCTTTATTTAACTGAAATTCTGGGGGGAAATCTGACTGATCAAACCATCGAAATAGGTATTATCAATATTTAATAAATCATCTAAATATCTAGAAGTGGAGCTAAAAGCTTCAATAATTTCAGATTGGCTATCAATGGAAAGCGACAACATGAAGTCTCTTTCATAACAATACAAGAATAGATCAGCCACAAGAGGTGAGCAATCCTTACCCATCGGAATGCCCACAATTTGTCTAAATAACTTAGTACCGAATCTAATATAAATATTGTCAAGTAGAAAGGTGAGGGCATCACACACTTTCTGACATGACCAAAGTGTATAATTCTTATGCTCTTTAGAAGTGAAAAATGCATTTCTGACATTACATGCAAGATAGAGAGAATCTTCTCTATGAAAAGCCCATTCAATTAAATCATTAAGCTTTTCTTTTATAAGATTATGAGGAAGTGTAGTGTAAAGAGTGGAAAAATAGTAAGTAGACAGACTTGAAGCACGAAAATGTCTGGATTTCAATTTATTTAAAACCTCATTCGAATTTTTTATAGACCAAAACAGATTTCTTCCTGATCTTTCAAAGACTTTATCACAATATTTAATAATATGCGTTTTAATAGCAGTAAGACAGGAAGTTAATAATTTAGAAAGTTCAGTGGTAGTGCAAGAGCTAGAATTTGCAATAAACCGTGCTTTGTAAGGTCTTTTATGAAGTTTTGGTAACCAGTATAGCGTAGTAAGCTTGTCTTGGCCTTCGTTAACACACGCAGCAAACTTGGTGGCTGAATGACAAACATGTTTATCTACTATAACTCTCTCTTCAGCTAAAGGCTGAAGTTCATAGGCCTTAGTACCACCAAGCTCCTGCTTAAGCGTGTTAACATAGTGGAGCCGTCACACAACGACGACGTTGTTAGCGGCATTGTCTGCAGGGGCCAAAACAAACGTCTTATAAAATTCTTGAATACCTAGTTTAAGATGACGTAAAGACATCTTAGGCTTAGGAGGTAATAAGTTAGTATTTTGAGAATAGAAAGAAATGCGTTTATTCACTAGTTTTAAAATGCTAAGTTTCCAATCCTTAAGGGCTTTATACTCAACATACCCTCGCTTACACCATCGATTACCGAATTCATTCAAGGAAGCAGCGATTTCATCTCAAGGTTTCTCCAGGTAACCCTCTTAACCTATTCAGTACCGGAAACCCAAAAACGGATTGTTGGCAAACAGTGCAGGCCCAGATCCGACGCTGCAAAACACGGCATCTGATCAGGGCCTACACTGGTTGCAAAATTTTCAACCAATTTCCAAATAATTTTTTAAGAAAACACAACCTGACACCCCTAAACTTTTAAATGGACTCCTGCTATATATAAGGTGGAATATTCCATTTGGTACAAAAAGGGTTAATGCAATAATTTAATGATAAGAATAGCGTGTTTGTAAATAACCATTTTCTGCCTTTTGTACAAATTAATGATAGCCACATGGGCATTGGCAATGTGAAGCTACTGCGCTTAGTAACATTGGGTCAAATGACAAGCAATTAACTGCCGCAGCGCCACATTTTAAAATCACATCCAAAATAAAGACAAAAGCTGCTGCACAGCTGCATTTTGAATCCACATCAGAGGCCAATTTCGTGAAAAATTGTTCTTGCAAGTATATTTGTATTATTGTTAACCCTGAAGATGCCGAGAAATCTACATCTGAAAATGTCATCTGCTTATGTCGTCTGCTGAATCTTCTTGCCAACTTTTAAGAAATATTTTTTCGTACAGGCAAACAGTGTGGACCCAGATCAGACTGCTCCTACAGGAGCAGTCTGATCTGGGCCCACACTGTTTGCAAAAAATTAATTTTAAGGTAACCAGCAGAGGGCCAAGCAGACAACAATTATTGTCGTGACTGGCATATTATGGGTTAAAATCACATCCAACTTAAAGACAAAAGCTGCTTTATAGTTGCATTTTGGCTCCACACTAGAGGCTAATTTTGTGAAAAATTGTTCTTGGAAATATATTTGCATTTTTCTTTTCTTTTTTAAGAAACTATCATTGGCTATCAAATGTTGGCCGAGCTATTGCGATTGTTATCAACTTGAAAATATGCTATCTACCTATTGCTATTGAGGGTAATGATATCGTAATACAATGTTAAGTCTACCTATTGTTACCCCGTTATCAAATAGGTAAGATACCCGACTTGCTCAATCGGCACTGGACCTTTAACCCAATCTGAAGTCTAAGTGGGTCACTTTTCATGGGCAGAAATGGTACTGTGGGATGAAAAAAATGCCAGGATGAAGCACACACCCCACCACATACACACACAACTCGTACCCTGCTATTGATGCTTGTCAGATTCCGTAAAAGGTGTTGGTTGATTTTGACAGCAGGCAATTAGATTGAAATAATAAAATCTGTCTGCTCCAAGAAACAATAGTCAGCAAATATTACAACCACCCATTGCGCCTTGAAGAAATAGATGGGCCTCATGATGCTTCCAGGCAGAGCTGAAACTGACCTGCACACAAGTACTGGTTAACCGCTTAGAGGATCTAAGGGGTGCGAGTCGGACCGTCCATGACAACAAACCCTATTGGTTTCATTTGGCGGCATGGCTTGAGATGTCATTTCATCTCAATGTCGGGTAAAAGTCCCAGAAAATTGGAAGCATTGTCTCCAAAATGACCTTTAGTGTTGACGGGGACGTTAAACCTCAGTTCAAGCAAACAACTAACTGTTTAGCAAAACTACATCTGTTGTCGCTACATTAAAATGCAAATACTTCAATTAGGGGATAACTGTATCGAAAATTGTCATTTGTGGTGGTAAATCGGAGGTTTTATGGTCGGAAATTTCGTTTTACTGCGACGCATCAGCAGAGCCGTAAACCATAATTTACGACCGTAAAACCGAAGATTACCTCCCCAAGTGAAAATTTTCGATACAGTTATCCCCATTCAAATGCACTTATACAGTTTTTTAAAAAAAATAACTATTTTGCACAAAGCTGCAAGGGCTGTGAGCTGCATTAAACCAAATGACAGCCAAAGAAAAGCAACATTACGCAATGATGTCGTGTTTCCAACAGTATATCACAGAATATACTATCGCAAATTTTTTAAGTTATCCATCAAACGACGCGTTATTATATATATATACACTGCAACCTCGTTATAACATGGGTGGTGGGGTCCAAGAACCCCAACCGCGTTAGTGGTGATCACTGCGTTATAAATTTGGGGGCACCGACAAACGTCATATCGTCGTCGAGCAATGTGTACCCCACCCACCAACAGTATGAAATTTCAAAATGTTAATTTCAGTGTTTTAGTCGTCGAAAAAAGAAAGATCAATAAAAAGTGTCCAAATATTACTGGTTGTTTATCTTTTTAATCCCATTTATTATCCTTGTCAGACATATGAATCATAATCCCCTATTCACCGTAAGTGTGTAACGGTCCATATGAATGACACTGCTAATGTGTATTATTGGTTTTTTATCTGCTCTATTGTGTATTGGTGATTTGGCCGTGACGTTTAGTGCACCGAATTACTTTCAAGGTTAAGCAATGACAGGTCACAAAAACACAGGTAAGGTGACCGCTGGGCAATTTTTTTTTTTTTATCATTTTTCGCGCCAAAACAGAGCAATGCAGACGCTGTTTTCATCTGTGCATCTGCATGTGGTAAATCCGTGGGGCCGTTTGTTGGGGGGAAATCATTATAACGCTGTTGGTCTGTCGCTCCATTTTTTTGCTTTTGTCCGCCAGTTTTGAAAATGGTCATTTTTTTCCCCATTTTTCCGCCGAACTCGGCAGTCAAAATACCATCAGCCAAGACAATGCCTGTATTCTCGCTTATTTACTCAAGTTGTCAATACTATTAAACTGTGAATACTCGCCTATGGCTTATTGATAAGACGGCAATTAACTGTGTGGTAAGGTGTGAAAACTAGGTAATCAAGGTATTTGTACCAGTTTGTCTCAAATAATCCCTTTGTAATTGTCACTTGCAGACGCTAAACAGGTAGATTTAGTGCAGTGGACCGATAATCCACTTGATTGACTGAAATTATTACCGCTTTTTTTTTCACAGGTTTGAAACCAATACACAATAGTTTTTACCATAATTCATGGGGCAAAAAGTGTTTTTTTGCCTTAAATTATGAAGAAAAAAAAAATGGGAGCCATGGAACACCTGCGTTATACTGATTTCGGTGCTTAAACGATCAGCGCTATAACGAGGTTGCAGTGTATTATACATACGCAAGTGCATTAGAATTGTTAAATCAGTCCAGAAGCACATGATAGGAAGTTCAACAGGGTGTGACAAATCTTCCTGCAAGTCCTTGATTTCCGTTCCACAGCATCAAATGTGCGATGGGAGAAGTCATATTGCTAAACTGCTGGTTACATGGTTGTAAATTTATCATTTACCTTGGCCTTTGTTTGCCTGTGGTTTAGTCTCTCTTCCTCCAGGTAAAGTGTCAGGTCTGATATCTGTTGTTGTAGCTGCGAGATTAATGTGTCCCTGAAAATGAAGAAGGTTCACAATACACTCATAGGCACTGGTAGATCAGTTGTCTCTAAATGTAGCCTGGGAAAAAATTCCTGAATAGAGACTTAGACTCTTTCGAGTGAGGATCTTATATGAGTGCACATGAATTACTGAATTTATTAAATAAGTTGAGAAAAACAGATAAAATGCAAGGCTTTGCAGAGCATTTTAGGGCTTTTCCATACCTGTGACACCTCCCTAATCAGGAGGGAGACTCCCTCATTTACATGCTAATTTATGCCCAAATTTTGCTAAATTTTAGAAAAATTTTGGAGTCTCCCTCATTTGAACTGAGAATTTTCCTATATATTGTTTACACCTCCCTCATCACAATGGCAAATCTCCCTCATATAGTTAAACAAGAGGCCCATGGACCACTACGCTCACCAGAGGTCATGTGGTTTATACCATATACAGGCATGGTGCCCATCTTGGTCATCTGACAACAAAAGGCCACCATGCAATCAGTAAAATCCACTGTCTTGCCTTTTTTCCATACAATTGTCTATGTGACCAAATTAGACCGTGACGCAAAAACAGGTCAAGGCCAACCAAAGGTCATCATTTGAACAAAATTGGTAGGGTCCAAGCCCTCAATGCTGCATACCAAGTTTCAAGGTCATCGGCCATTTGGTTCCTGAGAAGAAGCTTTTTTAAGGTTTTTACCATATATGGGCATGGCAGCCATATTGGTCATGTGACCTAGTCCTTACTAACAAACTTTCATTCCCCCTTCCCATAGAAGCTCCACATGTAATTTGGTTTTAATCAACCTAGCAGTTTGAGTAGAGAAGAAGATTAAAATACTGAATCTCAGCCATCCAGGACAAAGGTCAGCAAATGACCTTGACCTTTGGAGTTGAAAATTTCCATTCAGTTGATTGCAAATATCATTTCTGATGCCACAGGTTACCATGCAATCAGAAAAATCCACTGTTTTGCCCTTTTTCCATACATATGTCTAAGTGACCATATTTGACCTTGAGGTAAAATAGGTCAAGGTCAAAAGTCATCATTTGAACAAACTTTGTAGGGCCCGAGTCACCGATGCTGCATACCAAGTTTCAAGGTCATCGGCCATTTGGTTCCTGAGAAGAAAATTTTAAAGGTTTTTACCATATATGAGCATGGCGGCCATAATGGTCATGTGACCCAGTCCTCACAATCAAACTTTCGTTCCCTCTTCCCATAGAGGCTCCACATGTAATTTGGTTTCAATAGACCCAGCAGTTTAAATTGAGAAGAAGATAAAAATACTGAATCTGAGCCTCCCGGACAAAGTCCGAAAATGACCTTGGCCTTCGGAACTGACAAAACTCCATTCAGCTGAGTGCAAATATCATTTCTGATGCCACTAGCTACCATGCAATCAGAAAAATCAACTGTTTTACTTTTTTTTTTTCCATACAAATGTCTAAGTGAGCGTATTTGACCTTGACGTAAAACAGGTCAAGGTCAACCAAAGGTCATCATTTGAACAAGCTTGCTAGGGCCCAAGTCCCTGATGCTGCATATCTAGTTTCAAGAACATCAGCCATTGGGTTCTTGCGAAGAAGATTTTTAAAGGTTTTTACATATATGGGCATTGTAGCAATATTGGTCATGTGACCCAGTCCTCACGAACAAACTTTCGTTCCCCCTTCCCACAGAGGCTCCACTTGTAATTTGGTTTCAATCCACCCAGCAGTTTAAGTTGGGAAGAAGATAAAAAAACTGAATCTGAGCCTTCCTGGACAAAGGTCAGTAAATGACCTTGACCTTCAGAACTGACAAAATTCCATTCAGCTGAGTGCAAATATCATTTCTGATGCCACTAGCTACCATGCAATCAGAAAAATAATTAACTGTTTTGCCTTTTTTCTATACAAATGTCTAAGTGACTATATTTGACCTTGACGTAAAACAGGTCAAGGTCAACCAAAGGTCATCATTTGAACAAACTTAGCAGGGCCCGAGTCCCCGATGCTGCATACCAAGTTTCAAAAACATCTGCCATTCGGTTCTTGAGAAGATGATTTTTAAAGGTTTTTACTATATATGGGCATGGCAGCCATATTGGTAATGTGACCCAGTCCTCACAAACAAACTTTCGTTCCCACTTCCCACAGAGGCTCCACGTGTAATTTGGTTTCAATCGTCTCGGCAGTTTAAGTTGAGAAGAAGATAAAAATACTGAATTTGAGCCTTCCTGGACAAAGGTCAGTAAATGACCTTGACCTTCAGAACCAATAACATTCCATTCCGCTGCGTGTAAATATCATTTCTGATGCCACTAGCAACCATGCAATCAGAAAATCCACAGTTTTGCCTTTTTTCTATACAAATGTCTAAGTGACCATATTTGACCTTGATGTAAAACAGGTCAAGGTCAATCAAAGGTCATCATTTGAACAAACTTGGTAGGACCCTAGTCCCCGATGCTGCATACCAAGTTTCAAGAACATCGGCCATACAGTTCTTGAGAAGAAGATTTTTAAAGGTTTTTACCATATATGGGCATGGTGGACATATTGGTAATGTGACCCAGTCCTCACTGACAAACTTCCCTTCCCCCTTCCCACAGAGGCTCCACATGTAATTTGGTTTCAATTGGCCAAGTTGTTTCAGAGTAGATGTTGTTTGAAAATGTTGACGACGCACACGAGGACGGACCATTGCCTATACTATAAGCTCCCCAGCAGCCTTCGGCTCTGGTGAGCTAAAAATTATCACAGGTATGCTGTTCTTCAACGAGTTTAGTAAATTCAATCATACATGAGCACAAATGCAAGATTCTATTTACCATACGACATTTAAAACCCATTATACTCAAGATTGTTTTACAAAAATGTCAATAATCTGCCATTAGTAAACGCCACTTTGTTAAAGACGTCATACATGTATCATTACGGGGTGTATCTAACTACTTTGCATATTTAATCCACTAGTGGATTATCAAATTAATTACATAGTATGATTTCAATCTCATATGATAAATTAAATTCCTGTATTCATATAACATTGTATAAGGGGTGTCAGGCCTGATTTTTTATTTTTATGCTATTTTTGATGGAAAATTCTGTTAGCAAATAGTGCAGGCCCTGATCAGATGCCGCGTTCTGCTGCGTCTGATCTGGTTCTGCACTGTTTGCCAAGGTGCCCCTTTAAGGATTTCCCACATGTAATGGGTTAAGCAAACCGTGAAGACTCTGATCAGGAAACAGTGAAGACCCAGATCAGATGCAACATTATGTGGCATCTGATCTGGGTCTTCACTATTTGCATGTGTCCCAGAACATGAGCCTTGTCCATGTTTTACAGATAACACTGTTTTAATCCTTGTCCTGCTGAGCCCGGATTTGTCTCATCTTTCAAACAATGTAGATCCAGATCAGATGGCTTCTGAAGAAGCCATCTGATCAGGATCTTCATTGTTTGCCATTCAGTTTAATAATTTGTTGCAATAATTTGCACCAAGTAATCTGATTGGTTGATAATCAGTAGTGGGTGTGGCATATTTTAATATTCAGCAGGTCAAGGGTTTAGAGCATGCTGACATCACAGTTACAAAAATAGCATGGCTATAAATATCCTCTACCTGGATTTTGATATCTGGGTCCAGTTGCTCAAAAACCAACAACACCGTTAGTTAACGCATCATTAAACCTTTGATCATTTAATTTGGCAAATATGCTAGTATTTTTGCTGAAAAATTGTGAACAGCTTCTGCCGATGCAATAGAGCTTTGGCAGAAACTCACATTTTTCCAGCAAAAATACAAAAATATGAACACTAAAGAGCTCGATAAGCTAACAATGCTTTGAACAACTGGTCCCTGGTAACTAAGAAAAATTTAGAGCCCTCAGTGCTGGTAGATCGAATGTCTCTCCTTATCGAATGTCTCTCCTTTGATTTGGGGTTTAACATCCCCATCAACACTATTTAGGTCATTTTAGAGATGTTGTTTCCAATTTCATGGGATTTTTGCCCAACATTGAGATGAAATGACTTCTCAAGCCCTACCACCAAATGAAACCAAAAAGGTTAATGTGATTTGATGGTCCAACTCACACAACTTTGCCTGGGCAGGCATCGACCTTCTAAGTGGTTTACCAGTACTTGCATGCATGGTCTGTTTCAGCTCTGGATGGAAGCATCATGCAGCCCAATCTGTTTCTCCAAGCTCCATTGGGATGGGACAATTGATTGTCTCTAACTCTAGCCCGGTCGGTCCCCGCCCATCAGGGCTTAAAAGAAATAGATGGGCTGCATGATGCTTCTACGCAGAGCTGAAACCAATCACAAACGAATACTGGTAAACCGCTTGGAGGATCTAAGCCTGCCCATACAAAGCGGTGGGAGTCCATGCTTATAAACACTATTTGTTTCATTGGGCGACAGGGCTTGAGATGTTATTTCATCTTAATGTCGGGTGAAAGTTCCACAAAATTGCAAAATGACCTATACAGTGTTGATGGGGACGTTAAACCTCAATCCAAACAAACAAACTAACTGTAGCCTGGGAAGATGTTCCTCAATGGGGACTCTTTAATTTAACCCTTAAAGGTGCATTATTGAGCTATCCGGAAAAAATGCTTCCATAAATAAAATACATATAGCCGGTATTTTTCTTTAAAGCAATACAAATGAATGCATTTGATGCAAAAATGCGAACAATTATGATGACCGGTAAACAAATTTGAGAGGGATTCCCTAACTAGGTTTCGAACACTAGTTAGATCTATTTTTAGTTTGTGACAAAAATAGAATCCCCATATATGACGTTATGAGACGTTCATTTTTGGCCTTGTTTGCTTAGGCCATGCCTGAATCGGAAAGAAATATGACGCTGAATACCATGCCATAAGTATTGACACTCAGAGACGATACTGTCGCCATGTATGTGTAAAGTGACAGATTTATTTTTAGAACAGAAATTCCGAACACATGTTCAGAGCGAAGGGAAAACACGAATGAAAACGACCATTTTCACAAAGTTCTGAAGCTGTATTTGGCTCCAAAAGTGTACACATGACAAAGGAGTATGCATTGAAGATAAAAACCAGAAAAAAAATTTTGAGACCCGGTAGCTCAATAATGCACCTTTAAATTCCTGTATTTTAAGCAAACAGTGAAGAGTCTGATCTGGATCTGCACTATTTGCAAGTGAACATGAGACTAGTCCATGTTTAACAGATAAAACTTTTAACCCATAAAATGCCAATCACAGCAATTGTTGTCTGCTTTGTCGTCTGCCGGTTACCTTTAAGTATTTTTTGCAAACAGTGTGGACCCCTATCAGACTGCTCCTGTAGGAGCAGTCTGATCGGAGCCCACACTGTTTGCCTGCACATATAAGCAAAATTATTTTTTAAAAGGTTGCAAAAAAATTCAGCATTCAGCAGACCCATAAGCAGATGTAGTTTTTCTCCCCGGCGTTGATGGTTATTTATAGCAGCAAGATCCAATAAACAGGGTTAACAGCGACAAAAGTAGCATGGCTATAGGAGGTTTTAGGAATTCCGTTTATGACGTCATTCTTGCACATGCGCAAAACACTGGACGTCAATTGAAACGGCCATGGCTATTCAAATGTATTGGCGGAACTTAAAATGCTAACAATATTCAGATATTTTGAGAGAAAATATACCCGTTTACATTGAAATAATGCCTCGAGAAGGAAAGAATGATATTTTGCTTTTATTACTGAAATTCATTTATCCTGGATCCCTTTTTAATTGACGAAAATCTCTTTGTGAATGACCAATGTCAATGGCTTGAGATACCGTTATTCACGAAAGCATACTTAAAAAATAAGTTTTTACGTAGCTTTTTGTTTTATTCAAAGTATAGCTATCACATTCCAACAGAACTTAGCTTTATCCAATTTTGTGGGACTTGTACCCGACACTGAGATGAAATGACATCTCAAGCCCTGTTGCCCAATGAAACCAATAGGGTTTATTAGCATGGACGGTCTGCCTCGCACCGCAGTTCCTGGACAGGCTTAGATCCTCTTAGCGGTTTACCAGTACTAGTGTGCGGGCCGGAGTCAGCTCTGCGTGGAAGCATTATGCAGCCCATATATTTCTTCAAGCCCCTATGGGTGGGGGCCGCGTGATTGAGACAGACACACAGATGACAGACAAACAAGCAGACAGACAGATGGACAGGCAGACAAATTGACTGACTAACAGACAAACGGATGGACAGTTAGACAAATAAACATACTGACAGTCGAAATAAACTAGTGAGTGGACTGACAGAGGGGCGTCGAGTCAACGTTGGTTCGACGTCATACCGTCGACACCCACTCCAACTCATCTCAATGTCACATGACCGTTGGTTGAGAGAGAGAGAGCGGTTTGACTGAAAAACTGACAGTAGACAGATAGACAACAGACAGACAGACTGACTGAATGACTGATCCCTGTATCCAAAAAGATATTGTAGAGCTAAGCTTATAAGCCATTAACCCTTTATGTACCAAATGGAATCTTCCTCCTTATATATAGCAGGAGTCCATTTCAAAATTTAGGGGTGTCAGGTTGTGTTTTCTTCAAAATTTAGTTGGAAAATGTCTGAACTTTTTGCAAACAGTGTAGGACCTGATCAGATGCCACGTTCTGCGGCGTCTGATCTGTGCCTACACTATTCGCCACTTACCACTAGTTAATGTAAGGGCTGGGCAGGTTGAACAAATCTACCAGATTTTATGGTAAAATCTTGAACTTGCGAAGGAGTGTTTCATTCTCATGCACTGAAAGGGAGTTCTACTTTTGTTCCGATCCCACTGAGTCTCGATGGGTCCAAGCATTGGGCAAATGACATTTTGTTAAGCAACGCCGTATTATCGCCAAAGCAACTTTCTGACGTTTCATCGACCTTGCAAAGACAACTCAATGCATCGCTTTGATGTTGGTTTGATGTAGACACAAGGTTGACACGTTACATGTCGGTTAACATGGAGTTATTTAACAACAAACTGTAATTTACATTTACCTACGCTCGCTAATTGCTGGTACGCTAAGAGAGAGAGAGAGAGAGCAACATGTAGGCCAAGGCACACTCAGAGAAAGAGAGAGAGAGAGGACCCTATTGGGTCGTACATGTACAATATATCTTAAAGAGCAGTTAATAAAAAAATAAAAATTGGGATTTGCCATCATGAAAAACATGCCTTTGCAATTTTGACCCCCTCAAACCCACTTTTTTATAGTGAAACTGAGGTTTACAGGGATAAACATTTTTTTTTCTTATTTCTGCACAAAGCAGAAATACGAAAAAATTTCACAATTTTTCATCTTAAAATTTTTGGGCCTAAAAATTGATAATGTATTTGTATTATGGCGAAATTTCACACCTGGCAGCATATCGGTGTTACTCCCATTATCTTAGATTAGAATTTGTCAAAAGTCTAAAAGAATTCCACTGTTTTACGCTGTAATTAAAACTTTATTTGTCCCACTGCCTTGAATCAATACAACAGAATGACTGGCCGTTGACGGCCAGGGCTTTTCCCGTTCGATTTTTAGAACCGGAAGTACGTCACGAAAAACGCTCCTATAAATATTTGTTACCTGGCTTTCGTTATGTCAGCAATAGTGACACAGACAATGACATGAAAGCTTCTTAATCATCTAGTAATGCAGGCTCAGACCCCCAAAACTAAAGACCTGGGGCCAGTTGTTCAAAGCATCGTTAGCTTAACGAGCTCGTTAGTGGTCAAATTGTTAACTCTTCTAGCAACTACAATATCGTAAATTTTGGTATTTTTGCTAAAAAAATGTGAGCAGCTTTAGCGTCCGCAAAAGCTGCTCACATTTTTTCAGCAAAAATAGAAGCACATTTGGCATAATAAATGATTAAAGTTTTAACGTTACGTTAACTAACGACATCATTAGTTTTGAACAACTGGCCTAGAGGTTATAACACTTTTTTCATGCTCAACTTACTTGAGCATGAAATTTATCCTGCTCATAAATTTTAAAATGCTTGGAATTTTAAAATTTATGAGCAGGATAAATGCCATTCTGTGCTGATCTCAGTAGGAAAATTGCCTGATTTGTTTGTATTTTAATAATTATTAGCATAGCAAAATTCATGGCTCAACTGAGTTGAGCATGAAAAATGTATTATAACCTCGCGCCCAGGGTCCAGTTGTTCAAAGCCTCGTTAGGTTAACAAGCTCAGGGATACAGACCTAGCATTTTGCTTTAGGCCCTAGACTGCCATAAATTCAAATTTTACATTACTTATTTTTATTCAAAACTTAGCACCCAGGCAAAAATTTAGGCGACTGGGCGCCTGTTTTGTCTGTATCCCTGGAGCTTGTTAGTGGTCCAATTGTAAACTGTTCTAGCAACTACAATATTCAATTTTTTTTTTTTTTTTATTTTTTTTTTCTGGCAGGAAAAATTTGAGTAACTTTTGTATGTGCAAAAGCTACTCACATTTTTTCAGCAAAAATATTAGTATATTTGCCATTTCAAGATTATTTCACTCATATCAAGCCGATCGTTAATCAGAGGTGGGCGAAAACCGGAGTACCCGGAGAAAAACCACCTGACCTTCCGTTGCAGAACTTGGCGTCTCACACGTGGCCCGAGCGAGGCTCGAACCTACGGGGGAGTATATTTGCCATATTAAATGATCAAAGTTTTAACACTTTGTTAGCTATCAACATTGTTAGTTTTGAACAACTGGCCAGGTTAGGTGAGATTTTAGTAGTAGCTTAGTGTTCGTTCGTTAAGGTTAAGGCTTTTTATGTCTGCCATGGTCAAGCGGACAGAACTCCATAGCTCCACAACTAGTAGCTTAGTGAAGGATTGCCTTATCTTTTAACCCTTGACCTCCTGAATATTTATACCAGGGTATATGCCACACCCACTATTGATTATCAACCAATCAGATTACTTTATGCAAATTATTGCACTAAATTCATGAGCTGAATGACAAACAATGAAGATCCTGATCAGATGGCTTCTTCAGAAGCCATCTGATCTGGATCTCCATTGTTTGAAAGATAAGGCATATCTGGGCTCAGCAGGACAAGGGGAATATAATGGATACACCTTCAGGGGAGCCAACTCATGCAAAAGTATTTTTGTCTTCCATGTCTATTGGGGTCAACTCTTAAAGGAAAGAATTTGCTCCTGAGGAGCAAATTCTTTCCTTTAAGAGTAGACCCCTTTTTCCGTTGGACAGAGTTTATAGAAAAGCTAACTGGGTGTCCCGAAAATTGTCTCCCTTTGAAAAATGGCGGCAAAATCTGACAGGTGTATCCATTCCCCTTTGGCATAAATCATTTCAAGCAGTGGTTTGTGGACTAGTGCATCATACTGATGGTAGGTTTGGTTTGGGTTTTACAGCCCTTTCAAGATTATTTAACTTATTTCAAGCCAATCGTTAATCAGGTGCGCAAAAACTGGAGTACCTTGAGAAAAACTACCTGACCTTCTGCTGCAGAACTTAACTGGCATCCCATATGTGGCCCGAGTGTGGCACAAACCACAGCAGTAATAGACCTAATGATTAAAAATTAGCGATCTTACTCATTATGCCACTCACAGTGAGGCCCGTCCTACTGAAGATAGCATGAAGATATGATGATGATAATGATGATGTTGATGATGATCATGTTGATGACAATGATGATGATCACAATGATGATGACAATGATGATCAGGGTCTGCACCCTTTGCCAGTCATAGAGCTATTTTTAGACAAAACCTCGGGTACTAAATTGAATTTGTTCAAATTTTAACTCTTATCCTGCTGTTCACGACAACCCCTACTTTTGTAAACAGTGTGGATCCAGATCAGATGGCTTCTGAAGAAGCCATCTGATCAGGATCTACACTGTTTGACATTCAGTTTGTGAATTTGCAGCAATAAATTTCATCCAGTGATCTGATTGGTTCAAATGCTGAAATGGGTGTGGCTAAATTGAATATTCAGCAGGATAAGGGTTAGAACAAGTATGGAAAAGACTTGGTGTCCGAATTTCTGGGGTATATTATAAGAATCTTATATGGGTGTGAGGGGTGGATGGAAAATTCCGTCCCGAGGGTCACTGTCCGGCATCACGAGGCTTGCCGAGTGATGCCGGACAGTGATCCCGAGGGACGGATTTTTCCATCCACCCCTCACACCCATATTGGATTCTTTTTCTTGCATACCTTCCTTTTCTTAGCGCGGTTTTTAATGCTGCAGTCACTTCGGTTACCAACGTCCGCCATATTGTGTTGACACTGCAGGAATGTTTAGTGACGTTGCTGTGACGTCAACCTTAACGACAGCGCACACAAGGTCGTAATCAACCACTGCATTTATCAAACACGCGATTATATTCGGTTTGGGGTCGGAACACCAGGGTCAGAACATAAATTTCTATCCCAGGGTAAAATCGCGGATTGCCCTGTCTGGTGTGCAAGAATAGGTAAGTTAACATACCTTTCATGGTCAACTTCTTTCTTCCTGGAAAAGAAAAGACAAAAAATATTGAATTAAAGGTGCATTATTGAGCTATCTGGAAAAAATGCTTCCAAAAATAAAATACATATAGCCGGTATTTTTCTTTAAAACAGTACAAATGAATGCATTTTATGCAAAAATTCGAACAATTATGATGACAGGTAAACGAGTTTGAGAGGGATTCCCTAACTAGGTTTCAAACACTAGTTAGATCTATTTTTAGTTCGTGACAAAAATAGAATCCCCTGTCTCCATGTATGTGTAAAGCGACAGATTTATTTTTAGAACAGAAATTCCGAACACATGTTCAGAGCGAAGGGTAAACACGAATGAAAACGACCATTTTCACAAAGTTCTGAAGCTGTATTTGGCACAAAAGTGTACACATGACAAAGGAGTTATGCATTGAAGATAAAAACTAGAAAAAAAATTTTGAGACCCGGTAGCTCAATAATGCACCTTTAAGGGAATCAAGTCATATACAGTCGAACTTCAATGGCTCGAACACCTTTGGGACCTCAAAAATCTGTTCAAGACAGGGGTAGTTCGAGCCACTGAGGATTACTGCCAGGAGGGAAAGGAGATACTTTAAGACATCTTTTCAGTGTTCTATAATGAATATGTATGCTGTGTGTACTCATTAGAATCGCCTCATCGAGGCGATTCTAATGATTACACACAGCATACATTTGCAAGTTAAAAGACTAAAATCTCCTTAATTATCCCCCACTATTTCTTATTTAGACGATTTCGCTGGGGGGCTCAAGAATGGGTTCCACTCATCCATGGCAAACAAGCCATCGGTGTTCGAGCCATCCAAGTTCTACTGTAAAACAAGGTCTTATATTACAATAACACCTGTGTGCTACATAAAGGATCTTACATGAGTGTTCATGTATAACTGAATTTATTAAATGAGTAGAGGAAAAGGGATAAAATAGGAGGCTTTGCCTAGCATTTTATGCCTTTTTGATTCCTCAACGAGTTTAATAAATTCAATAATACAGGGGCAGGAATGCAAAATTCTATTTATCATTTGACATTTAAAACGCACTTAATTAATGATTTTTTATCAAAACTGTCACTATTCCTCTAATAGAAAACATGACGTTGTTACACGGGTGGACAACAGGGGAGCTATCGCGAAATCGCGTCAAAGTAATTTTGCTCCCACGACACATCCGGTAACTCTCGCGATAGTTCCTAGGACCTCGAAATGGTAAACAAAGGTAGGTACCCTTGTGTGGTTTGATTTATTGAAGAGGAATGAGAGAATAATATAAAATTTCGGCGATGCTAAGCCATGTAAAAATGATTTACCTTTCTAAGCAGGCCGAAAAAAATATTGAAAAAATCGTTGATGAAAGTAGGCAACCATAACAAAATCGATTTAATAATCCACTAGTGATTTTTTCAAATAGCATCGCCAAAACTTTATATTATTCTCTCATTCTTCTACAATAAATCGAAACACACAAGGGAACCTACCTTTGTTTACCATTTTCAGGTCCTAGGAACTAACGTGAGAGTTCCCGGAAGTGTCGTGGGAACAAAATTACGTTGACGCGATTTCGCGATAGCTCCCCTGTTGTCGCCATACATATAACTTTATGGGATGTATCTAACCAATTTGCATATTTAATCCACTAGTGGATAACCAAATTTATTTTATACTCTGCAGTGAAATCAATGTAAATCGGAAACAAATAAAAATGATATTTTCACAGTGTGAAAAATAACATGACCTTGTTATTTTCACAGTAGCAGCCCTGACTACTTTTTCTCGCCAAAAGTCATGTTATTGACAAAATAATTCTGTAAAATACTTTGAAAACCACTCTTTGAACTGTAAAAATGCTGTATTCAAAATGGCGATCTGTTTATGCTTTGAAACTGACAGTTGTGAATTGTGATGTACGATACGACTGATCAATTACCGTAAATATCTGTAGAAAATTATAAAACAAGAGGGCCCAGAGGGCCCTCTCTGGGCCCTGATTCGCTCACCTGAATGTCACTGTCCCTAGTACATTCTATTTTTAGCTCTGGTGGCCATCTTGTTCATCAGAGTGGAACAATCTTTACTATTTTGGTAGGGTGTCACCTAGGCAACATTCTTATGAAGTTTGAATCAAATTGACCAAAGGGTTTAGGAAGAGTTTGCATTTAAATCAAATTCACAATGTTTTTCTATTTTTAGCTCTGATGGCCATATTGTTCATAGGAGCGGGAACATTTTAGCTATTTTGGTAGAAGGTCATCTAAGCAACATTCCTATGAAGTTTGAATGAAATTTGCCCAAGGGTACAGGAGGATTTGTCGTTTGAAGATTTTTTCTATTTTTAGCTCTGCTGGCCATCTTTTTTATCAGAGTGGAATGATTTTAACTATTTTGGTAGAGAGTCACCTGGGCAACATTCTTGTAAAGTTTAAATCAAAATGGCCCAAGGGTTTAGGAGAAGTTCGCGTTTGAAGCAAATTTAAAACGTTTTTCTATTTTAGCTCTGGAGGCCATTTTGTTCATCGGAGCGGGATCATTTTAGCTATTTTGGTAGAGGGTCATCTATGTAACATTCCTATGAAATTTGAATGAAATATTGTCCCAAGGGTACAGGAGGAGTTGTCGTTTAAAGCTCTGACGGCCATCTTGTTCATCAGAGTGGAACGATTTTAGCTATTTTGGTAGGGAGTCACCTAAGTAACATTCCTGTGAAGTTTGAATCAAATTGGTCCAAGGGTTTAGGAGAGTTCGTTTTTGACGCAAATTTACATTTTTTAGCTCTGGCGGCCATCTTGTTCATCAGAGTGGAACGATTTTAGCTATTTTGGTAGGGAGTCGCGTAAGTAGCATTCCTGTGAAGTTTGAAATCAAATTTGAATCAAGTTTGAAGGGTTTAGGAGGAGTTTGTGTTCAACGCAATTTTACAATGTTTTTCTATTTTTAGCTATGGTGGCCATTTTGCTCAGTAGAGAGGAGTGGTTTTAGCTATTTTGGTAGAGGGTCATCTAAGCAACATTCCTATGAAGTTTGAATGAAATTGGCCCAAGGGTAAAGGACGAGTTATCATTTGAATATTTTTTCTATTTTTAGCTCTGGTGGCCATCTTGTTCATCAGAGCAGAACGATTTTACCTATGTTGGTAGGGAGTCACCTACATAACATTCCTGTGAAGTTTGAATCAAACTGGTCCAGGGGTTAAGGAGAAGTTCGCGTTTGAAGCAAATTTACAATGTTTTTCTATTTTTATCTATGGCGGCTATTTTGCTGATCAGTGCAGAACAGTTTTAGCTATTTTGGTAGAAGGTCACCTAAGCAATATTCCTATGAAGTTTGAATGAAATTGGCCCAAGGGTACAGGAGAAGTTGTCATTTAAAGATTTTTTTCCTTTTTTAGCTCTGGGAGGCATTGTTTTTTGTCAGAGCGGAACGACTTTAGCCATTTTGGCAGGGGGTCACCTTGGCAACATTCCTGTGAAGTTCGAATCAAATTAGCCCAAGGGTTTAGAAGCATTTGGGTTTGAAGCAAATTTACAAACTTTTTTATTTTTAGCTCTGGCGTCCATTTTGCTCATGGGAGCAGAACCGTTTTAGCTGTTTTAGTAGAGGGTCGCCTAAGCAACATTCCTATGAAGTTTGAATTAATTTGGCCCAAGGGTACAGGAGGAGTTGTCGTTTAAAGATTTTTCTATTTTTAGCTCTGGCAGCCATTTTGTTCATCGGAGCGGAACTATTTTAGCTATTTTGGTAGAGGGTCACCTAAGCAACATTCCTATAAAGTTTGAATGAAATTTGCCTAAAGGTACAGGAGTTGTCGTTTAAAGCTTTTTCTATTTTAAGCTCTGGAGGCCCTCTTGTTCAGTGGAGCGGTAGATATCTTTGTAGAGGGTCAACTAAGCAATATTCCTATGAAGTTTTATAAAAAAATTGGCTCTAGGGTTTAGGAGAAGTTAGCAAGTTTAAAGCATTTAAAACTACGGATATTGACGGATCACAATAGGTCACCATTAGCACTTCGTGCTCAGGTGAGCTAATAAAAAGAAAATTTACTTTTTTTGGCGTATACCAAAAATATTTCATCTCGTGTGTTGAAAAGATCCAAATTTTTACGAGTGTGACGCACTCGTGAAAATTTGGATGTTGTCAACACACTCGATGAAATATTTTTGGTATTCATCTCAAAAAAGTAAATATCCTCTAATTCTATTTATCATACGACATTTAAAACACATTTTATTCACGATTGTTTAATAAAAATGTCAGTATTCTGTCATTAGTAAACGCGACGTCGCTAAGGACGTCATACATGTCATGTTACGGGATGTTTCTAGCTAATTTGCATATTTAATCCACTAGTGGATTATCCTATTTATTACATGGCATTATTACACTCTCAGACGCAAGGTCATATGATAAATGGCTTTATTACATTCTCAGACACGCTGTCATATGATAAGTTTGTGTCTTTCACACCTGATTGCCTGCTGATAACTGAAAATAAAATGTATCTAAATTCATGTGCTCATAGGAATTACTCAAAACTGGAAAATATTACAATTTTAATGTCATAACTGATATGCTTGTACACTTTTCAAGTAAAAGCTGAATTAAGTGATAAATTTATAGGTTTTTAAATTGACTTTATATTGTGAAATATTCGGAACAATTCCATATGGCGAATGACGCACAAACTTGTAAGTGCATCTTTGCCATATGAATGAGTTCCAGAATTCCAGATTGCTGGCATAGAAATCTAAACGTAAATTCAGATTATTTACATCTTTAAGTGGTTTGTAAATGGAATTAAAGCAGGTTGTTAAGTGTCTTCCTACACGTTGAAAAACCACACCCTGTGGCCAATACAGTAGACCTGGGGGCCAATATGAAATTACTTGATTAATGACAATTTTATAAATCAACACAATTAAAACATGATTACTGATTTTTGACCTGGACCTCAGCCTTATATCACTTGACCTCCGGTTAATATTTGTTGACCTGGTGCTAATACGGTTTTCCTCCAATCAATACATGAAAGTCAATTAATAAACTGTCGTAATCAAATGAAGAGAAAGAAGAATATAGGCTTTCTATATGATGAACACCACAAAAATATAAATATGGTCGAAGGGTATATTGAAAATACATGTAAAATGAATATAGAGAATCTTACATGAGTGTTCATGTATTATTGAATTTATTAAACGAGTTGGGAGAAAAGAGATAAAATGCTCGGCAAGGGCCGAGCATTTTATCTCTTTTCTTCAACGAGTTTAATAAATTCAATAATACATGAGCACGAATGCAAGATTCTATTTATCATATAACATTTAAAACGCATTTCACTCACGATTGTTTAACAAAAATGTCAATATTCCGCCATTAGTAAGCGCGAGGTCGTTAAGGACGTTGTACATGTAACGTACCGGGGCGTATCTAACTAATTTGCATATATAATCCACTAGTGGATTATCGAAAATATTACATGGCGTTATTACACTTTCAGACGCGATGTCATATGATAAAAATAAATAAAATATGGCTTCTAATACATGCTGTAATGCACTTGTGTATTAAACTACCCATTTGAGTGAATAACAAAAAAAAAATTGCAACAGTAATATTCTGCTGTAAACTATTCATAAAACCAACGTCATCATGAAATGTCACTTCTCACAAAAAACAATTTGCAACAGTATATATTCTGCTGTATACTATTCATAAAACGGACACAATCATGAAATGTCACTTTTGATTGGCCGACATTTGGGTTTATGTAGCTCACAGCACTTAGCGCATTGTACACATAGTTCTTCTGTCGCAGTTTATTTTTGTTATGGTTTGTCTGAGTGTGTGTATCGATTATATCTTTTAGTTTTTAATAGCTAATTGGCCATTTTGTGGTCGTCAAGTCTTTCCACTACTGATGTTTCCATTAGAGTCTAGTTATTTCATCTTTGTGTATCTTTTCCTTTGGTGTCTCTGATGTGAATTGTGGGTTAATTGCATCGATTCCTGAAGATTGCCTTCACTTCTATTTTAATTTATCAAATTTTTAACAAAAAAATGTACGCTAGAAATGTGTCCAAGCATCATGTAAACACGCCTATATAATTTTACCCCCCCTGAACCCCACTTTTATATAGGCGAAAAACCTTACAGCTCTTATTTCTGCTTTAAAATATATATTGTGGGTACTTGTTTGAGCCGCCACAATGAGCACCCACAATCTATATTTTGAGCAGAAATAAGAAAACTATCACAATTTTTCACTTAATATTTTTGTCTTTTCGGCGGTAAAGTTTAAAATGTAATTGTATAGGCATGTTTTCGTAATGGGGACACAGATGCCCCTGCTTGATAATTGTGGCACTGACGAAAAACTGACTCACAAAAATCGCTAAAGCCATAAAAAACTTAAATGCAAATTGCCAAAGCCATCTTGCATGTGGACTGATAGAGAGGGGTAAAAATATATGACCTGTCCACCATTCTATTAAACACAACAAAAACTTAATCCATTTCAGGCCGGAAACCCCTAAAGGGGTACCCTGGCAAACAGTGCAGGCCCAGATCAGACGCCACAGAATGTGGCGTCTGATCAGGGCCTCCACTGTTTGCTAAAAGTTCAATCATTTTCCAAATAAATTTTGAAAACACAACCTGACATCCCTAAATTATGAAATGGACTCCTGCCATACATATAAGGAGGAAGATTCTATTTGGTACAAAAAGGGTTAAATACAAATTGATAATGCGTTCAAAAACTTAAACAGAAATTGGAAACACCATCAAAACTAAACTTAACCCTTGTCCTGCTGAGCCCAGATATGCCTTTTCTTTGAAACAATTTAGATCCTGATCAGATGGCTTCTGAAGAAGCCATCTGATCAGGATCTACATTGTTTGCCATTCAGGTTGTGAATTTGTTGTAATAATTTGCATCAAGTAATCTGATTGGTTGATAATCGGTAGTGGGTGTGGCATATATGAATATTCAGCAGGACAAGGGTTAAATGCAAATTGCTAACACTATCCCAGATGCGGATGGATGGACAGGAGTAACTAGTATGCCCTTTCTAATGGTGGGAAACAAAAATGCATTAGCATGGGGATAAATGTCATTTAAGGAGGATAAACCATTGTTTTTACGGTCACAAATGACCTATACAGTATTGACGGGGATGTTAAACCTCAAATCAAGCAAATAAACAAACGGTCGCAATTTCCATAAATGTGGTTTCAGAACTAAATGTCTGACTGTAAAATCCCCACAAATAAACGAGACTTACCTTGGTTAAGTTGACGTTTGTTTGGGATTCTTTGTAGTCATATATAACACTGAAGTGATCAGATGAGATGCACGCCTCGCCTGACTGATCTCGCCAGTAATTCAAAGCTGGAAACCTTTTTCTCAAAAATTCTAACCTAGTCCAGTCACGTCGGTGATGGTACACTAAATCCAGCTAAAACACATACCCTTGGGAGGGTAAAACTAGAAGTCTTTTCCTGGGTGGGCATCTGATCACTACAGTGTTATATATGACTACAAAGAATCCCAAACAAACGTCAACTTAACCAAGGTAAGTCTCGTTTATTTGTGGGGATTCTTTTACGTCATAACACTTCCGTTCACAGATGAGACTTCAAAGCTCCAATTTTTGGGAAAAAGGAGACTTTTGAACTAGCAGACAATAGCTTAAGTTATCTTAATGTAAAAAGAGATATGTGGTAAATCAAATACCATTTAATGCCACCAATATGAAATTCATATGAATACATACAAGATTCATTCCGTAAGGACTGCATGAGTAAATGCTGTACTACTATCTTCAAGTTTCTTATTATAGTATTGAGCAAAGGTCTTTGCATTCGTCCATCCTGCAACTTTAAGGATATTGTCAATAGGAACACTACACATGTTTGCTTTTGAAGAGGATGCTGAGCGCACACTATGTGCTTTATACTTCTCACAGTCAATACCCGCACCAGCCATCACAGTTTTTATCCAACGACTTATTGTACTGCTTGTTACAGGACCGAAAGGTTTGACATAGCTTATGAAAAAACACTTATTTTCACCTCGGATAATTTCTGTCCTTTTCAGATATTCCGAAACAGCACTATACACACATAATCTCTTATCTGGAGGATAAGAGCAAAGCTCTGCTAAAGGGGATTTAAAATTAGCCCTACTTTGCTTTAAAGGACCACTATAATGTAACACATACTTTGCAGGCTCTTTAACCAAATGTTCTATAGTTAAAAGATGTAATGATTGAGATCTTGATGCTGTGGTTAATGCAATCAACATTACTACTTTCAACGTTAACGTTTTTAAACTCAATTCCTCGAAAGGATATAATGATTTTAAATAATCAAGCACCTTATTTACGTCCCATACTTCACAATATCTAGAAGTAGGCGTTCTTAGATTATATACTCCTCTAAGAAATCTTATTACAAGTGGGTGTGAACCCACAGAAACCCCATCTATTACCAGACCAATGGCAGATAAGGCGGATCTAGCTGAATTAATTGCAGAGTATTTCAGCCCTTGCTCATATAATTCCGCAAGAAAATCTAACACATAATCTAAAGAAACTTGAATATTATTAATTTGTCTTTTACTGCAGTACAAAAACCATTTTCGTATATACATGTTGTACTGCTTCTGGGTGCCTGGCCTCCATGAGGCCATGATAATTTTGGTAGACCGAGACGAAATGTTTTGTTCATGTAAACTTTGCCGGATAACCGACAAGCCATCAGAACTATTTTCCTGTCCAGAGGGTGTACTTTCACCGTCCCAGGCAAAGTTAATAGACTCCGTTCCTTCGGAAGAATGTATGGATAGTCTGTCAACATCTCCATAGTAATCGGAAACCACGTTTGTGTCACCCAGATGGGAGCCACCAAGATACACTCCCCCTCTTCCTCTCTCAGCTTGGCCAGTAATCTTGATATTAGGCTGAAAGGTGGAAAGGCATAAAAATATATATCTGACCATGTCATTGAAAATGCATCAGTGTTTTCAGCCTCTGGGTCATTCTTCCAGGATACAAATCTGTCTAACTGTTTATTTAATCTGGATGCAAACATGTCTAAGTCTGGTTTTCCCCAGATGTCCATAATGCGGGCAACTACAACATGTTTGAGCATCCATTCAACATTATCATTGAAATTCCTAGATTCGAAATCGGCTTCTGAATTTTGTATACCACGTATATGAGAACTAGATAGCCAGATTTGTTTCCTGGTAGCCCATGACCAAATGATTTTTGTTAAATCATTGCAACATGATGAGTTAATAGTACCCATCTTCTTAATGCATGTTACAGCACAAACATTGTCTGATTTGACCTGAATATGTATATTTTCTTTATTTTTGCAGAAAGCTCTCAAAGCATGGTATATAGCAAGCAGTTCAAGATAATTAATGTGGTGTGCTGCTTCTTCTAATGACCACCTACCACCAATGCGGGTGCCGTTACAGATCGCGCCCCAACCTAAAGAGCTTGCGTCTGTTATAATGTGCAGCTTTGGTGGACCATGAGAAATTTTCCTGCAGGTTGAGGAAATATTTGCAGTCCACCAATCTAACTCCAATAACATGTCTTTTGTGACAGACATTAAAGCATTAAAGTCTCCATTATTGCAACGAAGTGCTACTACTTTCTGTTTTTCTAAATTTCTATAATATAAAGGTCCTAGGTCAACGGCTGAGAATGCCGAGACTATAAGGCCAATAACATGGGCAACATCTCTTATTTTAGTCATGCTCTTGTGTCTTAGATTCTGACATGCCTGAAGAATCTTTTGTTTTCTCTCAGTGGGAAGATAAACTATCATTCTTTCTGAGTCAATATGGTTCCCAAGAAAGACAATATTTTGAACAGGGATCAAAACAGATTTCTTGTTATGAATCATAAAGCCAACCTCTTCCATGAGAGATACTGTGTCATGTACATTTTGTTCACATTCAGGCTTTGTTTCGGCTACAAGTAAAGAACCGTCAATGTATCCCGAATTGATGTGACCCTTTTGCCTTAATGCGGCATAGACTGGTTTCATCAGCTTAGTGAATAACCTGGGCGCACTGCTGACCCCATTAGCTAGACAGGTGTATTCATAAATTTGATCCTTCCAAAGAAACCGAAGAAATTTTCTTTCTTCCCTTGCCACTGTAATACTGTAATAAGCATGGCGAAGATCAACACTTGCCATGTAGCAGTCTTTTCTGATCAATTTCAAAGCAGTTTCAAATGAATCCATCTTAAAATGATGGTATTCAATGTATTCATTTACATCTTTCAAGTTTAGGATCATACGGTATTCACCATCTTTTTTACATCTGGTGAAAATTGGAGAAAGAACCTGATTTTCTTCATAAATAACTTTTTGTAGCACCTCCATCTCCAAAAGTTTTTCTATCTCACTATCAATAATTTCTTTCTCAAATTTTGAGAAATGTATTGACTGTGATATAGATTTCTGATTTGGTATTTGACTAAATTCCAAATGACAATTTTTAACAATATCCAAAATTCTAGAATCATTTGTTAGCTTTCTCCAATTTTCTTCAAACTGTGAAAGCCTACCTGCTTTAAACTCTTTTTTCTGGTCTGATTTCTGGCGGTTGCCAGAACCTTCTCTGACCATTTGGTGTGTCTTGCCATAGTTAAGGCCTCTACCATAGCCAGAACCTCTATGTGCACCACGACCACCTCGTCTCACGTAGCGACCACCGCGACCTCTGCCACGGCCCCTGGAGACATTTCTGCTGATTTTATTTATTTCTTGAATATCTTTAATATCTTTGATCATTGAGTCCCCATACAACTGATCTGTAAATGCAATGTTAGGTGAGCACAGATAATGCAAACTGGGATGCATATCTTTTTTGTGGGCTTCTCTGCGCCTGATATTAATCCAAACATTTGCTTTCCCTAAAATTGCCAACGCAGTAGTCCCGCATTCTTTCAGATCTTTATCAAGTTTCCCTTTATGGACAAGCTTTGCAAGATTACAGCTAGCCTTGCAAATAGCATTCTGAATGCCCCTCATTTTAGAATCTTCCGTTTGAGTCTGGGGCTTTAAGACTGACCAAACACCAGCGTTGACCCGTGTCTCTTTAAGAGCAAAACAGTTTTCTGGTCTATGGATGTTCTTAACAATATCATTGTAAGTGTCATCAGGCATCCCTTCACGAAATGTGCTGTTAATCATATCTGCCAAAGTTTGGCTCACCTCAACATCCACTTTGTCAGTTTTCTTGAATTTTTTCATGAAATTACTGAAAACATCGTCTTCACTGTCCACCTCATGAATGGATCGCTTTTCAGAAAGGGAAACGGAAATCTCCTCCTCTTGATCAGCATCAAGAGGGTCCATATTGGGGTCACTTCCATAGCTATAGTCAAACACCTGATTATCCTCATCATAATCATGGCCATAATCATATTGTTCATACAGATTATCAACCCGGTCAGACAGTTTTTCAACCTTGTCGTTTGTACTAGAAAGTTTAGAGTTCATTTCCCGGAGAATATTGAGACACTCTTTATTAAACCCTACAGACGTAGTGGGTGGGGCTATTTCTACAGGCTTGTGGGATGCCACGTGTGCCGACTTTGGTTTAGCTGCATTCGCAGCATTAGTCCTGACAGCAGATGCTTTCCCTTTCGTCAACGACGAAAGGTTTGTTCCACTTGTTGATGCTGTTGTCACTACATTTGGGACCGCGATATCCTCATTTTCTTTCTCAGTCCCATGCGCCTTCTTATGCTGCACCATTTGTTCAGCCATTTTGTTGTGATGATGTAAATATGTATAATACGTCACCAATATTTGCTATCCGACAACGCCGGGTACCAATAACTTATAATATGCGCCTACTACGTAAGCGAAACTTGTTATCGGAAAAACCAATTCTAAATATAGCCGACTGTATCACGCTATATTGTCGTTATACATGTAATTTAGACCGATGTTTTATATGGGCCTAGCCGTTTACCTTCGTAAACGAAAAGATCACATTTGAAATAAACGGATCTAATAGAAGTATCAGATTTATAGATAATACTTGAGTACTTTCAATATGATACTTCAGAATTGACAGAACTTTACTAAATCTATTCACAACGTGAACAGAACTTGTTCTGTGCCAAATTGACGAGTGACTAAGCGGACCACGTCTGCTCAGTTCAACAGTCAAAGGCGTACTGGCGAGATCAGTCAGGCGAGGCGTGCATCTCATCTGTGAACGGAAGTGTTATGACGTAAAAGAATCACTGATTTACCTCTACAAATGACAAATCTAATGCACACGTGTATGTAATGCGATGTATGATTGCAAAAAATTTGAACCAATATATTTTAAGTTGGAAATTCTTTGTCATCATGTGACGTCGCTTTTTATTGGTTGGTATTAACCCATTGTATGCTAGTGGACTCTTCCATTGCTATATGTTGGAGAAGTCCATTTGTCATATAATGGGTGGTAGGCCTATTTTTTCCTTTTTATTCTATTTTTGAGGGAAAATTCTGTTAGCAATTAGTGCGGGCACTGATCAGACGCCGCAGTCTGATCTGGGCCTGCACTGTTTGCCAAGGTACCCCTTTAGGGGTTTCCCGCATACAATGGGTTATGCAGCTCATTGTGCTTGCTGATAAGGGCAAAACAACATTTTTTAAAAAAAAAAAGTCAAATAAGGGCATTAAAAAGGGGATAACTATTGAAAATTTGCATTTGGGGAGGGCCAGTCAAACCTGTCATAGTGGCTACCTCAGCCATTAAGCACGCAACCTGTCTTAAGAAAGTATGCATTTAGTTCCCCCAGTTCCCCCAAAAAGGCAAATGCATTATAATTCACCTGTTTTAAGCAAGCACCTGTCTTAAGCAAGCACATTTTGATCATTCTTTACGTGCTTGCACTGTAAATCAAGCCGTAAAAGGAAATTTGTGACCATAAAACCTATGGTCACAAATCTCCTTTTACGGCTTGACGTGTCGCCGATAACCGTAAAACTGCAGATTTATCTCCTCAAATGACAATTTTTTTCAGTTATCCCTAATTCTGAATATAGTTATCACCTAGTTTTATTGATGATTATGGATGAAAAGAATCTAAAAGCTATTCTGAAAAGCATCATTACATTTAATGCATGCATATCCGGATAAACTATCCTATAAACTAAAGGCCCAAGTGGCCCAGAAATCTCTCACCTGGATGAGGCTTATCATGATATATTAAAATGTGTCCTGATGGCCATCTTGGATATCAGATCAGATTGCCGTATAATAGGGTTTTGGATTAAGTTTCTGAACTGTGTTATGCATAAGAATTTATTTTTTCTGATTCCCACTTTCACCCCACTGGGTGGCCTAATAGTGCTATAAATATCTTGTTAATCTTCTTATAGAAGATTCTCGAAAACTGAGTCACAGATTAATTTCGTTTCTGTAAACAACATGTTTACAAGGAAAAGTACTTCAGAATCTTCCAGAAAGTTCTGGGTTGCATTATTTTTAGAAAATTACCTAATCTTATTCCACAGCCCTCTGGAATGTTCTAGAGAAATCTTAGGGTCTATAAAAGAGCTTGATTTTTCTCATTGAGTCAGACTTTGGAGTTTGATGTTTGGGCTTTTAAGAAAAGTTATTTCTGAATTTTGTGTTGGATTGTTAAAGGATATTACTTTTCATTTTGGACTGTGAATTGTGTGGGATCAAGGAAAATAGATTCATTCAGGATATTTCACAACAGAGCTAAGTACATTTAATTTTCTTACTTCTACAGGTTAAAGGTAACTTGTAAAAAAATTTTGTTAAATTTTTCCAAAAGGCTTGTTTGCTTTTATTTTCTGCTACGCCTGGCTCGTAACAACTGCTCAATCTGACTTTGGATTCAGGAGTAGATTATACTGGAGCACTTCTGATATGAGCTTGCGCATGACAAAACCTACAATAAGATCAGTGCAACAAGCGAACACTTAGATCAACATGTGCATACGGTCAGTCTGACCAGTCTTCGTTTGTTGCTCTCTGGATAACCCTGAGGCCTTAGAAGACTCATGCAAACAGCAAAGACTCTGATCAGACTGCACGAATGTGCAGTCTGATCAGAGTCTTTGCTGGTCACACAGGTCATATATTTCAGGTTTTGCTGTGCACCGGCTCATATCAGAATGCAAGTCTTTTAGCAACTGTGAATCTCCGAATCACCCCAGTGCCACTTGCCAAGTTTTGACTCAATCTGACTGTTGGGGAGCAGAATAATGTGGTATGGAGATTTTCAAGATGGATGCCAACTTGGACATCTGAAGAGAACAATTTTAGCAATTCTAAATCTCCATGTTGCCCCAATTCTGCCTCAATCTGATTCAATGTTTGGGACGCAAATGTCATTAAAAGTTTTCAATAATGGTGGCCAACTTGGATATCGGTAGAGAACAATTTTAACATGTGGCCCTGATGTCTTCCATAAAGTTTCAGCTCAATTCAACTTTCAATTAAGGAGGAGATGATCTTTAAAGAATGTCAAGTTGGCCCCCATAGTGCCCATCTTGTATCAGGGATTTTCCTACCCTTCAGAATTAGGGTCCAGGGGCCGCTGTGTTTGGGAAAAACAGCTCGCTAATATTTATAGTTGGGAATTTCAATCAGCTGTAACTTCGTCAGTTTTGGTTCAATTTTCATGAAATTTTTATCAAAATGTAGCACAACATCAGAAATTGGGAAATTTGTTATAAAATTTGGGAATATCTGTCTCTAAATTGGGAAAAATAGGGGCCGTGAATCGGTCCCAAAGTTGCACTAGGAAAATCCCTGTGTATGGTCATACAAGTTGTGTAATTCTAAATCTCAATGTTGCACTGATGTCTCCCATCAACTTTAAGCTCACCGCCCCCGCCCATAGGGGCTTGAAGAAATATATGGGCCGCATGATGCTTCCACGCAGAGCTGAATCCTGCCCGCACACTAGTACTGGTAAACCGCTTGCAGGATCTAAGCCTGTCCAGGAACTGCGCTGCGGTGCGAGGCGGACCGTCCATGCTAATAAACCCTATTGGTTTCATTGGGCGACAGGGCTTGAGATGTCATTTCATCTCAATGTCGGGTAAAAGTCCCACAAAATTGGAAGCAACGTCTACAAAATGACCTTTACAGTGTTGACGGGGATGTTAAACCTCAAATCAATCAATCAAATCAACTTTAAGCTCAATCCAACTTTACTTCAGGAGATGTTGTTTAAAGTATTTCAAGATGAGGTCCATGGCTGCTATCGAACGAAAAGATTATAGCAATTCTGAATCTCCATCTCACCCTGATGTCTCCCATTACATTGACTTGTGATGCTACTCAAAGAATTTCAAGACGGTGGCCATGGCTGACGGATGATTTTAGCAATCTTGAATCTCCATGTCACCTCAATGCCTCTGATCAAGTTTCAGCCCAACCCAACTTTCACTTAACCCTTATCCTGCTGAATAATTAGGTTAGCCACACCCATTTCTGACTTTGAACCAATCACATTACTTGATTTTTATTTATTCCTACAAGTTACAAACTGAATGTCGAACAGTGTAGATCCTGATCAGATGGCTTCTACAGAAGCCATCTGATCTGGATCTACACTCTTTGCAAAGGTAGAGGTTGTCATGAACAGCAGGATAAGGCTTCTTCAGAAGCCATCTGATCTGGATCTACACTCTTTGCAAAGGTAGAGGTTGTCATGAACAGCAGGATAAGGATTAAGGAGACATTGTTTTAAGAATTTCGAGATGGCTGCAACAAAACAATTTTAGCAAGTCTGAATCTCCAGTTCGCCATGATGCCCCCCACCAAGTACCAGCTCAATCCAATCTATGGTTCTGGACGTGATGTCAAAAATGTGAAAAGTTAACGACAGGCAGATGGATGATGGACGACAGACAACAGGCCATGGTACAAACTGACATGGCAATTTTCAAGTTAACCCCGGGAAGGTTTTTTGTTTGATTTGATGTTGAACAGCCCCGTCAACACTATAAAGGTCATTTTGGAGACGTTGCTTCCAATTTTGTGGGACTTTAACCTGACATTGAGATGAAATGACATCTCAAGCCCTGTCGCCCAATGAAAACAACAGGGTTTATAAGCATGGACGGTCGGACTTGCACCTCTTTGCCTGGGCAGGCTTAGATCCTCTAAGCAGTTTACCAGTACTCCTGTGCGGTCAGATTCAGCTCTGCGTGGAAGCATCATGCAGCCCATTTATTTCTTCAAGCCCCAATAGGCGGGGGCTGTTCAGGGAAGGTAACTCCTGCAAAATAAGTATTTTGTCTCCCATGTCAATAGGGGTCAACTCTAAAAGGAAAGAATTTGCTCCTCAGGAGCAAATTCTTTATTTTAAGGGTAGACCCCTTTTTCAGTGGGAAAGGCTTATTGAAAAGCGAACAGGAAATCCTTAAAGTTGTCTCTCTTTGAAAAAAAATGGCGGAAAAATCTTCCAGGTGTTCCCATTCCCTTGAAGATGCCAATCATAAAATACATCATCTACTTTTGCCTACTGGCTACTGAACAAAAGGGCCATAATGGCCCTGTATCGCTCACCTGATCCATATTGTACAAATGAAATTGTAGATAATATAATTATGGTAGAGTAGAGGGTTTGAGCAATTTTGGTTGACACAAGGTTTTTATAATTTTAGCCATCCTGTTCATCCAAGCACAACGGGTTGAGCAATTTTAAAACAAGCCCGTGAAATGAAGACCCCTAAACCCTACTCCATATAGAGAAAACTGGAGTTTATGGGGGTATACATTATTTTTCTTATTTCTACTCCAAGACAAAGGTTGTGGGTACTCGTTAGAACCGCCTCAATGAGGCAGTTCTAACGAGCACCAACCTATGTTTTGAGCATTGATAAGAAAAACCTCATGGATTTTCATCAGCAAAGTTGCCATTTTGGAGATATGAAAAATGCACTAAGACACACGGGTGTGTTATCATAATGATATTAATTCGAAATCCATCCACTGGTTAAGCAGGAGAAGTTATTTAAAAGTTTTTCTATTATTAGCTCTAGCAGCCACCTTTTCATCCCAGCAGAATTGTCTGAACAATTTTAATAGAGGGTCCCCCATGAAACATTCCTGTGAAATTATATCGAAATCCATCCTTTGGTCAAGGGCCAGAAGTTGTTTAAAGTTTTTTCTATTTTTAGCCCTGGTGGCCATCTTGTTCATCCGAGCAGAGCAGTTTGAGCAGGGTCTATCAAGGATCATTCTTGTGTATTTTTTTTTCAGAATATACCAATTGTTAAGGAAGAGAAGACTTTTAAAGATTTTTCTATTTTTAGCTCTGGTGGCCATCTTGTTCATCCCAGCGGGACATTTTTAGCAATTTTGGTTGAGGGTCACCCAAGGAAAATTCCTGTAAAATTATTTTGAAAACCATCCACTGGTTAAGGAGAAGTCATTTAAAGGTTTTTCTATTTTTAGCTCTGGTGGCCATCTTGTTCATCCGAGCATTATTAACGGTTTGAGCAATTTTGGTAAAGGGTAACTCAAGGAACCTTCCTGTGAAATTATTTCAAACTCCATCCACTGGTTAAGGAGGAGAAGTCTTTTAAAGGTTTTTCTATTTTTAGCTCTGGCCGCCATTTTGTTCATCTGAGCGGAACGGTTTGAGCATTTTTGGTAGAGTCACCCAAGGAAACCTTCCTGTGAAATAATTTCAAAATCCATGCACTGGTTAAGGAGGAGAAGTCGTTTACAGGTTTTTCTATTTTTAGCTCTGGCGGCCATCTTGTTCATCCGAGCAGAACAATTGGAGCAATTTTGGTAGAGGGTCAACCATGGAACATTCCTGTGAAATTATTTTGAAATCCATTCTCTGGATAAAGGAGAAGAAGTCGTTTAAAGGTTTTTCTATTTTTAGCTCTGGCAGCCATCTTGTTCATCCCAGCAGAACGGTTTGAGCAATTTTGGGAGAGAGTCACCAAAGGAACATTCCTGTATAATTATTTCAAAATCCATGCACTGGTTAAGGAGGAGAAGTTGTTTACAGGTTTTTCTATTTTTAGCTCTGGTGGCCATCTTGTTCACCCGAGCGGAATGATTTGAGCAATTTTGGTAGAGGGTCACCCAAGGAACATTCCTTTGAAATTATTTTGAAATCCATCCACTGGTTAAGGAGAAGAAGTCGTTTAAAGGTTTTTCTGTTTTTAGCTCTGGCGGCTATTTTGTTCACCCGAGCAGAACAGTTTGAGCATTTTTGGTAGAGAGTCACCCAAGGAAACCTTCCTGTGAAATCATTTCAAAATCCATGCACTGGTTAAGGAGGTGAAGTTGTTTACAGGTTTTTCTTTTTTTAGCTCTGGCGGCCATCTTATTCACCCGAGCGGAACGATTTAAGCAATTTTGGTAGAGGGTCACCAAAGGTACATTCCTGTGAAATGATTTCAAAATCTGTCTAGCAGTTTTGGAGAAGAAGACGTTTAAAGCAAAAGTTGACAACGGACAGACGGACGCACGCACGGAAGACGGACAAAGACTGATCACAATAACTCACCTTGAGCACTTCGTGCTCAGGTGAGCTAAAAAGTCATTGCTGCAAACAGTGTGGACCCAGATCAGACTGCTCTTCTAGGAGCAGTCTGATTGGGGTCAGCACTGTTTGTCAATCTGCAAAAACAGGTTAGACAAGTTTGCAAGAATACGCAGCAGACAACATATACAGACATTTTCAGATGCAGTTTTTCTTGGCATCTAAAGAATTTCTGCTGAAAAAATTGTGTCCTGCTCATATTAAAATGTGTCAAAAACTTCAATATTTTTGAGAAGGACAAATTTTATGCTCATCAAAGTTGAGCATGGAAAAGTTTTATAACACTTTTCAATTTCTAGAATATCAAGAACTTAATTTTGGCTCCTGCCCATTTGGGCTTGGAGAAATAGATTATGTTGCATGATGCTTCCATGACTGCACATGAGTGCTGGTAAACGACTAAGAGGGACAAAGCCTGCCCAGGCAAAGTAGTGTGAGTCTGAATGTCCCTACATATACACCCTTTTTGTTCTTTTGGGTGGCAGGGCTTGAGATGTCATTTCATCTCAATATCAGGTAAAAATTCCACAAAATTCAATATCAGGCAAAAATCACACAAAATTCGAAGCAACATCTCTGAAATGACCTAAATAGTGTTGAAGGTGACAAAAAACCTCCATTCAAACAAATCAACAACATTCCTGATAAAGAAATAGAGGATCTTACACGAGTGGTCATTTCATATGATATTTATGAAACGAGCCCATGGTGAGTTTCATAAATTTCATATAAAATGACCACAAGTTTTAGATTCTGTTTATCATATGACCACTATAAATTGGATTTTATCGCCTTTGAATATGACAAATTTTCCACAAAAATGCATTGTTGACATGGAGGTCGCCATGACATTACTTAATCCAGTCAAAGTGTTACTACACGTGTGGTCATACGATTTTGATTACACGAGGTTATCCACTGCCTATCAACGACGTCATATGAAAAAGAAAATTATTACACAAACAGAGCAAACAGAAGCTTTTTAGGAGTTATATATGTTCATGCAGCATTAAAAAAACATATATATTATATATACATATACTCACCCAATCTTCTTAGTAAGAAAAGGGGAACCACCCTTAGTTATGTAAACAGGGGTGGTACCCAAGCCTCTATTTACAAACAAGAAAATGGAATATGTTTTTCAAATGTATTTAATCTGTTTAACTCTTATCCTGCTGTTCATGACAACCCCTACCTTTGCAAACAGTGTAGATCCAGATCAGATGGCTTCTGCAGAAGCCATCTGATCAGGATCTACAATGTTTGATGTAAAGTTTGTGATGTTTTAAAAATAAAAAAATATCAAGGAATCTGATTGGTTGAAAGTCAGAAATGGGAGTGGCTAAATAAACAAGAGGCCCATGGGCACTATGCTCACCAGAGCTCAGGTGGGCACTGCCCATCCTGCCCAATGGCAGCCATGTATTTTAACATGATATCATTTTAATCCACCAAATGAACCCCCATGTCCAAATGAGCACCCATGTGGACTCAGCATCTGAAAAGTTAGGCCTTTTATGAAGTAGAGGGGATGGGGCATGGACCCAATGGAGCCCTGGTTGGTATCACTAAATGCGTCTTATCATAAGAAACAAAAATATATATGGTTTAGCAGTGGGGATCTGTAAGGCCTCTTTAACAGTTGAGGGGTTGGGGCATGCCCTATTGATCCCAGGAAAGCCCAAACTATTGTCCCTAAATGTGTCTTATCATAAGGACCAAGTATATATATGGTTCAGTGCTGGGAATCTGACCGGTTTCAGAGATTTGAGGCCCTTTTATGAAATAGGAATGGCCCCTGCGGACCCCGCTACAGTAGGTGTGCTAATAATAAGGAACAAGAACATATATGATTATGGGGTGGGGATTTGAATGGTTTCTGAAATATAAAGCCTTTTATGAAATGGAAGGGCGGGGCACATTGCCTCAGCACAAAGAGACCTCCAGGTTGGTGTGATTGAACAAGTCTTATCATAAGGAACAAGTATATGGTTTAGGGGTGGGGATCTGAACTATTTCTGATATATATGGCTTTTAATGAAGTAAAGTGGTGTGGCATGGCCTGGGCGTGCCCCGGGGACTCCCAAGCTGGTGTCACTGAATGCGTCTTATCATAAGAAAGATGAATATATATGGTTTAGGGTGGGGCTAAGAACATTCTCTGAGATATAAGGCCTTATGTGAAGTGGAGGGGTGGGGCAAGGCCCAGGGAGACTCCCAGGTTGGTGTCAATGAATGTGTCTTATCATAAGGAACAAGACTATATATGGTTAAGGGGTGGCCATCTGTAGGGTTTCCGAGATATTGTGATATTATGAAATGGAGGGGGTGGGGCATGGCCCCAGCATATCCCTGGGAACCCCCAGGTTGGTGTTACTGAATGCGTCTTATCATAATGAACAAGAATATATATGGTTTACGGGTGGGGATCTGAACAGTTTCTGAAATATATGGCCTTTTTTGAAGTGGAGGGGTGGGGCAAGGCTCCAGCGCGTCTCTGAGGACCCCCAGGTTGGTGTCAATGAATGTGTCTTATCATAAGAAGCAAGCATATATATGGTTTATGGGCGGGGATCTGTAAGGTTTCCGAGATATTGGGCCTTTTATCAAATGGAGGGGGTGGGGCATGGCCCCGGTGCATCCAGGGGACTCCCAGGTTGATGTCACTGAATGGGTCTTATCAAAAGGAACAAGAATATATATGGTTTAGGGGTGGGAATCTGAATGGTTTCCGAGATATTGGGCCTTTTATAAAGTTGAGGGGGTGGGGCCTGACCTGTGCGCATCCCTGACGACCCCCAGGTTGGTGTTACTGAATGGGTCTTATCAATAGGAACAAGAATATATATGGTTTAGGGGTGGGGATCTGAACAGTTTCTGAGATATATGGCCTTTTGTGAAGTGGAGGGGTGGGGCAAGGCCCCAGCGCATCTCTGAGGACCCCCAGGTTGGTGTCAATGAATGTGTCTTATCATAAGAAGCACGCATATATATGGTTTAGGGGCGGGGATCTGTAAGGTTTACAAGATATTGGGCCTTTTATGAAATGGAGGGGGTGGGGCATGGCCCCGGCGCATCCAGGGGACTCCCAGGTTGATGTCACTGAATGGGTCTTATCATAAGGAACAAGAATATATATGGTTTAGGGGTGGGGATCTGAATGGTTTCCGAGATATTGGGCCTTTTATTAAGTGGAGGGGGTGGGGCATGACCTCGGCGCATCCCTGAGGACCCCAAGGTTGGTGTTACTAAATGCGTCTTATCAATAGGAACAAGAATATATATGGTTTAGGGGTCGGGATCTGAATGGTTTCTGAGATATATGGCCTTTTATGAAGTGGAGGGGGTGGGGCATGGCCCCGGCACAACCTGGGGGACCCTCAGGTTGGCATAAAAGCATATGGCTGAAAGAATTTTACTCAAGAAACATTTCTATAAAAGTTTTGTCCAAATATCTGCAATGACTTGGCAGTAAATGCCATTTTTCAATTTTCCCCATTATAAGTCTATGGAAACTCTAAGTTGCCATAGCAACCAAACTAATGGGCCGATTTTCATAAAAAACACAAACTTTCAATCCCCCAGCCCAAGGATGCTACAGATAAAATTTGGGCTGAATCGGTCCAGTGGCTTCAGAGAAGAAGATGTTTGAAAGTGTTGACGTCAGACGACGACGACAACGACAACGACGACAACGACGACGACGACGACGCCGGACAACTGCCTATCCTATAAGCTCCCCCGGAGCCTTCGGCTCTGGTGAGCTAATAATAAGCTTAATCCATTTCCTGTTGACAAGTCCTGCCTTTTCAAACAGTGAAGATCCAGATCAGATGGCTTCTGAAGCCATCTCTTCTCAACAGGCCATCTGATCAGGATCAAGACTGTTCGTCATGCAGTTTATGAAATGAATGAATAAACCCATAAAATGCCAATCACGACAGTTGCCGTCTGCTTTGTCATCTGCCAGTTACTTTAAAAGACATTTTTGCTAACAGTGTGGACCCAAATCAGACTGCTCCTCTAGGAGAAGTCTGATTTGGGTCCACACTGTTTGCCTAGTTGCAAGAATATTTTTAAAAAGTTTGCAAAACGATTCATCAGACATCATAAGCAGATGACATTTTCAGATGCAGTTTTTCTCTGTGTCTTAAGGGTTAAATTTGTTTTGTTTGATTTGCAGATTGACATCTCCGTCAAAACTGTGTAGGTCATTTTGGAGACGTTGCTTCCAATTTTGTGGGACTTTTTACCCGACATTGAGATGAAATGACATCTCAAGCCCTGTCGCCGAATGAAACCAATAGGGTTTATTAGCATGGACGGTCCGACTCGCACAGTTTTGCCTGGGCAGGCTTAGATCCTCTAAGGGGTTTACCAGTACTCCTGTGCGGTTGGACTTAGCTCTGCATGGAAGCATCATGCAGCCCATCTATTTCTTCAAGCCCCGATGGGTGGGGGCCGACTTATCTTAAGGGTTAAAAGCATCAAGTAATTTGTTCTGTTCACATTAGAAATTGACAAATGCAGTGTGTCTTAATTTATTCAGCGGTGTGTCTTAATTAATTTATTCAGCAGTGTGTCCTAATTAATTTATTCAGCAGTATGTCCTTATTAATTTATTCAGCAGTGTGTCCTTATTAATTTATTCAGCAGTGTGTCCTTATTAATTTATTCAGCAGTGTGTCCTAATTAATTTATTCAACAGTGTGTCCTTATTAATTTATTCAGCAGTGTGTCTTAATTAATTAAATCAGCAGTGTGTCCTAATCAATTTATTCAGCAGTGTATCTTAATTAATTTATTCAGCAGTGTGTCTTAATTAATTTATTCAGCAGTGTGCCCTAATTAATTTATTTAGCAGTGTGTCCTTATTAATTTATTCAGCAGTGTGTCTTAATTAATTTATTCAGCAGTGTGTCCTTATTTATTTATTCAGCAGTGTGTCTTAATTTATTCAGCAGTGTGTCTTAATTAATTTATTCAGCAGTGTGTCCTTATTAATTTATTCAACAGTATGTCTTGATTAGTTTATTCAGCAGTGTGTCTTAATTAATTTATTCAGCAGTGTGTCCTTATTAATTTATTCAGCAGTGTGTCTTAATTGATTTTATTCAGCTGTGTGTCCCTATTACCTTATTAATTTATTCAGCAGTGTGTCTTAATTAATTTATTCAGCAGTGTGTCCTTATTTATTTATTCAGCAGTGTGTCTTAATTTATTCAGCAGTGTGTCTTAATTAATTTATTCAGCAGTGTGTCCTTATTAATTTATTCAACAGTATGTCTTGATTAGTTTATTCAGCAGTGTGTCTTAATTAATTTATTCAGCAGTGTGTCTTAATTAATTTATTGAGCAGTGTGTCTTAATTAATTTATTCAGCAGTGTGTCCTAATTAATTTATTCAGCATGATAAGGGCTATATTTGTCAAAAAATTACAAACCAATATATTAAAGCAACAAAACATAGCTCCAAATTTGGAGGAGAAACAAGGATCATTAGTGTCTATTCAAGTTTTATGTCCCACCAACAACTAAGGACATACAGAGGACTCTCATTATAATGACAGTACACCACAACCTCTTTATAATACTATTGATGGGATCCAAAACAGAAACCGTGTTAGTTAAACAACCATGTTGTATCCAAACAAAAATACGTAGATTATATAGAAAAATGACCAGCTGTTTGGAATTCTGATCACTGAGATGAAATGACATCTCAATCCCTGCCATCCCAAAAAACCCAAAAGGGTTTATATGAAGGAGCATTTTGTCTGGGCAGGTTTAGACCTAAGCGGTTTACCAGTACTCATATGCAGTTGGTTCCAGCTCTGCATGGAAGAACCATACAGCCCAATCTATTTCTCCAAACCCCGATAGGCGGGGGCCCATGATGCTGCTGCTGCTGCTGCTGATGATGATGATAATGATGTAGGTGGTGATGATGATGATGATGATGATGATGATGATGATGATGATGATGATGATGATGATTATGATTAACACTACATAAACCTCTTTGTCGGTCTTGTGTGTCATGTTTTGTTTTGTTTCTGTTGAGGTTTTACGTCCCAATAAACTCTATTTAGGTCATTTCGGAGACAATGCTTCCAGTTTTGTGGGACTTTTACCCAACATCGAGATGAAAAGACATCTCAAGCATTAAGATGAAATCCCATCTTAAGCTCTACTACCTATAGAAACTGCTAGGGTTTAAGAAGCGGTCCCACTCACATCACTTTTCCTTGGCAGGTTAGACCTAAGCGGTTTACCAGTTCTCAAGTTTGGTCAGTTTCAGCTCTGCATGGAAGCAACATGCAAGCTCAATCTATTTCTCCTAACCCGAAAGGGAGGGGGGCCCCAAATTTTCATGGTACCAAAGATTATTTGAGATATTGAAGTTTGACTGGCTGTATAATTATGTTAAATGGATGATGATGATGATAATGATGATGATGGTGATGGTAATGATGATTATGATGATGATGCTGCTGCTGATGATGCTGATAATGAGGATGGCAATGATGATGATGATGATGGTAATATTGATGATGATGATAATGGCTTGAAGAAATATATGGGCTGCATGATGCTTCCACGCAGAGCTGAATCTGGCCCGCACACTAGTACTGGTATCTAAGCCTGTCCAGGAACCGCGGTGCGAGGCAGACCGTCCATGCTAATAAACCCTATTGGTTTCATTGGGCGACAGGGCTTGAGATGTCATTTCATCTCAATGTCGGGTAAAAGTCCCACAAAATTGGAAGCAACGTCTCCAAAATGACCTTTACAGTGTTGACGGGGGCGTTAAACCTCAAATCAAACAAACAAATGATGATGATGATGCTGATGATGATGGTTATGATAATGGCAATGATGATGATGGTAATGATGATGATGATGATGATGATGATGATGATGATGATGATGATGACTCCCAGACTATCCTTGTTACTCCTATAAATCTGTAGTTATGAACAAAAGCATATTAGGAATGTTAAACATTTTCATGCGCTTTGACATGTAACTTAACATGCATGTACATGTGTATACTTACCCAAAATTATGAGTCAGAAAAGGGGTCCCGGCCCTGCTTATAAAAACAGGCGAGCTACCCCTACTTCTACTAACAAACAGAAATAGAAAATGATTGAAAACTAAACATAGTGTATTTATATAAATATTGGCCCGGTGACCTTCACCGTAAAACTCCAAAAAATTTGGACACCTTGTGAGGACTTGCTGTAATTCTCTAAAATTCTAGTGAGTTTGTCTTGCTATCCAGCTAGGAGTCCAAAAAGTGCAGATGGAATTGCAAACAGTGTAGACCCAGATCAGACTGCTCCTGAAGGAGCAGTCTGATCAGGGTCTGCAGGGTTTGCTTCAATGCTTATTTGTTTGACTACTTAAGATCAATACGGTAATCAAAGTTCTCTCAGCACTGGTGGGTTGACGGTCTCTGACAGTAGGCTGAGTAAATGCTTCATTTCATTTTGATCTGATGTTTCATTCAATATTTCCTTACATCCTGTCAGTCAGCTACAAGACAGGAATAAATTCAAAACACAAAGTGTTGTATATTTCATTGCAGACACTGCACTGCCCAATCAGAATACATCTCGAATGTCAATCAGATCTAAAAATGGAAAAAAGTGCTTGCCACAATAAGACCAATCAATGTATATTGCTTGATCCAGTTTTAGACTACTTTGATGAATGACATTTGCTTGTCAAACTAACTTGATGCAAAGAGATTCATTGAAAGGTACTTCATCAGAGTTTGAACGCTTTTGTGTCCACGGGTGTATTACATTTTATCCTTAAAATTTCTGTATTTTCAGCAAACAGTGTAAACCCTGATCAGACACTACATTTTCTGCATCTTATCTCGTTTGTTTGTTTTGTTTAATTTGAGGTTTAACATCCCCGTCAACACTGTAAAGGTCATTTTGGAGACGTTGCGTCCAACTTTGTGGGACTTTTACCCGACATTGAGATGAAACGACATCTCAAGCCCTGTCGCCCAATGAAACCAATAGGGTTTATAAGCATGGCCGGTCCACTTCGCACCGCGGTTCCTTGACAGGCTTAGATCCTCTAAGCGGTTTACCAGAACTAGTGTGCGGGAAGGATTCAGTTCTGCGTGGAAGCATCATAGAGCCCATATATTTCTTTAAGCCCCTATGGGCGGGGGCCGTGCTGCATCTTATCTGGGGTATATAGCTGCATCTTATCTGGGGTACATCACAAAAAGATGTTGACCCCCTTGAACCCCAGTTTTATATAGTAAAACTGGGGTTTAGAAGGTGGTCTCGACCTCAATTTAAAGACTCATCCGAAAGTCTGTAAAAGCTTGGGATTGAATCCACGACCCCTCGTTTATGAGGCCAAAGCCATGTGGACAGAAACTTTGGGTTGATCAACAAAACAAGAGGACCAAGCTAGCTTGGTCCTGTATCGCTCACCTGAGCTAACAGATTCAAAGTTTAAGGAAGTGCCTGACTTCCTTGTTTGTAAGTTACATGAAGATCCGTTCAAAACTGAAGGGGCAGCAGTGATGACAATGTCGAAAATAGGCATTTTCAGCAATCAAAGGCACGTCACTCTATGATAAATGTGCCGACTTGGCCGGTATTCGAACTCACCTGAGGTTTTATTCCCAGCCACCTTACATGTAAGTTTCAAAAAGATCCGATCAGACTTGGCCAGTATTCAAACTCATCCAACATTTAATTCCCAGCCACCTCACATATAAGTTTCAGAAAGATCCGATCAAAACTGAAGGGGCTATGGTGATGACAAGGTCAAAATTTGGCATTTTTAGCAATCAAAGGGATGTTACTCTATAATAAATGAGCCGACTTGGCCAGTTTTCGAACTCATCCGAGGTTTCATCCCCAGCCACCTTACATATAAGTTTCAGAAAAATCCGATCAAAACTGAAGGGGCTACGGTAATGATAAGGTCAAAAATCAACAATTTCATCCATCAAAGGGACATAACTCTACGATAAATGGGCTGACTTGGCCTGTTTTCGAACTCATCCAAGATTTTATCCCCAGCCACCTTACATATAAGTTTCAGATAGTTCCGATCAAAACTGAAGGGGCTATGGTGATGACAAGGTAAAAAATCGGCATTTTCAGCAATCAAAGGGACGTAAATCAATGATAAATCGGCCAACTTGGCCGGTATTCAAACTCATCCTAGGTTTTATCTCCAGTCACCTTACATATAGGTTTCAGAAAGATTCGATCAAAACTGAAGGGGCTACGGTGATGACAAGGTAAAAAATTGACATTTTCAGCCATCAAAGGGACATAACTATATAGTTAATGGGGCAACTTGGCTGGTTTTCGAACTCATCCGAGGTTTTATCCCCAGCCACCTTACATATAAGTTTCAGAAAGATCCGATCAAAACTGAAGGGGCTAAAGTGTTGACAAGGTCAACAAGAGGACCAAGCTAGTCCTGTATCGCTCACCTGAGCTAACAGATTCAAAGTTTAAGGAAGTGCCAACCTTTACTGAAGGCTTTATGGGAGGACATGGTGATGACAGGGTAAGCATTTTCTGAAAATCAAGTAGAATTTTACTCTATGATAAAGAGGCTGACCTCACCGGTTTTCAAACTCATTCAAGCTTTTATTCCTGACTTGCTAAGAAGATCCGATCTAAACTGAAGTGGCTATGGTGATGACAAGTTCAAAAACAAGAGTTTTCAAACTCCTCCAAGCTTTCTGCCTGACTTCCTTGTTTGTAAGTTTCATGAAGATCCGTTCAAAACTAAAGGGGCAGCAGTGATAACAATGTCGAAAATAGGCATTTTCAGCAATCAAAGGCACATCACTCTATGATAAATGTGCCGACTTGGCCGGTATTCGAACTCACCTGAGGTTTTATTCTCAGCCACCTTACATGTAAGTTTCAGAAAGATCCGATCAGACTTGGCCAGTATTCAAACTCATCCAAGATTTTATTCCCAGCCACCTCACGTATAAGTTTCAGAAAGATCCGATCAAAACTGAAGGGGCTACGGTGATGACAAGGTCAAAATTTGGCAGTTTTTGAACTCATCCGAGGTTTCATCCCCAGCCACCTTACATATAAGTTTCAGAAAAATCCGATCAAAACTGAAGGGGCTACGGTAATGACAAGGTCAAAAATCAACATTTTCAGCCATCAAAGGGACAGAACTCTACGATAAATGGGTTGACTTGGCCTGTTTTCGAACTCATCCAAGATTTTATCCCCAGCCACCTTACATATAAGTTTCAGAAAGATCCGATCAAAACTGAAGGGGCTATGGTGATGACAAGGTCAAAAATCGGCATTTTCAGCAATCAAAGGGACGTAAATCAATGATAAATGGGCCAACTTGGCCGGTATTCAAACTCATCCTAGGTTTTATCTCCAGTCACATACCTGTGATAATTTTATGTTGACCATGAGGGAGATTTGCTTCTCAGATGAGGGAGATAGAGGTCCCAATGAGGGAGACTTTCTGACGGCATGTTAAGTGTTTTTTTTTTCTTGTCATTCTTGTGGTTTAGATGTACAAGGGAACAGGGACTACTTAATTAAAATGATAGAAACATATTTTGTCAAGTTTAATTTCAAAATAGCAAGTTGTAGGTTATTTACAAACAATGCTGTAACCACAAGTCCATTGATGTGATTTCAAGTTGTAGGTATTTGTCAGAATCACCTGATTGTTGAAAGTGCCCGCAACATGCTTTAGTGTAGAAATACTTGATTAGAAAAAATATCCTAAAATGTTTCCAGTCCTGCTCTTTATCCAGTGCTGGGTTTTACTGCTACTGAACAGACCCAAAGCACAAAGTTCTCTTCAATGATAAACATTACCTTTAGTACTATTTACACTTCTTCATATAGTCTGTGCAGGCAACTTTTTTGGCCTTTCTCAGAACACCCTGTTCATAAATACATGTATAGGTAAAGCAGTCCATGCTGAAATTAATACCATTTTATAACAATTGTTCAGGTTGGCCCCAAAAAATTAGTGAGAATCCTAGGAAAAAAATGCTGAGTCTTTATTTGTTTAAAATGTAAATTTTGTTACATCCAAACCTTGATATAATGATGCCCTGGATCGCTCACCTAATCCACACTGAAGAAATGAAATGGCAGGTAATATAGTACGGTGCCTTGTCAGAAGGAGCATACATGCCAAATATGAAGGATCTATCTCAAATGGTTAAAAAGTTGTGATAAAGTAGGTCAAGGTCAAACTTTTTGTATGAGTGGGAAGCCGCTCTCACAAGGAATATACATGCCAAATATGAAGGCTATATCTCAAATGGTTCAAAAGTTATGATTAAGTAGGTCACAGGTCAAGGTCAAAATTTTTTGCATGAGTGGGAATACCTTGTCACAAGGAACCTACATGCCAATTATGAAGGCTCTATGTTAAATGGTTCAAAAGTTATGACAAAAATGGTCAAAGGTCAAGGTCACAGGTCAAAAATTTTGTATGTGTGGGAAGCCCTTGTCACAAGGAGCCTACATGCCAAATATGAAGGCTCTATCACAAATGGCTCAAAAGTTATGGTGAAGTAGGTCAAAGGTCAAAGTCACAGGTAAAATTGTGTGTATGGGTGGGAGTCCCTTGTCAGAAGGAACATACATGCCAAATATGAAGGCTCTATCCAAAATAGTTCATAAGTTATTATTAAGTAGGTCAAAGGTCAAGGTCACAGGTCAAAATTTTTGTATGGGTGGGAAGTCCTTGTCACACAGAACAAACATTCCAAATTTGAAGGCACTATCTCAAATGGTTCAAAAGTGATGATAAAGAAGGTCACATATCAAGGTTAAAGGTCATTTTTGTATGAGTGGAAGCTCTTGTCACAAGGAACCTACCTGCCAAATATGAAGGCTTTATCTTAAACAGATCAACAGTTATGACAAAATAACCTAATGATCTACTTTTTTATTTTTAAACTAGATCAAGATATTGTCAAGATGATCATTCTGAGCAAGTTTGATGATAATCCAACTAAAATTGTGGCCTCTAGTGTGTTCAGAACGTTTTCTATTATTTGACCTACTGACCTACTTTTTGACCGGACTGACCCATATTCGAACTTAACCGAGATATTGTCAAGAAGAACATTCTGAGCAAGTTTGATGATGATCGGACCAAAACTGTAGCCTCTAATTTGTTCACACCGTTTATTAATGATTTGACCAACTGACCTACTTTTTGCCGAACTTGACTTAGATATTGTCAAGATGAGCTTTCTTAGCAAGTTTGATGAAAATCAGATTAAATCTGTGGCCTCTAGTGTGTTGACAAGGTTTTTCATCATTTTGACCTACTGGCCTATTTTTTGACCCAACATGATCCATATTCAAACTTGACTGAGATATGTCAAGATGATTATTCAGATTAATGATGAGTGGACCAAAACTGTGGCCTCTAGTTTGTTCACAAGGTTTTTTCAATCATTTGACCTACTGACCTAAATTTTGACCCAACATGACCCATTTTCGAAATTTACTTAGATATTGTCAAGATGGTCCTTCTTAGCAAGTTTGATGATGATCAGACTGAAACTGTGGCCTCTATGTGTTCACAAGGTTTTTCTATGATTTGACCTACTGATATACTTTTTGACCCAACATGACCCATATTCCCACATGACAGAGATATTGTCAAGATGATCATTCTGAGATAAATTCATGATGATTGGTCCAAAACTGTGGCCTCTAGTGTATTTCTCTATGATTTGACCTACTAACCTTTTTTTTTGACCCGACATGACCCATATTCGAACTTGACCGAGATATTGTCAAGATGATAATTCTGAGCAAGTTTAATGATGATCAGACCAAAACTGTGGTCTCTAGTATGTTCACAAGGTTTTTCTATGATTTGACCTACTGACCTACTTTTTGACCCCACATGACCCACATTCGAACTTGACCCAGATATTGTCATGGTGATCATTCTGACAAAGTTTTATGACGGTTGGCCCAAAACTGTGACCTCTGGTGTGTTCACAAGAAAAGTTTAAACATGGACAACGCACGACGGACGACGCACGACGACGCCGGACATCTCACAGTCACAAAAGCTCACCATAGGTCAGGTGAGCTAATAAATGCACACTAATTATAGATTTCATTCACGTGAAGTTCCCGGTCACAAATCTTTTTAAATACAGTACTTGTAAAAAGAGCTTACTCAAGGGGAGCAATTTCCAAATAAGTAAATCGGCTGTTGATTTCATGACTTTTAGTAATTACTCGTTATTGATTGGTAAATTATAAACTATTTTCTACTTTCAAAATCAAAATTTCTAACTTTACATAAAATATGAAAACAAAAGACAAATGGGAGAGTGATATAAAAGGAACAAACAGTGATAAAAAATGGGAAAATAAACGCACAATTTCAATTTAAATCTATGCTAAATATAAGTAAAATAGAACTGTTACAATCACCGTACAAAACTACTATGTATCTGTTCTACTGAGTGCAGATGCACCTTTCTCTTAAGAGATAACGGTAAGTAAATTACGTCAGCTTACGTAATCTTTACTGGCAGCCAGATCATGTTTATTCTGTGCAGTCAGCTGAGATAGAACAAAGGATTATCGGCTTTATTTGAAGTTGGTGTTTACCGTTATATATTCTCCTGCTTATTTGTTAATTGCCTTCAGCAGTAAAAATTTTAAGTCTGTAATCGCTTACCGCAAATGGTAGCTCTGGAAAAAATCGGGGTCAGGAAAATTGCAAATGCGGGAGATTCTGTCTCCCGGATGGGAGAGCGGGATGTATGCTTCAAATGCGGGAGCCTCCCGCATGATCCGGGAGATATCACAGGTATGCAGTCACCTTACATATAGGTTTCAGAAAGATTCGATCAAAACTGAAGGGGCTACGGTGATGACAAGGTAAAAAATCGACATTTTCAGCCATCAAAGGGACATAACTATATAGTAAATGGGGCAACTTGGCCGGTTTTCGAACGCATCCGAGGTTTTATCCCCAGCCACCTTACATATAAGTTTATAGAAAGATCCGATCAAAACTGAAGGGGCTGCAGTGTTGACAAGGTCAAAAATCAACATTTTCAGCAATCAAAGGGACCTAACTCTATGATAAATAGGCAACCTTTGCCGGTATGCGAACTCATCCGAGGCTTTATCCCCAGCCATCTTGCATATAAGTTTCAGAAAGATCCGATCAAAACTCAAAGGGCTACGGTGATGACAAGATCAAAAATCGGCATTTTCAGCAATCAAAGGGACGTTACTCTGTGATAAATGGACCAACTTGGCTGGTTTTCGAACTCATCCGAGATTTTATCCCCAACCACTTTACATATAAGTTTCACAAAGATTCGATCAAAACTGAAAGGGCTACAGTGATGACAAGGTCAAAAATCAGCATTTTCAGCAATCAAAGGGACGTTACTCTACGATAAAAGGGCCAACTTGGTCGGTTTTTTAACTCATCTGAGATTTTATCCACAGCCACCTTACATATAAGTTTCAGAAAGATCTGATCAAAACTGAAGGGGCTACGGTGATGACAAGGTCAAAAATCGGCATTTTCAGCAATCAAAGGGACGTAACTCTATGATAAACCAGCGGACTAGGCCGGTTTTCGAACTCATCCGAGGTTTTATCCCCAGCCACATAACATATAAGTTTCAGAAAGATCCGATCAAAACTGAAGGGGCTACGGTGATGACAAGGTCGAAAATGGGCATTTTCAGCAATCAAAGGGACGTAACTCTATGATAAATGGGCCGACTTGGCCGGTTTTCGAACTCATCCGAGTTTTTATCCCCAGTCACCTTACATATAAGTTTCAGAAAGATCCGATCAAAACTGAAGGCGCTACGGTGATGACAAGCATTTTCCCATAGTAAGTCTATGGGAACTTGTGGTTGCCATAGGAACCAAAGTTTTAGAGCGATTTCAAAAAAAAGTTTATGTCATCAATGCCCCACCAGAGGCATACAACAGGTGAGAAATGATTGAGATCAGCCTGCAGGATACAGAGATATAGCTGCTCAAAAGTGTGGACGGACGACGGACGGACGGACGGACGACGGACGACGGAGGACCCACTATACTATAAGCTCCCCTGGAGCCTTCGGCCCAGGTGAGCTAAAAATCAACATTTTCAGCAATCAAAGGGACCTAACTCTATGATAAATAGGCCACCTTTGCCCGTATGTGAACTCATCTGAGGCTTTATCCCCAGCCGCCTTGCATATAAGTTTCAGAAAGATCCGATCAAAACTGAAAGGGCTACGGTGATGACAGGGTCAAAAATCGGCTTTTCAACAATCAAAGGGATGTTACTCTGTGATAAATGGACCAACTTGGCTGGTTTTCGAACTCATCCGAGATTTTATCCCCAGCCACTTTACATATAAGTTTCAGAAAGATTCGATCAAAACTGAAAGGGCTACAGTGATGACAAGGTCAAAAATCAGCATTTTCAGCAATCAAAGGGACGTTACTCTACGATAAAAGGGCCGACTTGGTCGGTTTTCAAACTCATCCGAGATTTTATCCACAGCCACCTTACATATAAGTTTCAGAAAGATCCGATCAAAACTGAAGGGGCTACGGTGATGACAAGGTCAAAAATCGGCATTTTCAGCAATCAAAGGGACGTAACTCTATGATAAATCGGCGAACTTGGCCGGTTTTCGAACTCATCCGAGGTTTTATCCCCAGCCACATTACATTAAAGTTTTAGAAAGATCCGATCAAAACTGAAGGGGCTACGGTGATGACAAGGTCGAAAATGGGCATTTTCAGCAATCAAAGGGACGTAACTCTATGATAAATGGGCCGACTTGGCCGGTTTTCGAACTCATCCGAGTTTTTATCCCCAGTCACCTTACATATAAGTTTCAGAAAGATCCGATCAAAACTGAAGGCGCTACGGTGATGACAAGCATTTTCCCATAGTAAGTCTATGGGACCTTGTGGTTGCCATAGGAACCAAAGTTTTAGAGCGATTTCAAAAAAAAGTTTATGTCATCAATGCCCCACCAGAGGCATGCTACAGATGAGAAATGATTGAGATCAGCCTGCAGGATACAGAGATATAGCTGCTCAAAAGTGTGGACGGACGACGGACGGACGACGGAGGACCCACTATACTATAAGCTCCCCTGGAGCCTTCGGCCCAGGTGAGCTAAAAATTAACAAAAAATAATTTCTCTCTTTCACAGGGGAAATTCTTTAAAAAATACTTTACCTCCTCTGAGGGTTGTTACTTAAATTCCTTTTCTGTTTACTAAGTAAACAGTGTAAACCCTGATTGGATGCTGCAGAATCTGACCATGGTCTACCCTGTTTGCCAAACTCAGCAGCAGCATCTGACAGGGTGTACCCTGTTTGCCAAACCCAGCAGCAGTGTCTGACAGGGTGTACCCTGTTTGCCAAACCCAGCACATGATTCCAATCAAGATTCTATTGATAACCCTCTTACACAATACTATGACCTCACAGCTAAAGTGGAAAATATGTGGAAGATTTGCATCCGATCAGGTTCTACCTTTTTTGCTTAAAGAAAAGATTTTTTTCTAAAACTTACAACAAATAAAACAAGCCTGATCCTCCCTAAATTGGGAATGGACCCTTCCAAAGTCATTGTGTGGAAGATTCCATGACTTATTAATGGGTCAACCTATTTGTAGCAAATGGAATCTTCCTCATTTATACATTAAGATAGCGCACCCAGGCGACATAGTGCACTTTTTCAAACCTGCAAAATGACTACTTTTATGTTGAAAATCTGTGATATTTTTCTTATTACTATTGCAAACATAGGTTGTGGGTGCACATTGTGGCGGATCTAACAAGTACCCACAACCTATGTCTTGGAGCAGAAATATGCAAAATAATGCATATACTCCCGTAAACCCCAGTTTTCTCTTAAAGTGGGGTTTAGGGGGTGTTAATTTCAATGACTCGTTCAGATAATGTAGCAGCAGTCCAGGTTGTGTTATCTTCAAATTAATTCGGAAAATGGCTGGGTTTTTTTGTTTTGTTTTGTTTTGTTTTTTGCAAACAGTGTAGTACCTGATCAGATGTCACATTCTGTGTTGTCTGATTCTGATCAGATGCTGCATTCTGTGGTGTATGATCTGTGCCCGTTCTTTTTGTCAGTATCCTATTTTGTGATTTTATGGCCTGGTACAAAATGGGTTAACCCTAATCCTGCTGTTCACGACAACCCTTTCCTTTGCAAACAGTGTAGATCCAGATCAGATGGCTTCTGAAGAAGCCTTATCCTGCTGTTCAAGACAACCCTTTCCTTTGCAAACAGTCTAGATCCAGATCAGATGGCTTCTGAAGAAGCCATCTGATCTGGATCTACACTGTTTGTCATGCAGTTTGTGATATGAACAAATATATTATATCAAGTAATTTGATTGGTTGATAATCAGCAATGGGAGTGGCTCACTTAATTTATGCAGCAGGATAAGGGTTAAAGGTTTTGTTTGATTTGTTTGATTTAAGGTTTAACGTCCCCGTCAACACTGTAAAGGTCATTTTGGAGACGGTGCTTTCAATTTTGTTGGACTTACCAGACACCGAGATGAAATGATATCTCAAGCCCTGTTGCCAAATGAAACCAATAGGGTTTATAAGCTATGACGGTCTGAATCGCACCCCTTTGCCTGGACAGGCTTAGATCCTCTAAGCTGTTTACCAGTACTAGTGTTTGGTCCGGTTCAGCTCTGCATGGAAGCATCAAGCAGTCTATATCTTTATTCAAGCCCCAATGGACAGGGGCCATAAAATGGCATCTCAAGCCCTGTCAACCAATGAAACCAGTAGGGTTTATAAGGATGGATGGTCCAACTGGCACCGCTTTGCCTGGGCAGGCTTAGGTCCTCTAAGCTGTTTACCAGTACTAGTGCGTGGTCGGATTCAGCTCCGCGTGGAAGCATCATGCAGCCCATCTATTTATTCAAGCCCCGATGTGCGGGGGCCATCAAAAGAATTTTAATAGATAATTTATTTTGATAGAAAATATAGGGGGCATCATAGCTCCAGAGAAGATGCTTTTTACATCCAAAAAATACTGATATTTTTTCTTATTTCTGCATGAAAACATACTTTGTGGGTACTCATTAGAAGTGCCTCATGCACGAAAACATATTGTGGGTACTCATTAGAAGCACCTCTATGAGGCGCTTCTAATGAGAACCCACAAAGTATGTTTTCATGCAGAAATAAGAAAAATAGTATGTGAATACTCCCTCTTATCCAGCTATGGTTAGAGAGAGCTGTTACACATCAGTAACCATATGTTATTATATGTGCGGTCTATGTTATTATATGTGTGGTCATATGATTTTTTTCTGACATGATGTTATCCGCTAATCAACAGTATGATATGTGATAAAAATACTTACTTGACCTCTTCATCTTGGACCGGCTCAAAGAACTCGTCTTTAAGGGTCACGGCAAACTTTGATTTGCTTTTAGATAATATATATCCAGGTCCAACTACAAATGGTACCAATGGAGGCTGAAAGAAATTAGGACAACGCTGATTGTTTGCGGTTTAACAACATGTCAACCCTTGTGGATCATTTCGAGTAGTCTCCCTGACAAAGGGAGAAAAGAGATAGAAGAGACAGTAGAGGAGATGAAAGTGAGAGATAGGGGAGAAGGAGGAAAATGAAAGAACTGAAGCAGTTCTAATGAGTACCCACAACCTATGTCTTGGAGCAGAAATAAGAAAAACTAGAATACTCTCGATGGCGCGCCATCGCAAATCCCCACGCTTTCTACAGAGGGACCAAGTACCAAAAACCCCTCACCCTGGGCCCTAATTTGACCCCATGGTCAAAATATTACCTGTATTATATTCTATTAATCATGCCCTTCAATTTAATATGCCACATAACTATCTTCCAAAAAACTTAAATTTTGACCCCTCCCCCAGGGCCCCATTCTGACCCCAGGGTCAAAATTTTACTTGTAGTTTATTCTACTCATTATCCCCTTCGCATAGATATGCAACATGACTATGTTCTGAAAAACTTTAATTTTGACCCCCGACTCCCCAAGCACGACCCCCAGGCCATGACCTAGGGGTCACAGCCAAAATCCTGTTCAATATGTTTTACTTTTTTCATAACTAAGTACATGTGCAAAGTTTGGCATCAAAATCTTCAAAATTGACTTTGTAATTGAATTTTATTGATATTTGACCTTTTGACCCCTCCCCAGGGCCCCAGGGGGCGGGTCAAAAATAAATTTGCTCTTGCACACCCCACTCATGTAAATAACTCACACACCAAATTTGGTTGGATTCCGGTCAACGGTTTAGGAGGAGATAGCATAACGGACAGACGGACAGACATTTGACCTTTTGGAGAAAGCATAACGGACCGACAGACGGACAGATGGACAGATGGACGGACGGATGGAGGCGATTACAATATCCCCGACGCTTTTTTAAAAAAGCGTGGGGATAATAATGTCTACCTCCGTAAACCCAATTTACTCTATATAAAGTGGGGTTTAGAGGGATGTTCATTTCACAGACTTGTTAAAGTGATGGGGTGCTTGTTAGAACTGCCTAAAATGTTAAGATGGGGCAGTGCTAAGGAGTACCCACAACCTATGTCTTGGAGCAGAAATAAGCAAAATAATGTAAACCCCCATAAACCCCAGTTTTCTCTGAGGCTTATAGAAATATTCATTATACTTACATGTTAACAAATTAAAATTTGTTACTCGAATCAGTGCTTGAATGCATGTTCTTTTTTGTTTTGTTTTTTTTCTGGATTTGGCATTTTATTAGGATAACACACTCTTGTGACATAGTACACATTTTTTTACATCTCGGAAATGGCTACTTTTCAGATGAAAACCTGTGATATTTTTCTTATTTTTACTCCAAACATAGGTTATGGATGCTTGTTAGAACCACCTCATTGAGTACCCACAACCCATGTCTTGGAGAAAAAAATGAGCAAAATAATGTATACACCTGTTAAACCATGTTTTCTCTATACAAGTTTGGTTTATAGAGTCTTCAGTTCATTATACGGACATGTTAACAAATTGAAATTTTTACTCAAATCAGTGCTTGAATAATTTGTTCTTTGTTGTTGTTTTTCTTCTTGCTTTTTTGTTGTTTTTTGTTTTTGTTTTCTTTTTCCTGGAATTGGGTTTTTTCTTCATTTTAATATTATTTCAGTTACACTTGTGAACCCAAATCCGTTCAAACGTTGATGAGGTTCATTTCATTTTGATCTGATGTTTCTTTCAAAATTTCCTTGCATCCTGTCAGTCAACTGCAAGACAGGAATACATTCAAAACACAAAGCGTTGTATATTTCATTGAAGACCCTGCACTGTCCAATCAGAATACATCTCGAATGTCAATCAGATCTAAAATGGCAAAAAAGTGCTTGCCACAATAAGACCAATCAATGTATATTGCTTGATCTAGTTCATCACAACAATTGTCATCTGCTTTGTCGTCTGCCGGTTACTTTAAAAGTCATTTTTGCAAACAGTGTGGCCCATTCCTGTAGAAGCAGTCTGATCTTGGCCCACATTGTTTGCCTGTATGAAAAAATATTTCTAAAAAGTTTGCAAGAAGATTCAGCAGACGGGAGATGACATAAGCAGACAATATTTTCAGATGTAGATTTTCTCAGCATCTTTAAGGTTAACATTTTCACTGCATCAACGTGGCTCTACAAGAATGATCTGGGTCCACACTGTTTGCCTATATGAAAAAATATTTCTAAAAAGTTTGAAAGAAGATTCAGCAGACAACATAAGCTGAAGACATTTTCAGATATAGTTTTTCTCGGCATCTTAAGGGTTAACATTTTCACTACATCAATGTGGCTCTGCAAGAATGTTCTGCTAAGGTTTCTTGATGCAATACCGTGATAGCGGCCCTCGCCCAAATGGGCTTGAAGAAATATATGGGCTGCATGATGCTTCCAGGCAGAGCTGAATCTGGCCCGCACACTAGTACTGGTAAACCGCTTAGAGGATCTAAGCCTGTCCCGGAACTCGGTGTGAGGCGGACCGTCCATGCTTATGAACCATATTGGTTTCATTGGGCCTGGCTTGAGATGTCATTTCATCTCAATGTCAGGTAAAAGTACAACAAAATTGGAAGCAACGTCTCCAAAATGACCTTTACAGTGTTGACAAGGACATAAACCTCAAATCAAACAAAAAAAAAATACTGTGATACAGACTAGAAATTGACCCAGTTAAAAATTGGCCAGGAGCCAAAAAATGTCACTTAGTGATCCAGCTTGTGATGATAAATTTCATCCCTTATCAGGGCTTCAAACATCTATTAGATAAGTCACTTAACCCTTATCTTGCTGAATATTCATTTAAGCCACACCCATGTCTGTCTATCAACCAATCAAATTACTTGATGTAATTTATTGCTACAAATTCACAAACTGAATGACAAACAGTGTAGATCCTGATCAGATGGCTTCAACAGAAGCCATCTGAATGGATCTACACTGTTTGCAAATATAGGGGTTGTCGTGAACAGCAAGAAATTTGGTTAATGTGGGTAGGCAACATTCTTTCTTGGAGATTTATCATGAAATATTTTCTATGGTCATTTTCTCCCTTCCGCTGATTTAAGAAGGGCAGTTGTCAGTTTCTGGTGATAGAATATGCACTGTACTGGTTAACCGCTTACGTATAAGGCTGCCCAGGAAAAGTGTGGATAGGTAAACTGACCGGCTCAAAAATGACCTAAAATTGTATTGACTGGGCCTTTTAACTCCAATCAGTCCAATAGAAAGAAACAAACAGGTCACTTAAAGTGTAATTTATATTGCCCTGAAGTCTGCATGTTTTCCCAAGGTGGGTACCATGTTTTAGCGAAACTACAGTGTCATGCTAACTTTGACAAATTGTCGCTTTGCTGTCAAATATACCTGTGGACACAAAAGCGTTCAAATTCTTGGGAAATAACTGTCAATGAATCTCTTTGCATCAAGTTAGTTTGGCAAGCAAATGTCATTCATCAAAGAATTCTGAAAGTAGATCAAGCAATTGATTTGTCTCATTTTGGCAACACTTTCTGATTGACATTTGAGATGTATTTTGATTGGACAGTGCAGGAGTCAGAAATGAAATGTACATCACCTTGTGTTTTGAATTTATTTCTGTCTGGCAGATGACTGATAGGATGTGAGGATATACAGAATGATGTTTCAAGTCAAAATGAAATGAAGCTCATCAAAGTTTGAACGGTTTTGTGTCCACAGGTTATGTTCCAGAAAGGGTTTATCCTTTGGAAGCAAGGAATACACCACAGAACTGGAAAATATGGAGTGTACATGTTTTCTAGGCCAGACTAGCTAGTTTCGGCCATTTAGGCCTCATCAGTGACCCTCGAATATTTTCAAAATTCCACAATGGAATCAATGATCCCAAAGGACAAGAAAATATAAACTACCCTATGATGTAGGGCAGGGAGACTTTTTACGGCTGCCACACATACCCAGGCAACAGCTGTAGTGACATCAAATATAATCTAGAAAAGCTTCTTTTCTGCCACTGGTAAAAATGTCTAGGGGGCCTTCTAAAGTTCTAGCTTTTTGAAATGGGCACTACACTACTTAACCCTTATCTTGCTGTTCACGACAACCCCTATCTTTGCAAACAGTGTAGATCCAGATCAGATGGCTTCTGAAGAAGCCATCTGATCAGGATCTACACTGTTTGACATTCAGTTTTTAAATTTGTAGGAATAAATTACATCAAGCAATCTGATTGGTTCAAAGTCAGAGATGAGTGTGGCTTAAATGAATATTCAGCAAGAGAAGGGTTAACTGGCACATGGCAGACAAAACCAGAAAATATCACAAGAATATGAAGCTGTAGTAGGGAAAGCCGATTTCAACCGTAGCAGTAGATTAATCCTTTTTGTACCAAATCGAATCTTTCACCTTATATAAAGCATGAGTCCATTTTGAAATTTAGGGGTGTCAGGTGTTTTCTTCAAAATCTATTTGGAAATTGGCTGAACTTTTTGCAAACATTGTAGGCCCTGATCAGACGCCGCATTCTGCGGCATCTGATCTGGGCCTGCACTGTTTGCCAGGCTACCCCTTTAGGGGGTTTCTGGTCTGAAATGGGTTAAGCTTTAGTGGTCTTGATGGATTGGAAATCTGGGCACCTAAGATTAAGGAATTTACTTAGGCACCCAGCTGGCTGAATCTGAAATTTTTTGTCCAGTTTCTACGCCTAGTTGGTAGAGTGTCCGCTCCGGGGAACAGGAGGTCACGGGTTCGATCCCGGGCCGCGACATACCAAAGTCGTTAAAAATGGTACTAGCTGCTCCTCGCTTGGCACTCAGATTTGCGGGGTAGAGCTAGGACTGGTCGATCCAGTGTCAGGATAATGTGACTGGGTGTGGTATCATGTAATGTGTCTGGGACATGATACTTCAGTGAGGCAGCACTATAAAAGTGAGCATTGAGCTTCCTGTCGCAACCAGACACCGTCGTGATATGACTGAAAAATTGTTGAAAGCGACGTTAAACCCGAATTCACACACACATTTCTATGCCTGTAAAACCTTTCATACTTACTGAATCCGAGTCCCTCTTGACATGACTTCCAGTTTTTGGTTTAAGCACACTCGTATTCATAATTAACACTGAATAAGTTTGCACCAAATATAACTGATTTTACACTAAATATGATAATATTTACACCAAATATAACTGCATTTATTCCAAGTAAACAACAGCCATGTATTTCAAACTTTGAAACATTTTTTGTTAATAACTGCAACAAGAGGCTCTTGTATTATTGAATTTATTAAACAAATTGAGGAAAAGGGATAAAATGCGAGGCTCTGCCGAGCATTTTATCCCTTTTCCTTAAATATAATACATGAGCAGGAATGCAACATTCATTTTATCATGTGACATTTGAAATGCATTTTATTCACGATTTTTAACAAAAAATTCAAAATTACGCCATTATTAACTGTGACATCGTTAAGAATGTTGTACATGCAACATTATGGGGGTATCTAACGAATTTGCAGATTTAAACCACTAATGGATTACCAAATTTATTACATAGCGTTATTACATGCTCGAACGATAAAGTAGAATCTCAAATGCAATAGTTCCAGTTACCATCCGCAGTCTATGTTAGAGGGATAAAACTTTATCACAAATTTAGACTTGATAATGCCTTCATGGAGGTGCGGGTGGTGGGGGGCAAGAGGGGTTACTGATCAGAAGTCACAGAATTAAAACCACTTTTCACAAATCACAGACTTTACAAGTCTCAGAAATAAGTCTTGCCCACCCCACCCCACCACCTCATCATGAAGGCAAGAGAGTGTTACATATAATTTTCTGTGTGTAAACCCTGTCCTGCTGAATAAATTAATTCAGCCACATCCATTCCTGCCTATCAACCAATCAAAATGCTTGATAAAAACCTATTTGTTCAATTAATGATCTGCATGACAATACAGGTATCAGGTATCTGATCAGGATCTACACTGTTTGTAGGGGCTCTCATGTTTAGCAGGATAAGGGTTAATTTATTAACCCGGTTAATTTAATAACCGTTGTCCTGCTGAATATTTAAATATGCCACACCCACTACAGATTATCAACCAATCAGATTACTTGATGCAAATTATTGCAACAAATTCATAAAATGAATGACAAACAATGAAGATCCAGATCAGATCCATCTGATCTGGATCTACATTGTTTGAAAGATAAGACATATGCTTGCTCAGCAGGACAAAGGTTTAAATATTTTACAGTAAAATTCCCACTATTATCTCCTCCCAAAATTTAATAACAACCCTCAACTCCTCCAGTCGCAAAACATCACTTTATAAAGACCACCTCACATATAAGAACACTTATTGGCAGTCCTGCAAGTTGTCTTAATAACAGTATTTTACTGTATTATATTATTAATTATATTTATCCATTAATTACATTATCCTTTTTTAAAGTTGCAATTTAAACCGAATTTAAAATTACAAAACCGAAAATCTCCATTTTAAAAAATGTAAAAATCCTGAATTAAAGAAAAGAAAAACAAACAGTCTTGACAGGAAAAGGTCAAATGAGAGTTTACATGAGAAACCATAGGTGAAAATCATTGTTTCAAATATTAATTACTGGTTAAGTGTCAATTACTGATTGCTAATTGGGAACATTCTTACTCTCTTAAAAGTTACCTAAACATCACGAAAACACGCCTATATAATTTTGACCCCCCTTGAACCCCACTTCTATATAGTAATGCACTAGTCATTTGTAACCACTGTCCCCCCCACCTACGGAGATAGGCGGGGGATAGTGGGGCTAATGTGCGGGGTAGTTACCCTCTGTGTTCCCCCGCAGTGCCGGGTTAATGTGGGGGTTTTGATATTATGCAAATATACCCCCAGTGGAATGAACTATTATAAACAGCGGGGCTTTGACCTTCTGGAGGTCCCCCGCAGTGCAGGGCTTCTAGCAGGGCTGTGAAAAGTGAAAAGTCATTGTACCCGCTATCCCCGTAGGTGGGGGGGCAGTGGTTACAAATGACTGGTGCATAAAACTGGGGTTTCCGGGGGTATACCTTATTTTTCTTATTTCTGCTCTGAAATATAGATTGTGGGTACTCGTTAGAACCGCCTCGATGAGGTGGTTCTTACGAGTACCCACAATCTATATTTTGAGCAGATATAAGAAAAATATCACAATTTTTCATCATAAAATTTTCATTTTTTCGGCGATAAAGGTGGCAATGTATTTGTATAGGCGTGTTTACGTAATGAATTCTGGAAGTATTACTGACACCATGTTTACAATTCCATGTAATGAATACTGTAAACCCCACTTTATATAGAGAAAACTGGGGTCTACAGGGGGTATACAATGTATTTCCTATTTCTGCTCCGAGACATAGGTTGTGGGTACTCATTAGAACCACCTCAATGAGGCAGTTCCAACAAGCTACAACAACCTATGTTTGGAGTAGAGATAAGAAAAATATCAGAATTTTTCACCAGAAAAAATCCCCCTGTAAAAATAACACACCCATGCGACATAATGCATTTTTCACATCTCCACAATGGCTACTTTTCTAATGAAAATCTGTGATATTTTTCTCATTTACAACGCAAATTGAGGCGGTTCAAACGAGTACCCATAACCTATGTCTCGGAGCAGAAATAATGTATACCCCCGTAAACCCTTGTTTTCTCCATATGAAGTGGGCCTTAGTGGGGGTATTCATTTCACGGACTTGTTCACGTGATGCAAAGATGGTCCCTGACCAGAGGACATTGTACGCAGAAAACACAAAGAAAGAATAACTGCACCCTTTTTAATAAGCTTTTTTGGAACCCATTTTTGATTTTTATTTGCCTTCACTGCAGCTGGTGTTGTGCCGTGTGGCGGCCGTAAAACGTCTCCCCGTACATCCCCGTGCAGTTTATATTTTACTTTTGGTCCTTTGAGATCAGCGTGAATATTCTGAGAAACCGGAAATAAATTATTGGTTTAGACTCATATTCTAGACAGGTTTTTAATTATTTGGACCCCATTTTGATTTATATCAGTCTTTGAATCGACTGCCTATTCAAAATTCGCAAAATTGCAGTATGTTTCCTCTGGCTTTCTTTGCCGGATCATTACAGGGTCACTGATGAGGCTTTATTAGCCAAAACTACGTAGTATGACCCATCTTCTTTCTTATGAATGTTTTCATTGCTCTTAAAGGAACCCATTTTTGATTTTTATTTTAAACCTTGTCCTGCTGAGCCCGGACATGTCTGATCTTTCAAACAATGTAGATCCAGATCAGATGGCTTCTTCAGAAGCCATCTGATATGGCTTCTTCAGAAGCCATCTGATCTGGATCTTCATTGTATGTCATTCAGTTTCTGAATTTGGTGCAATAATTTGCATCAAGTAATCTGATTGGTTGATAATCGGTAGTGGGTGTGGCATATATAAATATTCAGCCGGTCAAGAGTTGAAGCCTAATTTAGTCTTAAGTTTTGGTGTTCTTAATAGTGGAATTTTACTTCACAATAAGACACTTCAGTTGATCTACATTCAAACAAATCAAACAAACATTTAAGTATATTATATACAACGTTCTTCAAAACCAATATCTGTTCATGGTTTTGAATAGGCTTGAAAACCGTCTCAATTTCACTGTTACCAAGATGTCATTTTCTTGATAGACAATGATTTTTATGAAGATTATATATTTTTATTCGACTGACGTCCCATTTCACTGATTTTTGCGCTTGATAATTTTGAATATAAACAAAGAATTTGTTTACATTTTGTACTAAGTGCATGTCTCGCATTCTTGAACGTTTCTTTCATTTGAGTCATTAGGGTCACATCATGTAAAAATCTGTTTTTTGACATCAGGAACAACAAAGGTACAGCATAGACTGTGCATTTGCGCGGTCTAATCATCATTAGTGTTGGATAGTAAAATACTGTAATGATCCTAAAGATTGGGACAGACAGGCCTAAGCAAAAAGTGCAGACCCAGATCAGACTGCTCCTGAAGGAGCAGTCTGATCAGGGTCTACACCGTTTGCCATTACATCTGCACTTTTTTGGACTTCTTGCTTGCTCGTGAAACAATTTTTTTTTTAAATTTTAAATCAAGAGAATTACATTAAGTCCTCAAGGGGTCACAATTTTTAAGATTTTTAGGGTGGAATTACAGCATGTTCTCAAGGTGTCCCAATTTTTAGGATTTTATAGTGGAATTACAGCATGTTCTCAAGGTGTCCCAATTTTTAGGATTTTTAAGATAGAATTACAGCAAGTTCTCAAGGTGTCCCAATTTTTTGGATTCTTAAGATAGAATTACAGCAAGTTCTCAATTTTTAGGATTTTTATAGTGGAATTACAGCAAGTCCTCAAGGTGTCCCAATTTTTAGGATTTTTTAAGGTGGAAATACAGCAAGTTCTCAAGGTATCCCAATTTTAAGGATTTTTTAGGTTGAATTACAGCAAGTCCTCAAGGTGTCCCAATTTTTAGGATTTTTAAGAAGGAATTACAACATTTCTCAAGGTGTCCCAATTTTTAGGATTTTTATAGTGGAATTACAGCATGTTCTCAAAGTGTCCCAATTTTTAGGATTTTTAAGGTGAAATTACACAATGTTCTCAAGGTGTCCCAATTTTTAGGATTTTTAAGGTGGAATTACAGCAATTTCTCAAGGTGTCCCAATTTTTAGGATTTTTATAGTGGAATTTCAGCAAGTTCTCAAGGTATCCCAATTTTTAGGATTTTTGAGGTGGAATTACTGCAAGTCCTCAGTGTCCTAATTTTTAGGATTTTCAAGGTGGAATTACACTGAGCAAGTTCTCAAGGTGTCCCAATTTTTATGATTTTTATAGTGGAATTACAGCAAGTTCTCAAGGTGTCCCAATTTTTAGGATTTTTAAGGTGGAATTACACTGAGCAATTTCTCAATTTTTAGGATTTTTAAGGTGGAACTAGAATTTGTTTTTCTACAAAAACACAGATGTCTCCCCCGTTTTTGACTGCTAAGTATAACCTTGACATTGGCGGTATTGAGCTGGGTCTTGTGTGCAACACATCATCTAATGACCGGCCCCGATAGCTCAGTTGGTAGAGTGTCCACTCCAGGGAACGGGAGGTCTCGGGTTCGATCCCGGGCCGCGACATACCAAAGTCGTTAAAAATGGTACTAGCTGCTCCTTGCTTGGCACTCAGATTTACGGGGTAGAGCTAGGACTGGTCGATCCAGTGTCAGGATAATGTGACTGGGTGTGGTATCATGTAATGTGTCTGGGACATGATACTTCAGTGAGGCAGCACTATAAAAGTGAGCATTGAGCTCCCTGTCGCAACCAGACACCGTCGTGATATGACTGAAAAATTGTTGAAAGTGACGTTAAACCGGAATTCACACACACACATCATCTAATGAAGATGAACATTTCTGCATAGTAACTTTAAAAATGTTCATAGAAAAATAAAAAAGTTATTGGCCGTAAACAAAAAAAGCACTTTTTTACCTTTGACCTCTAAGTATGGCCTTGACCTTTGAGGTACAACACATCGTCTCATCGTCTCAGCTAATTTTCCATGAGAAATCCATATATGAAATTTCAAAACCCTAGCATACACGGTTCTAAAGTTATGCTATGCATCACTTTTAGCATACATTACAATGGGCACAAATTACCAAAATGACAAAGGGCCATAACTCACAAAGTATTTTTCAGAATTTTGTCATAAGTTAATCAGTTCATCTACTCATCACAACCAATCTATTCACCAACTTTCAAGGCTCTAGCTCCAATAGTTTTTGAGATATCTTGCTGACAAGATTTTATTAAAAAAATTTCAAAGGGCAATTACTCTTGAAAGGGGCATAATCAAGACGAGAAAAAAAATATGTGTCAGCTAATTTTCCATGAGGAATCCATATATGAAATTTCAAAACCCTAGCATACATGGTTCTAAAGTTATGCTATGCATCACTTTTAGCATACATTACAATGGGCACAAATTACCAAAATGACAAAGGGCCATAACTCACAAAGTATTTTTCGGAATTTTGTCAAAAGTTAATCAGTTCATATACTCATCATCACCAATATACTCAACAACTTTCAAGGCTCTAGCTCCAATAGTCTTTGAGATATTTTGCTGACAATATTTCATTAAAAAAATTTCAAAGGGCAATAACTCTTGAAAGGGGCATAATCCGGACGAGTAAAAAAATACGCGTCAGCTAATTTTCCATGAGGAATCCATATATGAAATTTCAAAACCCTAGCATACACGGTTCTAAAGTTATGCTATGCATCACTTTTAGCATACATTACAATGGGCACAACTTACCAAAATGACAAAGGGCCATAACTCACAAAGTATTTTTCGGAATTTTGTCATAAGTTAATCAGTTCATCTACTCATCACAACCAATCTATTCACCAACTTTCAAGGCTCTAGCTCCAATAGTTTTTGAGATATCTTGCTGACAAGATTTTATTAAAAAAAATTTCAAAGGGCAATAACTCTTGAAAGGGGCATAATCCGGACGAGAAAAAAAATAAGTGTCAGCTAATTTTCCATGAGGAATCCATATATGAAATTTCAAAACCCTAGCATACACGGTTCTAAAGTTATGCTATGCATCACTTTTAGCATACATTACAATGGGCACAAGCTACCAAAATGACAAAGGGCCATAACTCACAAAGTATTTTTCGGAATTTTGTCAAAGTTAATTAGTTCATCTACTCATCAACACCAATATATTCACCAACTTTCAAGGCTCTAGCTCCAATAGTTTTTGAGATATCTTGCTGACAAGATTTTATTAAAAAAATTTCAAAGGGCAATAACTCTTGAAGGGGGCATAATCCGGACGAGAAAAAAAATACGCGTCAGCTAATTTTCCATGAGGAATCAATATATGAAATTTAAAAAACCCTAGCATACACGGTTCTTTAGTTATGCTATGCATCAAAAGCGTAACGGACGGGCGATCGAACCAAAACTTATATGCCCCTCCAACTTTTACAAAGTTGGGGGCATAATAATAAAGTTATTGACAGAACACAAAAAAAAATTCTCTTTTTTTACCTTTAACCTCTATATATGACCTTGACCTTTCAGGTACCAAACTGGGTCATGCGTGCAACACATCATCTCATGGTGGTTAACATTTCTGCCTAGCAATTTCAAAATCCATCTAAAAATAAGAAAGTTATTGACCAAACACGAAAAAAGGCCCCGTTTTTACCTTTGACCTCTATGTATGACCTTGACATTTTAGGTACCAAACTGAATCATGCATGCAACACATCGTCCCATGATAGTTAACATGTTTGCCAAGTAACTTCAAATTCTATTTAAAAATAAGCAAGTTATTGACAAAACCCGAAAAAAGGCCCCCTTTTTTACCTTTGACCTCTAAGTGTGACCTTGACCTTTGAGGTACCAACCTGGGTCATGCACGCAACACATCGCCTTATATTGGTTAACATTTCTGCCAAGTGATTTCAAAATCCATCTCATAATAAGAAAGTTATTGACCAAATACGAAAAAAAGGCCCCTTTTTTTACCTTTGACCTCTAAGTTTGACCTTGACCTTTGAGGTACCGACCTGCCTCATCGGCACCACACATCGTCTCATGGTTGTTAATAATTATGCCAAGTAATTTTAAAATCCATCTCAAAATTAGAAAGTTATTGACCAAATACGAAAAAAAGGCCCCATTTTTTACCTTTGACCTCTAAGTATGACCTTGACCTTTGAGGTACAGACCTGCCTCATGCGCACTACACATCGTCTTATGATTGTTAATATTTCTGCCAAGTAATTTTATAATCCATCAAAAAATAAGAAAGTTACTGACCGGACACAATTTGCCCATACATATATACATACCAACAAACTTCAAAGGGAGATAATTCAAAAAGTATAAATGCGAGAGTTATAGTTCTTGTGCACTGCACGTCGTCTAATGCTGATTAATATTTATATGAAGTTTCGTGGAGATAGCTCTAACGGTTTTCAAATTACAGAGCGGACACGAATGTGTGACAGACGGACAGACGGACAGACAGACAGACAGACAGACGCCCGGGGGAAAAACAATATGTCTCTCCGAAAAAAATTATTTCGGGGGAGACATAATTTCACTGAGCAAGTTCTCAAGGTGTCCCAATTTTTAGGATTTTTAAGGTGGAATTACAGCATGTTCACAAGGTGTCCCAATTTTTAGGATTTTTATTGTGGAATTTCAGCAAGTTCTCAAAGTGTCCCAATTTTTAGGAATTTTATAGTGGAATTACAGCATGTTCTCAAGGTATCCCAATTTTTAGGAATTTTATAGTGGAATTACAGCATGTTCTCAAGGTATCCCAATTTTTAGGAATTTTATAGTGGAATTACAGCATGTTCTCAAAGTGTCCCCATTTTTAGGATTTTTAAGGTGAAATTACACAATGTTCTCAAGGTGTCCCAATTTTTAGGATTTTTAAGGTGGAATTACAGCAATTTCTCAAGGTGTCCCAATTTTTAGGATTTTTATAGTGGAATTTCAGCAAGTTCTCAAGGTATCCCAATTTTTAGGATTTTTGAGGTGGAATTACTGCAAGTCCTCAGTGTCCTAATTTTTAGGATTTTCAAGGTGGAATTACACTGAGCAAGTTCTCAAGGTGTCCCAATTTTTATGATTTTTATAGTGGAATTACAGCAAGTTCTCAAGGTGTCCCAATTTTTAGGATTTTTAAGGTGGAATTACACTGAGCAATTTCTCAATTTTTAGGATTTTTAAGGTGGAACTAGAATTTGTTTTTCTACAAAAACACAGATGTCTCCCCCGTTTTTGACTGCTAAGTATAACCTTGACATTGGCGGTATTGAGCTGGGTCTTGTGTGCAACACATCATCTAATGACCGGCCCCGATAGCTCAGTTGGTAGAGTGTCCACTCCAGGGAACGGGAGGTCTCGGGTTCGATCCCGGGCCGCGACATACCAAAGTCGTTAAAAATGGTACTAGCTGCTCCTTGCTTGGCACTCAGATTTACGGGGTAGAGCTAGGACTGGTCGATCCAGTGTCAGGATAATGTGACTGGGTGTGGTATCATGTAATGTGTCTGGGACATGATACTTCAGTGAGGCAGCACTATAAAAGTGAGCATTGAGCTCCCTGTCGCAACCAGACACCGTCGTGATATGACTGAAAAATTGTTGAAAGTGACGTTAAACAGGAATTCACACACACACATCATCTAATGAAGATGAACATTTCTGCATAGTTACTTTAAAAATGTTCATAGAAAAATAAAAAAGTTATTGGCCGTAAACAAAAAAAGCACTTTTTTACCTTTGACCTCTAAGTATAGCCTTGACCTTTGAGGTACAACACATCGTCTCATCGTCTCAGCTAATTTTCCATGAGGAATCCGTATATGAAATTTCAAAACCCTAGCATACACGGTTCTAAAGTTATGCTATGCATCACTTTTAGCATACATTACAATGGGCACAAATTACCAAAATGACAAAGGGCCATAACTCACAAAGTATTTTTCGGAATTTTGTCATAAATTAATCAGTTCATCTACTCATCACAACCAATCTATTCACCAACTTTCAAGGCTCTAGCTCCAATAGTTTTTGAGATATCTTGCTGACAAGATTTTATTAAAAAAATTTCAAAGGGCAATTACTCTTGAAAGGGGCATAATCAAGACGAGAAAAAAAATATGTGTCAGCTAATTTTCCATGAGGAATCCATATATGAAATTTCAAAACCCTAGCATACATGGTTCTAAAGTTATGCTATGCATCACTTTTAGCATACATTACAATGGGCACAAATTACCAAAATGACAAAGGGCCATAACTCACAAAGTATTTTTCGGAATTTTGTCAAAAGTTAATCAGTTCATATACTCATCATCACCCAATATACTCAACAACTTTCAAGGCTCTAGCTCCAATAGTCTTTGAGATATTTTGCTGACAAGATTTCATTAAAAAAATTTCAAAGGGCAATAACTCTTGAAAGGGGCATAATCCGGACGAGAAAAAAAATACGCGTCAGCTAATTTTCCATGAGGAATCCATATATGAAATTTCAAAACCCTAGCATACACGGTTCTAAAGTTATGCTATGCATCACTTTTAGCATACATTACAATGGGCACAACTTACCAAAATGAAAAAGGGCCATAACTCACAAAGTATTTTTCGGAATTTTGTCATAAGTTAATCAGTTCATCTACTCATCACAACCAATCTATTCACCAACTTTCAAGGCTCTAGCTCCAATAGTTTTTGAGATATCTTGCTGACAAGATTTTATTAAAAAAAATTTCAAAGGGCAATAACTCTTGAAAGGGGCATAATCCGGACGAGAAAAAAAATAAGCGTCAGCTAATTTTCCATGAGGAATCCATATATGAAATTTCAAAACCCTAGCATACACGGTTCTAAAGTTATGCTATGCATCACTTTTAGCATACATTACAATGGGCACAAGCTACCAAAATGACAAAGGGCCATAACTCACAAAGTATTTTTCGGAATTTTGTCAAAGTTAATTAGTTCATCTACTCATCAACACCAATATATTCACCAACTTTCAAGGCTCTAGCTCCAATAGTTTTTGAGATATCTTGCTGACAAGATTTTATTAAAAAAATTTCAAAGGGCAATAACTCTTGAAGGGGGCATAATCCGGACGAGAAAAAAAATACGCGTCAGCTAATTTTCCATGAGGAATCAATATATGAAATTTAAAAAACCCTAGCATACACGGTTCTTTAGTTATGCTATGCATCAAAAGCGTAACGGACGGGCGATCGAACCAAAACTAATATGCCCCTCCAACTTTTACAAAGTTGGGGGCATAATAATAAAGTTATTGACAGAACACAAAAAAAATTCTCTTTTTTTACCTTTAACCTCTATATATGACCTTGACCTTTCAGGTACCAAACTGGGTCATGCGTGCAACACATCATCTCATGGTGGTTAACATTTCTGCCTAGCAATTTCAAAATCCATCTAAAAATAAGAAAGTTATTGACCAAACACAAAAAAAGGCCCCGTTTTTACCTTTGACCTCTATGTATGACCTTGACATTTTAGGTACCAAACTGAATCATGCATGCAACACATCGTCCCATGATAGTTAACATGTTTGCCAAGTAACTTCAAATTCTATTTAAAAATAAGCAAGTTATTGACAAAACCCGAAAAAAGGCCCCTTTTTTTACCTTTGACCTCTAAGTGTGACCTTGACCTTTGAGGTACCAACCTGGGTCATGCACGCAACACATCGCCTTATATTGGTTAACATTTCTGCCAAGTGATTTCAAAATCCATCTCATAATAAGAAAGTTATTGACCAAATACGAAAAAAAGGCCCCTTTTTTTACCTTTGACCTCTAAGTTTGACCTTGACCTTTGAGGTACCGACCTGCCTCATCGGCACCACACATCGTCTCATGGTTGTTAATAATTATGCCAAGTAATTTTAAAATCCATCTCAAAATTAGAAAGTTATTGACCAAATACAAAAAAAAGGCCCCTTTTTTGACCTTTGACCTCTAAGTATGACCTTGACCTTTGAGGTACAGACCTGCCTCATGCGCACTACACATCGTCTTATGATTGTTAATATTTCTGCCAAGTAATTTTATAATCCATCAAAAAATAAGAAAGTTATTGACCGGACACGATTTGCCCATACATATATACATACCAACAAACTTCAAAGGGAGATAATTCAAAAAGTATAAATGCAAGAGTTATAGTTCTTGTGCACTGCACGTCGTCTAATGCTGATTAATATTTATATGAAGTTTCGTGGAGATAGCTCTAACGGTTTTCAAATTACAGAGCGGACACGAATGTGTGACAGACGGACAGACGGACAGACAGACAGATGCCCGGGGGAAAAACAATATGTCTCTCTGAAAAAAAAATTTTCGGGGGAGACATAATTACACTGAGCAAGTTCTCAAGGTGTCCCAATTTTTAGGATTTTTAAGGTGGAATTACAGCATGTTCACAAGGTGTCCCAATTTTTAGGATTTTTATAGTGGAATTTCAGCAAGTTCTTAAAGTGTCCCAATTTTTAGGAATTTTATAGTGGAATTACAGCATGTTCTCAAGGTATCCCAATTTTTAGGAATTTTATAGTGGAATTACAGCATGTTCTCAAGGTATCCCAATTTTTAGGAATTTTATAGTGGAATTACAGCATGTTCTCAAGGTATCCCAATTTTTTCGATTTTTATAGTGGAATTACAGCAAGTTCTCAAGGTATCCCAATTTTTAGGATTTTATAGTGGAATTACAGCAAATTCTCAAGGTATCCCAATTTTTAGGATTTTTATAGTGGAATTACAGCATGTTCTCAAGGTATCACAGTTTTTAAGATTTTTATAGTGGAATTACAGCAGGTTCTCAAGGTATCACAGTTTTTAAGATTTTGATAGTGGAATTACAGCAAGTTCTCAAGGTGTCACAATTTTTAAGATTTTTATAGTGGAATTACAGCATGTTCTCAAGGTATCCCAATTTTTAAGATTTTTATAGTGGAGTTACAGCATGTTCTCAAGGTATCCCAGTTTTTAAGATTTTTATAGTGGAATTACAGCAATTCCTCAAGGTGTCCCAATTTTTAGGATTTTTAAGGTAGAATTACAGCAAGTCCTCAAGGTATCCCAATTTTTAAGATTTTTATAGTGGAATTACAGCAATTTCTCAAGGTATCTCAATTTTTAGGATTATTAAGGTGGAATTACAGCAAGTCCTCAAAGTGTCCCAATTTAAAGGATTTTTAAGGTGGAATTACAGCAAGTCCTCAAGGTGTCCCAATTTTAAGATTTTTATAGTGGAATTACAGCATTTCTCAAGGTATCCCAATTTTTAGGATTTTTAAGGTGGAAATATAGCAAGTTCTCAAGGTATCCCAATTTTTTAGGATTTTTAAGGTAGAATGACAGCAAGTCCACAAGGTGTCCCAATTTTTAAGATTTTTATAGTGGAATTACAGCAATTTCTCAAGGTATCCCAATTTTTAAGATTTTTAAGGTGGAATTACAGCAAGTCCTCAAAGTGTCCCAAGTCAAAGGATTTTTAAGGTGGAATTTCAGCAAGTTCTCAAGGTGTCCCAATTTTAAGATTTTTAAGAAGGAATTACAGCATTTCTCAAGGTGTCCCAATTTTTAGGATTCTTAAGATGGAATTACAGCAAGTTCTCAATTTTTAGGATTTTTATAGTGGATTACAGCAAGTTCTCAATTTTTAGGATTTTTATAGTGGAATTACAGCAAGTTCTCCATGTATCCCAATTTTTAGGTTTTTTATAGTGGAATTACAGCAAGTTCTCAATGTATCCCAATTTTTAGGATTTTTTAATGTGGAATTACAGCAAGTTCTCTATGTATCCCAATTTTTAGGTTTTTATAGTGGAATTACAGCAAGTTCTCAATGTATCCCAATTTTTAGGATTTTTATAGTGGAATTACAGCAAGTTCTCAAGGTATCCCAATTTTTAGGATTTTTATAGTGGAATTACAGCAAGTTCTCAAGGTATCCCAATTTTTAAGATTTTTATAGTGGAGTTACAGCATGTTCTCAAGGTATCCCAGTTTTTAAGATTTTTATAGTGGAATTACAGCAATTCCTCAAGGTGTCCCAATTTTTAGGATTTTTAAGGTAGAATTACAGCAAGTCCTCAAGGTATCCCAATTTTTAAGATTTTTATAGTGGAATTACAGCAATTTCTCAAGGTATCTCAATTTTTAGGATTATTAAGGTGGAATTACAGCAAGTCCTCAAAGTGTCCCAATTTAAAGGATTTTTAAGGTGGAATTACAGCAAGTCCTCAAGGTGTCCCAATTTTAAGATTTTTATAGTGGAATTACAGCATTTCTCAAGGTATCCCAATTTTTAGGATTTTTAAGGTGGAAATATAGCAAGTTCTCAAGGTATCCCAATTTTTTAGGATTTTTAAGGTAGATTGACAGCAAGTCCTCAAGGTGTCCCAATTTTTAAGATTTTTATAGTGGAATTACAGCAATTTCTCAAGGTATCCCAATTTTTAAGATTTTTAAGGTGGAATTACAGCAAGTCCTCAAAGTGTCCCAAGTCAAAGGATTTTTAAGGTGGAATTTCAGCAAGTTCTCAAGGTGTCCCAATTTTAAGATTTTTAAGAAGGAATTACAGCATTTCTCAAGGTGTCCCAATTTTTAGGAGTCTTAAGATGGAATTACAGCAAGTTCTCAATTTTTAGGATTTTTTATAGTGGATTACAGCAAGTTCTCAATTTTTAGGATTTTTAGAGTGGAATTACAGCAAGTTCTCCATGTATCCCAATTTTTAGGTTTTTTAATGTGGAATTACAGCAAGTTCTCAATGTATCCCAATTTTTAGGATTTTTTAATGTGGAATTAAAGCAAGTTCTCTATGTATCCCAATTTTTAGGTTTTTTATAGTGAAATTACAGCAAGTTCTCAATGTATCCCAATTTTTAGGATTTTTATAGTGGAATTACAGCAAATTCTCAAGGTATCCCAATTTTTTGGATTTTATAGTGGAATTACAGCAAAATCTCAAGGTGTCCCAATTTTTAGGATTTTTATAGTGGAATTACAGCATGTTCTCAAGGTAACACAGTTTTTAAGATTTTTATAGTGGAATTACAGCAAGTTCTCCAGGTATCACAGTTTTTAAGATTTTTATAGTGGAATTACAGCAAGTTCTCAAGGTGTCACAATTTTTAAGATTTTTATAGTGGAATTACAGCATGTTCTCAAGGTATCCCAATTTTTAAGATTTTTATAGTGGAGTTACAGCATGTTCTCAAGGTATCCCAGTTTTTAAGATTTTTATAGTGGAATTACAGCAATTCCTCAAGGTGTCCCAATTTTTAGGATTTTTAAGGTAGAATTACAGCAAGTCCTCAAGGTATCCCAATTTTTAAGATTTTTATAGTGGAATTACAGCAATTTCTCAAGGTATCTCAATTTTTAGGATTATTAAGGTGGAATTACAGCAAGTCCTCAAAGTGTCCCAATTTAAAGGATTTTTAAGGTGGAATTACAGCAAGTCCTCAAGGTGTCCCAATTTTAAGATTTTTATGGTGGAATTACAGCATTTCTCAAGGTATCCCAATTTTTAGGATTTTTAAGGTGGAAATATAGCAAGTTCTCAAGGTATCCCAATTTTTTAGGATTTTTAAGGTAGATTGACAGCAAGTCCACAAGGTGTCCCAATTTTTAAGATTTTTATAGTGGAATTACAGCAATTTCTCAAGGTATCCCAATTTTTGAGATTTTTAAGGTGGAATTACAGCAAGTCCTCAAAGTGTCCCAAGTCAAAGGATTTTTAAGGTGGAATTTCAGCAAGTTCTCAAGGTGTCCCAATTTTAAGATTTTTAAGAAGGAATTACAGCATTTCTCAAGGTGTCCCAATTTTTAGGAGTCTTAAGATGGAATTACAGCAAGTTCTCAATTTTTAGGATTTTTATAGTGGATTACAGCAAGTTCTCAATTTTTAGGATTTTTATAGTGGAATTACGGCAAGTTCTCCATGTATCCCAATTTTTAGGTTTTTTAATGTGGAATTACAGCAAGTTCTCAATGTATCCCAATTTTTAGGATTTTTTAATGTGGAATTACAGCAAGTTCTCTATGTATCCCAATTTTTAGGTTTTTTATAGTGAAATTACAGCAAGTTCTCAATGTATCCCAATTTTTAGGATTTTTAAAGTGGAATTATAGCAAATTCTCAAGGTATCCCAATTTTTTGGATTTTATAGTGGAATTACAGCAAAATCTCAAGGTGACCCAATTTTTAGGATTTTTATAGTGGAATTACAGCATGTTCTCAAGGTATCACAGTTTTTAAGATTTTTATAGTGGAATTACAGCAAGTTCTCCAGGTATCACAGTTTTTAAGATTTTTATAGTGGAATTACAGCAAGTTCTCAAGGTGTCACAATTTTTAAGATTTTTATAGTGGAATTACAGCATGTTCTCAAGGTATCCCAATTTTTAAGATTTTTATAGTGGAGTTACAGCATGTTCTCAAGGTATCCCAGTTTTTAAGATTTTTATAGTGGAATTACAGCAATTCCTCAAGGTGTCCCAATTTTTAGGATTTTTAAGGTAGAATTACAGCAAGTCCTCAAGGTATCCCAATTTTTAAGATTTTTATAGTGGAATTACAGCAATTTCTCAAGGTATCTCAATTTTTAGGATTATTAAGGTGGAATTACAGCAAGTCCTCAAAGTGTCCCAATTTAAAGGATTTTTAAGGTGGAATTACAGCAAGTCCTCAAGGTGTCCCAATTTTAAGATTTTTATAGTGGAATTACAGCATTTCTCAAGGTATCCCAATTTTTAGGATTTTTAAGGTGGAAATATAGCAAGTTCTCAAGGTATCCCAATTTTTTAGGATTTTTAAGGTAGAATGACAGCAAGTCCACAAGGTGTCCCAATTTTTAAGATTTTTATAGTGGAATTACAGCAATTTCTCAAGGTATCCCAATTTTTAAGATTTTTAAGGTGGAATTACAGCAAGTCCTCAAAGTGTCCCAAGTCAAAGGATTATTAAGGTGGAATTTCAGCAAGTTCTCAAGGTGTCCCAATTTTAAGATTTTTAAGAAGGAATTACAGCATTTCTCAAGGTGTCCCAATTTTTAGGATTCTTAAGATGGAATTACAGCAAGTTCTCAATTTTTAGGATTTTTATAGTGGATTACAGCAAGTTCTCAATTTTTAGGATTTTTATAGTGGAATTACAGCAAGTTCTCCATGTATCCCAATTTTTAGGTTTTTTATAGTGGAATTACAGCAAGTTCTCAATGTATCCCAATTTTTAGGATTTTTTAATGTGGAATTACAGCAAGTTCTCTATGTATCCCAATTTTTAGGTTTTTTATAGTGGAATTACAGCAAGTTCTCAATGTATCCCAATTTTTAGGATTTTTATAGTGGAATTATAGCAAATTCTCAAGGTATCCCAATTTTTTGGATTTTATAGTGGAATTACAGCAAAATCTCAAGGTGACCCAATTTTTAGGATTTTTATAGTGGAATTACAGCATGTTCTCAAGGTATCACAGTTTTTAAGATTTTTATAGTGGAATTACAGCAAGTTCTCCAGGTATCACAGTTTTTAAGATTTTTATAGTGGAATTACAGCAAGTTCTCAAGGTGCCACAATTTTTAAGATTTTTATGGTGGAATTACAGCATGTTCTCAAGGTATCCCAATTTTTAAGATTTTTATAGTGGAGTTACAGCATGTTCTCAAGGTATCCCAGTTTTTAAGATTTTTATAGTGGAATTACAGCAATTCCTCAAGGTGTCCCAATTTTTAGGATTTTTAAGGTAGAATTACAGCAAGTCCTCAAGGTATCCCAATTTTTAAGATTTTTATAGTGGAATTACAGCAATTTCTCAAGGTATCTCAATTTTTAGGATTATTAAGGTGGAATTACAGCAAGTCCTCAAAGTGTCCCAATTTAAAGGATTTTTAAGGTGGAATTACAGCAAGTCCTCAAGGTGTCCCAATTTTAAGATTTTTATAGTGGAATTACAGCATTTCTCAAGGTATCCCAATTTTTAGGATTTTTAAGGTGGAAATATAGCAAGTTCTCAAGGTATCCAAATTTTTTAGGATTTTTAAGGTAGAATGACAGCAAGTCCACAAGGTGTCCCAATTTTTAAGATTTTTATAGTGGAATTACAGCAATTTCTCAAGGTATCCCAATTTTTAAGATTTTTAAGGTGGAATTACAGCAAGTCCTCAAAGTGTCCCAAGTCAAAGGATTATTAAGGTGGAATTTCAGCAAGTTCTCAAGGTGTCCCAATTTTAAGATTTTTAAGAAGGAATTACAGCATTTCTCAAGGTGTCCCAATTTTTAGGATTCTTAAGATGGAATTACAGCAAGTTCTCAATTTTTAGGATTTTTATAGTGGATTACAGCAAGTTCTCAATTTTTAGGATTTTTATAGTGGAATTACAGCAAGTTCTCCATGTATCCCAATTTTTAGGTTTTTTATAGTGGAATTACAGCAAGTTCTCAATGTATCCCAATTTTTAGGATTTTTTAATGTGGAATTACAGCAAGTTCTCTATGTATCCCAATTTTTAGGTTTTTTATAGTGGAATTACAGCAAGTTCTCAATGTATCCCAATTTTTAGGATTTTTATAGTGGAATTACAGCAAGTTCTCAAGGTATCCCAATTTTTAGGATTTTTATAGTGGAATTACAGCAAGTTCTCAAGGTATCCCAATTTTTAGGATTTTTATAGTGGTATTACAGCAAGTTCTCTAGGTATCCCAATTTTTAGGATTTTATAGTGGAATTACAGCAAGTTCTCAAGGTGTCCCAATTTTTAGGATTCTTTAGGTGGAATTACAGCAAGTCCTCAAGCTGTCCCAATTTTTAGGATTTTTTAAGGTGGAAATACAGCATGTTCTCAAGGTATCCCAATTTTTTGGATTTTTAAGGTGGAATTACAAGGTGTCCCAATTTTTAAGATTTTTATAGTGAAATTACAGCAATTTCTCAAGGTATCCCAATTTTTAGGATTTTTAAGGTGGAATTACAGCAAGTCCTCAAATTGTCCCAATTTAAAGGATTTTTAAGGTGGAATTACAGCAAGTCCTCAAGGTGCGCCAATTTTTAAGATTTTTATAGTGGAACTACAGCATTTCTCAAGGTATCCCAATTTTTAGGATTTTTTAAGTGGAAATATAGCAAGTTCTCAAGATATCCCAATTTTTAGGATTTTTAAGGTGGAATTACAGCAAGTCCTCAAAGTGTCCCAATTTAAAGGATTTTAAGGTGGAATTACAGCAAGTTCTCAAGGTGTCCCAATTTTAAGGATTTTTAAGGTGGAATTACTGCAAGTCCTCAAAGTGTCCCAATTTAAAGGATTTTTAAGGTGGAATTACAGCATTTCTCAAGGTATCCCAATTTTAAGGATTTTTAAGGTGGAATTACTGCAAGTCCTCAAAGTGTCCAAATTTAAAGGATTTTTAAGGTGGAATTACAGCAAGTTCTCAAAGTGTCCCAATTTAAAGGATTTTTAAAGGTGGAATTACAGCATGTTCTCAAGGTGTCCAAATTTTTAGGATTTGTAAGTTGGAATTACAGCAAGTCCTCAAAGTGTCCCAATTTAAAGGACTTTTAAGGTTGAATTTCAGCAAGTTCTCAAGGTGTCCCAATTTAAAGGATTTTTAAGGTGGGATTTCAGCAAGTCCTCAAAGTGTCCCAATTTAAAGGACTTTTAAGGTGGGATTTCAGCAAGTTCTCAAGGTGACCCAATTTAAAGGATTTTTAAGGTGGGATTTCAGCAAGTTCTCAAAGGGTCCCAATTTAAAGGACTTTTAAGGTGGGATTTCAGCAAGTTCTCAAGGTGTCCCAATTTAAAGGACTTTTAAGGTGGGATTTCAGCAAGTTCTCAAGGTGTCCCAATTTAAAGGACTTTTAAGGTGGGATTTCAGCAAGTTCTCAAGGTGTCCCAATTTTAAGATTTTTACGGGGGATTTATAGCAAGTCTTCAAGGTGTCCAAGTTTTTAGGATTTTTAACCCTTGTTCTGCTGAATATTTAAATATGCCACACCCACCACTGATTAACAACCAATCAGATTACTTAATGCAAATTATTCCAACAAATTCACAATCTGAATGACAAACAATGTAGATCCTGATCAGATGGCTTCTTCAGAAGCCATCTGATCTGGATCTACATTGTTTCAAAGAAAAGGCATATCCGGGTTCAGCAGGACAAGGGTTAAGTTACATCCTCTAGTTTCTAAAATTTGAAGGCTTGGTCTATGTCTCACCTGAGAGCAAGCCCCAAGCACAGGTATTCTCATGACCAGACTCATTTGTAATATACAGTAGAACTTCAATGGCTCAAACACCGATGGCTCATTTACTATGGATGTGTCGAACCCATTCTTGAGTCCCTAGCGAAATCCTCTACATAAGAAATAGTTGGGGATGATTAAGGAGATTCAAGTCTTTTATCTTGCAAATGTATGCTGTGTGTACTCATTAGAATCGCCTCGATGAGGCGATTCTAATGAGTACACACAGTATACATTTTCATTATAGAACGCCAAAAAGATGTCTAAAAGTATCTCGTTATGCCTCCTGACAGTAACCATCAGTGGCTCGAAATACCCCTGTCTTGAACAGATTTTCGAGGTCCCAAAGGTGTTTGAGCCATTGAAGTTTGACTGTATGTACATTAAAATGTGTAAATCTCGCACCTATATGTACACATAAACAGATTTATTTTAACCCATTTTGTACCAGAAACCACAAAATGAGTACCCTGGCAAACAGTGCAGGCCCAGATCAGATGCCACATTCTGTGGCATCTGATCAGGGCCTACACTATTTGCAACAAGTTTGGCTATTTTCATTTGTTTGTTTGATTTGAAGTTTACAATCCCCATCAACACTGTAAAGGTCATTTTGGAGACGCTGCTTCCAATTTTGTGGGACTTCTACCTGACACTGTGATGAATTGACATCTCAAGTCCTGCTGCCCAATAAAACCAAAAGGGTTTATAAGCATGGACAGTCCTACTAGCACCGCTTTGCCTGGGCAGGCTTATATCCTCTAAGTGCTTTACCAGTACTCATGTGCGGGTCGGTTTCAGCTCTGCTTAAAAGCATCATGCAGCCCATCTAGTTCTTCAAGCCCCGACGGGAACGGGCCGTCATATATGTGCATTAAAATGTGTAAACTTTACACATATATAGGTAAAAGTTTAATTTGTAGGTCCAATGTGGTCCCCTGCCTCATAAGAAGGTGAATCACACCAAATAAGGTCTTAAAACAATCTTCAATATCTCATCTCTAATATCACATAGAAAAATGATAGCCTAGATGATGACGGTAAATTCCTTAAAATGTCTACATTTTACAATCTAATGCATAATTTAGCTCTCTGGGCGTTATGAACATGCAAGCGTCCACTAACTTGGATCAAAGAGACAACATGACCATTCATTCATAAATTTTTGAAGGGTGCTGTAGCATTCTAAAGCACAAGATTTTTAGCTTCCACCAATGGGATTTCTGGATTCATTTTAGAGGGATGCGCAGAATTATATCCTAATTAACATACAGAATAATTGGGCCCTAATCATTATCAAAATTAGATTCATTCCGTGTATGTAGCGTGTCTAATAATAATAGGGATCAACTTAAGTTTTTTTAATGGGTGACCAAATTATTAAGACCACAATCCTTCAGCACAGGCTATTTTCTTCTCCATGAATTTATCATTTGCCTAAATATTGTGGTCTCGTCCGAGCCCAGGCTTTTTGTATGTTATTTAGGGTGAGACCACATTTTCTGTTCTATATAGGGAGTGAGACCACATTTTTTTAGATTTGCCATGAATTTATCATTTTCCTAAATAATGTGGTCTCATCCCTATAAAGAGATGAGACCACATTCCTTCAGCCCAGGATTTTAGTATGTGTTTTAAGGTGAGACCACATTTTCTTCTCTATATAGAAGTGAGACCACATTTTTTAGATTTGCCATGAATTTATCATTTTCCTTAATAATGTGGTCTCATCCCTATATAGAGATGAGACCACATTCATTCAGCCCAGACTTTTAGTATGTTATTTGAGGTGAGACCAGATTTTCTTCTCTATATAGAAGTGAGACCACATTTTTTAGATTTGCCATGAATTTATCATTTTCCTTAATAATGTGGTCTCATCCCTATGTAGAGATGAGACCACATTCCTTCAGCCCAGACTTTTAGTATGTTATTTGAGGTGAGACCAGATTTTCTTCTCTATATAGGAGTGAGACCACATTTTTTAGATTTGCCATGAATTTGTCATTTTCCTAAATAATGTGGTTTCATCTCTATTCAGAGATGAGACCAGTCTTCCAGCAAGCTGTTATTCTGTCATTCTTTCAGCCTGGGCTAAATTGGATATTTTTGCATTTGAGGCCGCATTTTGTCACTTTATAGACATAGGTCCATTAGAGAGCATTAACGGAATAAATCGCATGCAGTAATACTTTTACACACTCCAAACAGTATCCAAATACCCCCAATGGAGCCTCTTTTTTGTTGTTGTCTTCCTCGTGATTTACCATTGGTTATTTATTAAAATAAAGATGTAAGATGCAACTAAAGAATAACTCCTAAATGTTTGAAAAATAATAAAATACAAAATATTAAACAGAAAAATGAACATTTGTGGAATTTCTTGGCTGAATATAGTTTTAGCATGTGGTATGCAAATGAGTAAGTTACTGTAAGCATTCTCAAAATGATACACCGCCGACCTTCTTACAATCGACCAAAAACCAGTCGATCCGGACAATCCTGCTGAGGTAAAAAAATCTGTATTCATCGGAAGCTTATAACAATTTACTATAATAAGTGACGGAAATAATTTGGATGCTCTTATCTCGCGCATTCAAAAGATTTTACAGTCTTCTCTAGAATAGAATGAAGAACAAACAAGAGGACCAAGCTAGCTTGGTCCTGTATCGCTCACCTGAGCTGACAGATTCAAATTTTAAGGAAGGGCCAACCTTTACTGAAGGCTTTATAGGAGGACATGGTGATGACAGGGTAAGAATTTTCTGAAAATCAAGTAGAATGTAACTCTATGATAAACAGGCTGACCTCACCGGTTTTCAAACTCATTCAAGCTTTTATTCCTGACTTGCTAAGAAGATCCGATTTAAACTGAAGTGGCTATGGTGATGACAAGTTCAAAAACAAGTTTTCAAACTCCTCCAAGCTTTCTGCCTGACTTCCTTGTTTGTAAGTTTCATCAAGATCCGTTCAAAACTGAAGGGGCAGCAGTGATGACAATGTCGAAAATAGGCATTTTCAGCAATCAAAGGCACGTCACTCTATGATAAATGTGCCGACTTGGCCGGTATTCGAACTCACCTGAGGTTTTATTCCCAGCCACCTTACATGTAAGTTTCAGAAAGATCCGATCAGACTTGGCCAGTATTCAAACTCATCCAAGATTTTATTCCCAGCCACCTCACATATAAGTTTCAGAAAAATCCGATCAAAACTGAAGGGGCTACGGTGATGACAAGGTCAAAATTTGGCATTTTTAGCAATCAAAGGGATGTTACTCTAAAATAAATGAGCCGACCTGGCCAGTTTTCGAACTCATCCGAGGTTTCATCCCCGGCCACCTTACATATAAGTTTCAGAAAATTCTGATCAAAACTGAAGGGGCTACGGTAATGACAAGGTCAAAAATCAACATTTTCAGCCATCAAAGGGACATAACTCTACAATAAAGGGGCTGACTTAGCCTGTTTTCGAACTCATCCAAGATTTTATCACCAGCCACCTTACATATAAGTTTCAGAAAGATCCGATCAAAACTGAAGGGGCTACCGTGATGACAAGGTCAAAAATCGGCATTTTCAGCAATCAAAGGGACGTAACTCTATGATAAATGGGCCAACTTGGCCGGTATTCCAACTCATCCTAGGTTTTATCTCCATTCACCTTACATATAGGTTTCAGAAAGATTAGATCAAAACTGCAGGGGCTACGGTGATGACAAGGTAAACAAGAGGACCAAGCTAGCTTGGTCCTGTATCGCTCACCTGAGCGAACAGATTCAGTTTAAGGAAGTGCCAACCTTTACTGAAGGCTTTATGGGAGGACATGGTGATGACAGGATAAGCATTTTCTGAAAATCAAGTAGAATTTAACTCTATGATAAACAGGCTGACCTCACCGGTTTTCAAACTCATTCAAGCTTTTATTCCTGACTTGCTAAGAAGATCCGATCTAAACTGAAGTGGCTATGGTGATGACAAGTTCAAAAACAAGAGTTTTCAAACTCCTCCAAGCTTTCTGCCTGACTTCCTTGTTTGTAAGTTTCATGAAGATCTGTTCAAAACTAAAGGGGCAGCAGTGATAACAATGTCGAAAATAGGCATTTTCAGCAATCAAAGGCACGTCACTCTATGATAAATGTGCCGACTTGGCCAGTTTTCAAACTCACCTGAGGTTTTATTCCCAGCCACCTTACATGTAAGTTTCAGAAAGATCTGATCAGACTTGGCCAGTATTTAAACTCATCCGAGATTTTATTCCCAGCCACCTCACGTATAAGTTTCAGAAAGATCCGATCAAAACTGAAGGGGCTACGGTGATGACAAGGTCAAAATTTGGCATTTTTAGCAATCAAAGGGATGTTACTCTAAAATAAATGAGCCGACTTGGCCAGTTTTCGAACTCATCCAAGGTTTCATCCCCAGCCACCTTACATATAAGTTTCAGAAAAATCCGATCAAAACTGAAGGGGCTACGGTAATGACAAGGTCAAAAATCAACATTTTCAGCCATCAAAGGGACAGAACTCTATGATAAATGGGCTGACTTGGCCTGTTTTCGAACTCATCCAAGATTTTATCCCCAGCCACCTTACATATAAGTTTCAGAAAGATCCGATCAAAACTGAAGGGGCTATGGTGATGACAAGGTCAAAAATTGGCATTTTCAGCAATCAAAGGGACGTAAATCAATGATAAATGGGCCAACTTGGCCGGTATTCAAACTCATCCTAGGTTTTATCTCCAGTCACCTTACATATAGGTTTCAGAAAGATTCGATCAAAACTGAAGGGGCTACGGTGATGACAAGGTAAAAAATCGACATTTTCAGCCATCAAAGGGACATAACTATATAGTTAATGAGGCAACTTGGCCAGTTTTCGAACTCATCCGAGGTTTTATCCCCAGCCACCTTACATATAAGTTTCAGAAAGATCCGATCAAAACTGAAGGGGCTACAGTGTTGACAAGGTCAAAAATCAACATTTTCAGCAATCAAAGGGACCTAACTCTTTGATAAATAGGCCACCTTTGCCGGTATGCGAACTCATCTGAGGCTTTATCCCCAGCCACCTTGCATATAAGTTTCAGAAAGATCCGATCAAAACTCAAAGGGCTACGGTGATGACAAGATCAAAAATCGACATTTTCAGCAATCAAAGGGACGTTACTCTGTGATAAATGGACCAACTTGGCTGGTTTTCGAACTCATCCGAGATTTTATCCCCAGCCACTTTACATATAAGTTTCAGAAAGATTCGATCAAAACTGAAAAGGCTACAGTGATGACAAGGTCAAAAATCAGCATTTTCAGCAATCAAAGGGACGTTACTCTACGATAAAAGGGCCGACTTGGTCGGTTTTCGAACTCATCCGAGATTTTATCCACAGCCACCTTACATATAAGTTTCAGAAAGATCTGATCAAAACTGAAGGGGCTACGGTGATGACAAGGTCAAAAATCGGCATTTTCAGCAATCAAAGGGACGTAACTCTATGATAAACTAGCGGACTAGGCCGGTTTTCGAACTCATCCGTGGTTTTATCCCCAGCCACATAACATATAAGTTTCAGAAAGATCCGATCAAAACTGAAGGGGCTACGGTGATGACAAGGCCGAAAATGGGCATTTTCAGCAATCAAAGGGACGTAACTCTATGATAAATGGGCCGACTTGGCCGGTTTTCGAACTCATCCGAGTTTTTATCCCCAGTCACCTTACATATAAGTTTCAGAAAGATCCGATCAAAACTGAAGGCGCTACGGTGATGACAAGCATTTTCCCATAGTAAGTCTATGGGACCTTGTGGTTGCCATAGGAACCAAAGTTTTAGAGCGATTTCAAAAAAAAGTTTATGTCATCAATGCCCCACCAGAGGCATACTACAGGTGAGAAATGATTGAGATCAGCCTGCAGGATACTGAGATATAGCTGCTCAAAAGTGTGGACGGACGACGGACGGACGACGGACGACGGACGACGGACGACCCACTATACTATAAGCTCCCCTGGAGCCTTCGGCCCAGGTGAGCTAAAAATCTACATTTTCAGCCATCAAAGGGACATAACTATATAGTCAATGGGGCAACTTGGCCGGTTTTCGAACTCATCCGAGGTTTTATCCCCAGCCACCTTACATATAAGTTTCAGAAAGATCCGATCAAAACTGAAGGGGCTACTGTGATGACAAGGTCAAAAATCAACATTTTCAGCAATCAAAGGGACCTTACTCTATGATAAATAGGCTACCTTTGCTGGTATGCGAACTCATCCGAGGTTTTATCCCCAGCCACCTTGCATATAAGTTTCAGAAAGATCCGATCCAAACTGAAAGGGCTACGGTGATGACAAGGTCAAAAATCGGCATTTTCAGCAATCAAAGGGACGATACTCTGTGATAAGTAGACCATCTTTGCTGGTTTTCGAACTCATCCGAGATTTTATCCTCAGCCACTTTACATATAAGTTTCAGAAAGATTCGATCAAAACTGAAAGGGCTACAGTGATGACAAGGTCAAAAATCAGCATTTTCAGCAATCAAAGGGACGTTACTCTACGATAAATGGGCCGATTTGTTCAGTTTTCGAACTCATCCGAGATTTTATCCCCAGCCACCTTACATATAAGTTTCAGAAAGATCCGATCAAAACTGAAGGGGCTACGGTGATGACAAGGTCGAAAATCGGCATTTTCAGCAATCAAAGGGACGTAACTCTATGATTAACCGGCGGACTTGGCCGGTTTTCAAACTCATCCGAGGTTTTATCCCCAGCCACATTATATATAAGTTTCAAAAAGATCCGATCAAAACTGAAGGGGCTACGGTGATGACAAGGTCAAAAATCAACATTTTCAGCAATCAAAGGGACCTTACTCTATGATAAATAGGCTACCTTTGCTGGTATGCGAACTCATCCGAGGTTTTATCCCCAGCCACCTTGCATATAAGTTTCAGAAAGATCCGATCCAAACTGAAAGGGCTACGGTGATGACAAGGTCAAAAATCGGCATTTTCAGCAATCAAAGGGACGTTACTCTGTGATAAGTGGACCAACTTTGCTGGTTTTCGAACTCATCCGAGATTTTATCCTCAGCCACTTTACATATAAGTTTCAGAAAGATTCGATCAAAACTGTAAGGGCTACAGTGATGACAAGGTCAAAAATCAGCATTTTCAGCAATCAAAGGGACGTTACTCTAAGATAAATGGGCCGATTTGTTCAGTTTTCGAACTCATCCGAAATTTTATCCCCAGCCACTGTACATATAAGTTTCAGAAAGATCCGATCAAAACTGAAGGGGCTACGGTGATGACAAGGTCGAAAATCGGCATTTTCAGCAATCAAAGGGACGTAACTCTATGATTAATCGGCGGACTTGGCCGGTTTTCGAACTCATCCGAGGTTTTATCCCAAGGCACATAACATATAAGTTTCAAAAAGATCCGATCAAAACTGAAGGGGCTACGGTGATGACAAGGTCGAAAATTGGTATTTTCAGCAATCAAAGGGACGTAACTCTATGATAATTGGGCCGACTTGGCCGGTTTTCGAACTCATCCGAGTTTTTATCCCCAGTCACCTTACATATAAGTTTCAGAAAGATCCGATCAAAACTGAAGGCGCTACGGTGATGACAAGCATTTTCCCATAGTAAGTCTATGGGACCTTGTGGTTACCATAGGAACCAAAGTTTTAGAGCGATTTCGAAAAAAAGTTTATGTCATCAATGCCCCACCAGAGGCATGCTACAGATAACAAATGTTTGAGATCAGCCTGCAGGATACAGAGATATAGCTGCTCAAAAGTGTGGACGGACGACGGACGACCCACTATACTATAAGCTCCCCTGGAGCCTTCGGCCCAGGTGAGCTAAAAACATCGTTTTACGTAGTTACGTCCCTTAATTTTCGCGCCATTATCAGAGGTCGCTTTAATTTTGGCACGTCATTCCACGTCATTGAGGCGCTTTATGTAAACAAGTCACCAAGTGCGTGAAAATGGCTGTCGTTCTACTGAAGTCTGGAAATCACAGATTTATGATATGAGTTGTCAATGTATGTTGGCAAGACAGCAATTTTATGACATTCAAATGATTACTCCTCATAACTGAAGCCGGGTTTTCACTCTCCGTATCTGTGGCACAGTGAATGAAGTCAAAAACTGCTAAAATATAAAGCGATCCAGATAGATCAAAATGTGACTGACCCTAGTTGTATTTGAGTTGCCCTGGTACAAAAAGTACATGGTTTAGAAAAGGAAAAAAAGGTCTCATTGCGGAGATAGGATGCCCATGTTTATTTTGATACCAATTTAATGTACTTTGGACCACTATAAAGTTACGAAGACCACATTGGACCTACAAATTAAACTTATGCCCATATATATACACATAAACAGATTTATTTTAACCCATTTTGTACCAGAAACCCCTAAATGGGTACCCTGGTGAACAGTGCAGAATGTGGTGGCTGATCAGGACCTACACTATTTGCAAAAATTTCAGCTATTTTTGAAATAAATTTTAAAGATAATACAACCTGTCACCCCAAAATTTGTTTTGTATGTAAAAATTAAAAAAAAATTCGGACACCTTGAGGACTTGCTGTAATTCTCCTAAAATTTTAACAAATTTGTTTCATGGTCCAGCAAGGAGTCGAAAAGGTGCAGACGGAATGGCAAACAGCGTACACCCTGATCAGACTGCTCCTGAAGGAGCAGTCTGATCTGTGTCTGCACTGTTAAATGCTGAAGCCTATCTGTCCCAATACTTAGGATCATTATGGTAGCAAAAGTCTTGGATGCAATTAATTATATATTGATACCACAAAGAAATTTGTAGGCTTTTGATTGGACAGCGCAAGGGCAATTATTTTCCAAATTCCTTGGGAGAAACAAATCCCTCTAGTGCTTGCCTTCTTTGAATTGCGATGTCCCCAATTTTGGATTTACTGCTGTTGATAAGAAATAAAAGCATAAAAATTTCATGCTCCACAATAAATTGTTTTTCATTCAGTTTTTTTTCATTGTTTTCCATTATTAAACTCTGATTCTAACACGATGTGAACATTTTCCCCCTGAGCATCGTGATCAACTTAGTGCTTTCAGAAGGGCGCATTTGATGATGTCACATGAAAACATGCACTTCTCAGGATGTCCAATACAAAATAATTCTTTGGAAAACATTAAAATGATGCACAAAATGTTGTCAAAAAGTTTTTCAGTATAATAAATTCATTATTTTGATGCTCGACAGGAAATATGGGATCACATTCCTCACCTTAAAATGATCGATATTTACCCTCACCTAACAGTTTGTACACATACTGCTCTCAGGTGGGGAATACCACCCCCCACCCATCAGGGCTTGAAGAAATAGATCAGCTGCATGATGCTTCCATGCAGAACTGAAACCGACTGCACATGAGTACTGGTAAACTGCTTAGAGGATCTAAGCCTGCCCAGGCAAAGCGGTATGAGTCGGAATGTCCATGCTTATAAACCCTATTGGTTTCATTGGGCGACACTTGGGCTTGAGATGTCATTTCATCTCAATGTCTGGTAAAAGTAAAAAAAAAAATTGGAAGCGACGTCTCCCAAATAACCTATACAGTGTTGACAGGGACGTTAAACCTAAAATCAAACAAACAAACAAACAGTTTGGACACATCACGAAAACACACCTATATAATTTTGACCCCCTTGAATATGTTCTATAAAAGGATTATCCTTTGGAAGCAAGGAATACACCACCGAACCGGAAAATATAAAGTGTACATGTTTTCTGGGCCAGACTAGCTAGTTTCAGCCAATTAGGCCTCATCAGTGACCCTCAAATATTCTCAAAATTCCTCAATGCAATCAATGATCCCAAGGGACAAGAAAATATAAACTACACTAAGATGTAGGGCAGGGAGACTTTTATATAGTAAAACTGGGGTTTACAGAAGTAAACCTTATTTTTCTTATTTCTGCTCTAAAATACATATTGTTGGTACTCATTAGAACTAATGAGTACCCACAATCTATAGTTTGAGCATAAATAAGAAAAATATCACTATTTTTCAACTTAAAATTTTAGTTTTTACGGTGATAAAGTTCTCCATGTATTTATATAGGCGTGTTTTCGAAATGAAATACTGCTCTCAGGTGGGGAATAAGGTATACTGCACCATCAAAGTAATCTCCCTTGGTTCACCCGTTAATACTTAAGTCACCATATTCCCCTCACACAATCACATAGCAAGTGCAAAGTCGTTTCACTCCCAGCCATCTGATACATCACACACTGTGCTGATGGTCAGTTGTGTTGGGATTTATGACACATCAATCCATGTTGGTCATTTTGTGTCATCTCCCTGAGAAAGGGAGAAAAGAGATAGTAGAAAAGATGAAAGGGAGAAATAGGGGAGAAAGTGGGAAAGGAATAAGAGTGAGAAACAGAAGAAATAACAACATTCCCCCCTCTACCCCTTGCCGTTTGACGCCAAGCTGATTTCCCACTCCCAGTAATCTGATACATCGCACACTGTGCTATGAGCACACACTCCCAGCAATCTATGCTTTAAAGCAAATGGCACACATGCTGTAAAGCGCATGGAGCACATTTGATTTTCCACCCTCAGCAACCTCTGCTGTTTACAAGAACTCAGGTTCAGTTGGTAAAGCAACATGCAGCCCATTCTATTTCTCCAAGCCCCAAATGGTGGAGGCACAATACACACACTCACCAATGCATGCATGCACGCACACACACTCTGTGCTATAAAGCAAACAGTCTTCACAGTGCAAATTTAATTTTCCACTCCCAGCAATCTGCTACATCACACATTGTGCTGTAAAGCGTATAGTGCTCATTTGATTTTCCACTCCCAGCAATCTGCTACATCACACACTGCTGTATACTTACACCAGGGATCACAATGCCAACTTTCGAATGCTGATATGGACTGGTTGCCAGCTCAAACGTAAGTGGTCCTGTCTAAAATAGTATTTATACCAACCATTCAGACTCCAAAATGTACAGTATCTGAATATGTTGTCTATTTATGCCATCTTCTCCATCTTCTGGCAAACTTTTTAAAACCATTTTTGCAAGCAGGAAAATAGTGTGAACCCTGATCAGACTGCTCCCAGAGGAGCCAGAGGAGCAGTCTAATCTGGGTCTACACTGTCTGCATGGGCAAAAGTGTTTCCAAAACTGAAAATGGCTTATGTACTAAGAGAGAAACTGTTTTCCTTATAATTTATATACTAAGAGAGAAACTAACAGACTAACTGAAAGAATAAATCTATGAACTCATTAACGTAATTAATGTGCTTGCAATAAAAAAATGGAAACAGTTGAACCGAACAATGTTTTATCCCTTATTCTGCTGCACGCAACAACCCCTACATTTGCAAACAGTGTAGATCCAGATCAGATGGCTTCTGAAGAAGCCATCTGATCAGGATCTACACTTTTTGTCTTGCAGTTTGTGAACTGAACAATTATATTATATCAAGTAATTTGATTGGCTGATAGTCAGCAATGGGCATGGCTCAATTAATTTATGCAGGCAATTTTAAATGGCTCAAACTCAAACACCTAAGTAAAGGGTTAGATTGAGCAATTTTCAGGATCTTCATAAAGCTAGGCAAAAATGATTTAACACATAAAATGCCAATCCCAACAACTGTCGTCTGCTGGTTACCTTAAAAGAAATTTTTTGCAAACCGTGTGGAACCAGATCAGACTGCTCCTGTAGGAGCAGTCTGATCTGGGCCCACACTGTTTGCCTGTATGTAAAATTATTTTTTTAAAAGTTTGCAAAAAATTCAGCAGATGACATAAGCAGTCAACATTTTCAGCTGTAGTTTTTCTCTGCATCTTAAGGGTTAGATGTATTTTTTACCCTGTTTAGATGACACTTTTAATGTGCATCAGTACCAACAAAGCATTTAAATCCGATGGAAATTTTTATATCGCTGCAACTTAATCCACATCAGGACCTTAGTGTCAGATTCGCATTAAATTTTCCTCCGCTTTAAATTCTCTGTGTAAACAGCTGCAGCACATCAGAAGCAGAATAAAATTATATTAAGAACCAACTCATTACACATTATGCAAGAAGAGTTTGTCCTGAGGATTTTCTGTCTGTCTGTCTGTCTGTCTGCATTGTAATTTTTCCTTTCTGTGCTTAAATGCAAAAGGGCCTTGTCAAAAGAAGACAGGGGCTCCAAGTCGTGTTTCGAAGAGACAATTGCTCTTGTTAAATTTTGGTCAGAATCTTGTGTCTTTTAATTTTGGATGGCCATATGGCCATTTTGTGGGAAAGTAACTGTCCTTATGGCCTTCCTTTGTTTAGGTTTCCATTATGGTCTGGTCGCTTAATGTTTGTATTTCTTTCCCTTTGGTGTCTTTGATGGGTGGAGTAAGTTAATTGTATCGATTCCTGATCTTTGTTTTACTTCTACTTTTCTAACATTCAGAGGAATTTGAAAGGTGAAGGCCGTATCCATCGATGTACGAAAAGCTTGCCAAAAGATGACGGATGCTGGCTACGAAAGAAACATGAAGCTGTCTAAAGGTAAAAGTTTAAAGCTACTGATGGCATGCAGAAGCGAATGAGAATTTAGATGTGTCAATGGCAGGATAGTTTGTAAGCTTTATATCGCTTACCTTGAAGTGCTGCAAACAAAAGCGATACCAATGGTACTGATGCGCAGTCGTGTAAACAGACTATATGATGTTCTATAAAATACAGGTATGCTGAATGCACTAATTAGAATAGCCCCTAGCCCCCGCCCATCGGGGCTTGAAGAAATAGATAGGCTGCATGATGCTATCACGCAGAGCTGAAACCAACCCATGCACGCGTACCGGTAAACTGCTTAGAGTATCTAAGTCTGCCCAGGCAAAGTGGTTCGAGTTGGACGGTCCATGCATATAAACCCTATTGGTTTCATTGAGCGGTAGGGCTTGAGATGCCATTTCATCTCAATGTCAGGTAAAAGTCCACAAAACTGGATTCGCAACGTCTCCAAAATGACTTTTACAGTGTTGATGAGGACGTTAAACTTCAAATCAAACAAACAAACAAAAGAATCACCTCATCCAGGTGATTCTAATGCCTGCAGACAACATACCTTTTCAAATGCTTTTGTTGATGTTTTATGTCAACCAAGCAACTAAGATCATTGCAGTGTTATTGATAAGCTTTTGCCCGAGGAGTACTGTTACTCCTTCAACTAAAGACATAGGCGTATCCTGTGATTCTTTGAGAGTATCGGTACTCCTAAATTCGAAACTAGGGTCGTATCTTCATCTTTCATCACAGGATGGCTGCTAAGTGCACTTATATTAATTTCAGACGTGGCAATGGCCATATGTAAAAGACGCTAAACACATATTCTATCATCGTAACATACCGATATACATTTTCATGTTAATAAGCTGGCGGACAGCAAAATGATAAATTACTTTTTCTTCTAAAGAATGTTAATCCAGCCAATGTGGTCGTATTCTTCGCATGTGTCTTTGGAATTTCCCAGACGCTATTGAAGGCTCGTTTTGATCAGACTGTGCAGGCTGGTCGGAGTCTTCAGCTGTCACACAGATCATACTGTCATCAAAACGTTTTCAAACCCATGTTTTGTGTCTGCAGCGGCCTTAAGTGCTACGCATTCAAAGGCGAGGGAAAATCTCCACTAATTGTAGCAACTGCATGCGATTGGTAAAAGGCGAGAAATTCAGCGCCCAGCAAAAATACAATAAAACGTGCGACCAGTGAAGACTCAGATCAGCAAGCGCATCTGTGAAAGCTAATCAGTCCGTCCCAGTTGCTGTGTTTGCGTTCTTTTATGATGCGCGTCCAGTCATTCTGCTTAATGTTCAAAGACGCCGGCGAGACATCTTAGGGTGTTAATTTAATCGGCTACTTGAGAGATAGCGGTAAATAAGCATGCACTGCATGCTGACCTTACCACCTGTGATTCACATTTAGATATATGAGTACCCAAGTATTACAGGTTAATCCATTGTGACTCAATAAATATAATTTTGATCAAATGTTTATGGAACACGGCGGTGCAGCGGTGGTTCTATCTCAGATGTGCATTGACGACAATGTTAGCACAAGCTACACTGACCAGCAGAATGAGTCACCACAGTTAGCTATGCCACTGAGCTATTTTAGTAACCTTGGCTCAAGTAGAAAAAGCCATGCATTTGATTTTTTTTTCTTGCGTTTTTCCGGAGAAACTTTGTCAGGTTCTCCACAAACTTAACTTTTAATCGTCTGCGCGTCTGTTTTGATATTTAATTCCTAACTACATGACAATGTGAATCTGTAGATCTGTCCAACCCTTTTTTTTCTCGAAGATGACACTCTGTCGAAGTCAATGTGGTTGCCTATCAATATTCAGGATCGTATTTTTATGCACGCTTGTCATAAAGTTACTGTTCATGCTTCAGGCGTTGTTAATAAAGTTAATAATGCGGCGGCTTTCCCTTTGATAATAAATACCGTTATGTAATCACGCATCAATAATCGGTTTCCTAATCATGTTGATAGTTGTCATAACTTGAGGCAGATTAAATATAAGCTCAATATATGATCGTCAAAAGGTAAGGTTGAAGGGTTTCAGCGTAATTAAAACAAATGCCATCATTCATGAATGGATGAATTTCGAATCGTTCTTGAAGATTGGAACAGTTTTTGTTGAAGACTATGATGCGGCGAAAATTACCGCGATTTCGATTGCTTTTTGTCAGGTCTCACGTTTTTTGTTTTTTTTTGTTTTTTTTTTGTTTTTCCATTGCCGATACGACTGCAATGGAACGACCTTGGCGTATCGCCAATTTGACGGTCGTATTTGGTACGACTGTTTCTTCATTTCTAGTCGTATTTGCTCGATTTTAGAGTCGTATTTACGACGATACGACCCTTATCAATTACTCTGTCATTGTTATGGAGACAAGATTTCAGCTTAAAAAAGTCATCCAAAAGTCTGAAGAAGCTCGGAATTGAATTCATGGCCCCAGGTTTATGAGGTGATATCGAGACACTAGGTGAACTTTAACATCACGTGAACAAGTCAGTGAAATGAACATTCCTGTAAACCCCACTTTATATGGAGAAAACTGGGGTTTATGGGGGGTATACATTATTTTCTTATTTCTAATCTAAGACATAGGTTGTGGGTACCCGTTAGAACCGCCTCAATGAGGCTGTTCTAACAAGCACCTTCAACATATGTTTGCGGTATAAATGAGAAAAATATCACAGATAATTTCAACAGAAAAGTAGCCATGTTGGAGATGTGATATTAACCCATAAGATGCCAATCATGACAATTGTCGTCTGCTTTGTGGTCTGCCGGTTACTTTAAAATAAAAGTTATTTTTGCAAACAGAGTGGACCCAAATCAGAGTGCTCCTTTAGGATTAGTCTGAATAGGGTCCACACTGTTTGCATGTACACAAAAATATTTTTAACCCTTGTCCTGCTGAGCCCAGATATGTTGTACCTTTAAAACAATGTAGATCCAGATCAGATGGCTTCTGAAGAAGCCATCTGATCAGGATCTTCATTGTTTGTCATTCAGTTTATGAGTGTGTTGCAATAATTTACATCAAGTCTGCTGGTTGGTGAGGCATATTTAAATATTCAGCAGGACAAGGGTTAAAAGTTTGCTAAAAAATTCAGCAGACGACATAAGCAGACGACATATTTGTTATCTGGAGCTATGCCAAGAAATTCCTGGGCACCCAAGAACGAGTTTGAAACAATGAGGCATCAGCATTTGAACAAATCAAATTTCATTGTATGTCAATAAACATAGTTATGTGGCATGAAAAATTTCAAACTTACATCTATTTTGGATTGCCACGGCGGTGGCTTGTTCTTTTTTAGCGGAGTGTGCACATCAAGGTTGTGTCTTCTTGTGGCCTCATATTCCAGCTGAGAAACTCTATCACAACTGAAAAATCAAAGGGTGAATGGCACTGAAATGACAGATTCTAACTTTATCGCAGGTGAAAAATCAAAGGGCGAAAGGCACTGATATGATAGATTCATTGACAAATCAAAGGGCAAAAGGCACTGAAATGACAGATTCTAACTTTATCGCAAGTGAAAAGTCAAAGGGCGAAAGGCACTGATACGATAGATTCACCAAAAAATCAAAGCGCACAAGGCACTGAAATGACATATTCCAACTCTACCACAACTGAAAAACCAAAGGGCAAAAGGCACTGAAATGATAGGTTCTAACTCTTCACACAAGTGAAAAATCAAAGGGCGAAAGGCACTGGTATGACAGATTCTAACTCTATCGCAAGTGAAAAATCTAAGTGAGAAAGACACTGATATGACAGATTCTAACTCTATCACAACTGAAAAATCAAAGGGCGTAAGGCACTGAAATGATAGATTCTAACTCTTATCATAAGTGAAAAATCAAAGGGCAAAAAGCACTGAAATCATGATGTGAACAATTCCATGAAATTAACCTACCCTAAGCCCTACTTTATACAGAGAAAACTGGGGTTTACGGGGTTATACCTTATTATCTAATTTCTTCTCAAAGACATAGGTTGCGGGGACCTCATTGAGGTGGTTCTAACGAGCACCTACAACCTTTGTTTGGAGTACTAATAGCAAAAATATCACACTTTTTCATCAGAAAAGTAATCATTTTGGAGGTATGAAAGATTTTATTATGTAGAATGGGTGTGTTATCATAATGCTAACTCTATTGCAACTGAAAAATCAAAGGGCGAAAGGCACTGAAATTCCAACTCTATCCCATGTGAAAAATCAAAGTGCAAAAGACACTGATATGACAGATTCTAACTATATCACAAATGAAAAATCAAACGGCAAAAGGCACTGACATTACCTAAGTAATGTATTTAGGCTCATGGAGCCGTCATAGAATCTGAGACCGACCTGCTGGCCTGCAATTAAAGAGGGTAGCAAAGTCATCATCTGTGATTGGGTTAACTATATTATGCATACAGTCTGTCCAATAACATTAATACCTTTCTAGAAAAGATTTCTGAGTTATTAAAATAGTATTACCATGAAATCAGTTATGAAATGTTTGCAGTTGTTAATATATAGTACTATGAAGTGCCACTGATGTTAAAAAGTTTTAAAAGTTTCAAAAGAAATATTTTATCTCAGAATATTTACATTTTCAAAATCATATGACGTCAGAAACATGTCTCAGATTCATACAGTAATTTAAGTTTGGGTCCACTGACAAATAATTAATCCAATATAGTACAGTGCAGCAATATACATACCCTTTAAAAATACTAAATTTTGTTGAATCAATGAATCCTCGGGTTGGAAATGCACAAATCGAGTGCATAGTCATGAAATGGTCTTGTAATCTAATGCTCCAAGAAACAAATTTTATAGATATTTGTAAGAATCGCCTCGGTGAGGCGATTCTAACAAATATCTATAAAATTTGTTTCTTGACGTAATGATGGGGAAAAGGCCTTTTATTAATTATCATTCTCCTACTGGGATTCTTTATAATGGCAAATTCTTTATAACGGCACAATAATAGGGAACAAAATTAATACTGTCGATATAACAAGGGGCCTCTTGAGTAACAAGCCAGCAGCAGAAAATATGATAGCTGTAAGCTTTGAAAAGCCTTTTCAATAGATGGAGGGCAGGATGTGCCATAAATGCTATTGCTATATAGTCACTGAATTCACTGACTAAAGATGTGAAGCTGGCAGCAGCTTACATGGTGTGTTATATGGTTAAAGCTAGGCAATATGAGGGGCGTTCAAAAAATAAACAGTCACTTCCAGCCGCAGCAAAAAGAGTTGGCAAACAAATTACTTTAAAGGGGCTCTTACACTGTCACGATTTTGGCCACGACTCACCACGATTTTTTAAACATGGTAAATTGTGAACAACGTCGTAGAGAAGTCGGCAGAGATCTTGAGGAATCGTGGTTGATCGTGATAGTTCGGGAGTGACCACGACTGTTTTGGACATGTTCAAAACATTCGTGACGAGTCGGCATCTTTTTTCAAATCGTAGAGCGGTCGTAGAGAAACGGTGAGCCGTCGTCATGGTAATCGTGGCCAATCGTGAATAATCGTGACTGAATTCTACCACGATTGAGCTACGACGAGACAAGATCATCTACGACGCCTCTACAATTCCGTTGCAACTGTCGTACGATCTACTACGATATCATGACTGCTCACCACAATGCAAGATTCACCAGGAATGCACTACGATTGATGACGACGCTAGCACGATTTATCCCGACGAACACCTTTATACACCCAGATCGTTATAAATCCTGACGAATCGGGAGAAGTGTTGGTAAATCGTGAGTAAATTGTATCGAATCCTCCTTGATCGTCTTTGATCATCGTGCCAATTCGGCCTTGGTTGTAGAGCAGTCTTGCAGGGATCGTGAGAAATCGTGTATGATCGTCTGATATCTTGAAGCAATTGTGGTGCAGACGTAGAAGAATCCTAGAGGATCGTAAGACATCGTGATCGATCGTGGAGGATTGTTGTAAATATCGTACAGCAATCGTGATTGTTCGTAGAAGTGTTGTAGCAATGTCATGAGTATTCGTAGGGTAGTGAAATCGGAACCGTGTATGCCCCGATTTGCCATGATTTTCATGGTCCCCATTGGTCGTGGACAGTCGTGGACAATCGTGGTCAAAGTCGTGACAGTGTAAGAGCCACTTTACGGTAACCAGCAGATGGCAAAGCAGATGACAACTGTCCTGATTGGCATTTTATAGGCTAACACATAATATAACATCTGCCAAGAATGGAAGAGCTTAATTTTCACCCATGTGATACTGATAGGTCAGAAAGTTTGACTCACATGTGATATTAATATTGCTTGGCCAAGCGGTTAGTAATTTGTGCATTTCATATTTAATTTTCAAGTACAGGGTTACCTCGAACGTAGAGCATATATCGGAGTATTTCTCTCTATTTTCTGATGTCTATCATCATTGAAGTTGCTTGCAGACTGCCTGAGAAAATAGGGATTTTTTAAAATCATCATTCAGATTCTACGGAACCCAGAAAGGGACATTAATTTTTGTGGGAACAGGATATGAAGTTGTAAGAACAAGATATTATCTTGTGCGCACCACATATTATCTGGTTTGCACAACATATACTCACCGGAAATAGAAACTATACACTCATTTTTGAATTGTCACTGGCCAAACATTTCAATGAAATTTGAATTCCGGTGATGTAAATAATCATCAGTGGAATGTCTGCTACTGATGTATTGAATAAAATGGTGAATTTTAGCTACGGATTATCGGGCAGGGCCACAGTTTCAAGGCAAGGGTCAAAATCTTGGTGTTAAAGTTTCAATCGAGTCAACATTTTGTGTCACGAATGTGATTTCCATTCTAAGCGATCATTATTTATCAACTCACGTTTGGAAAATTGTTTACAAAATGAAAATTTTGGCAATGGTTGAAAAGTTATCGACCTTTAAATATTGGACCAAAATACCGAAAAAGAGCCAGAAATAAGACATTTTTGATTACTTTGTTTGTTTTAATCAATATTTAAATTGCAAATGAAGATGTTAAAACAATTTAAGGTGTTTTTGCGTCGATTTTTGGCTTGAGGCAGTATTTTGAAAATTTTGCTGAAAAATACAGTTTTTGAAATTTCAATAGAATTTTAGCTTCTTGATAATTTCCACTTTTACCATTTGTTACTCACAAGCTAGCGTAGGGCAAATTGTTTACAAAATGAAATATTTCGCAATGGTAGAAAAGTTATCGACCTTGAAATATTGGATCAAAATACCGGAAGTGAGCCAAAAGTATGACATCTCTGATTGCAGTTGTTATTTTATTCATTATTTATGATACAAATGAAGATGTTAAAATGATTGAAAGCGTTTATGCGTCGATTTTTGGCCAAAAGCATCGTTTTGAAAATTTCGCTGAAAAATTCAATTTTTGAGATTTCAATAGATTTTTTGTTTCTCAATAATTTTTAGATGTTATGTTCTTTTCTTATTCCTTTCTTTTGGCTCATTGCCTATACGCAAACACGTTGCAGTCTAAATTCAATTACATAAAGATTTTGTGAAAAATGCACTTTTTAACATTTTCCCCGAAAACTTTTATTTTGAACACCAGATTTTCCTTAATTTATTACAGGATCCATGTCAATAGATAGTCTAATCCTTTATCGGTAATATTTGATTGAATTATTCACTTGTTATATCAGGAGAGAAGATTTAAAAGTGTATAGTTTCTATTTTCGGTCAGTATAGATCTTGGGAAGTTGTGCGAACAAGTTATTATCTTGTTTGCACAACATAGATCTTGGGAGGTTGTGCGAACAAGATAATTTTTTTTTTTATTATCTTGTGCGGACAAGATATTATCTGGTTTGCACAACATATTTTCTTGTGCGCACAAGATATTATCTTGTGTGGACAAGATAATATCTTGTGCACACAAGATATTAAGTTGTGGGAACAAGATAATATTTTGTGTGGACAACTTATAAAAAAAAAAAATTCATGTCCCTCCCGGGTTCCCTAAGATTCCCTTATAAATAACAGAGTGAGTGAGTGTTTGAGTTTTACGTCCCACCAACAGCTAAGGTCATACAGAGACGGGACCTCGGTTTAAAGACTCATCCGAAAGTCTGGAGAAGCCTGGGATCGATCCTGCGATCCCTGGTTTACAAGGCGAGTAGCGTACCCGCTACACCACGGAGGCTTCTTTATAAATAACAGAAGCAATAATTATTAGTATTCCATCTCTACAAGATGTGAGATGCCAGGCATAATAATTGGCTGATTTATTACTGTTAAAAATCATTATTAATCAACCACAACAGTTTAGCATTTATATAGCCAAAACTGGCTGCACTATACAGATAACAAACAGGGCTTAATAAGGAGAAAGAGGGCCTATACAGAAATGGGGGGCCAATACCGGAAAAGTAGGGCCAATATGGAAGCAAGAGGGTCCACAGGGCCCTGGTTCGCTCACCTGTGTGTCACTGTCTCGAGTACATTCTATTTGTAGCTATGGTGGGCATCTTGTTCATCAGCAGAGTGATTTTAGCTTATTTGGTAGGGAGTAACCTAGGCAACATTCCTGTGAAGTTTGAATCAAATTGGCCTTAGTATTTAGGAGGGGTTCACATTTGAGTCAAATTTACAATATTTTTCTATTTTTAGCTCCGGTGGCCATTTTGTTCATCAGAGCGGGATTGTTTTAGCCTATTTGGTAGAGGGTCATCTAAGCAACATTACTTCGAAGTTTGAATTAAATTGGCCCAAGGGTACACAAGGAATTGTTGTTTGAAGATTTTTTTTATTTTTAGGTCTGGCAGCCATCTTGTTCATTGGAGTGGAATGAGTTTTAACTACTTTGGTAGGGAGTCACCTAGGCAACATTCCTGTGAAGTTTTAAATCCAATAGGCCCAAAGGTTTAGAAGGAGTTCCCATTTGAAGCAAATTTACGATGTTTTTCTATTTTTAGCTCTTGCGACCATTTGTTAATCGTTCTGCTATTTTCCTAGAGGGTCATCTACACAACGTTCCAATGAAGTTTAGAAGCCTTCATGGTGAAGTGGCCATGCTACTTGCCTTGTAAACCAGGGATAGCAGGATCAATCCAGGCTTCTCCAGACTTTCAAATTGGTCTTTAAACAGAGGTCCCATCACTGTTCAACCTCAGCTGTTGGTGAGACTTAAACTCAAACACTCACTCCTATGAAGGAACCTATATGCCAAATATGAAGGCTGTATCTTAAATGCTTCAAAGGTTATGACAAAGTAGGTCAAAGGTAAAGGTCATAGCTCAAAAGTTTTGAATGGTCACAAGGAACATACATGCCAAATATGAAGGCTCTATCTCATATCGTTCAAAAGTTATGATCAAGAAGGTCACAGGTCAATGTCACAGGTCAACGTCACAGGTCAAATCTTTATATGAGTGGGAAGCCCTTGTCACAAGGAACCTACATGCCAAATATGAAGGCTCTACCTCAAAGGGTTCAAAAGTTATGACAAAATAACCTACTGATCTACTTTTTGATTTGACATGACCCAATTATTCGAACTTAACTGAGATATTGTCCAGATGATCATTCTGAGCAAGTTTTATGATGATTTGACTAAAACTGTGGCCTCTTAAGTGTTCAAAACGTTTTTCTACAATTTGACCTGCTGACCTACTTTTTGACCCGACATGACCCATATTCGAACCTAACCCAGATATTGTCAAGATGATCATTCTGAGCAAGTTTGATGATGATCATACCAAAACTGGGGTCTCTAGTGTGTCCACAAGGTTTTTCAACAATCTGACCTACTGACCTACTTACTGACCAGATATGACTATATTCAAAATTAAATTGAGATATTGTCAAATGATCATTTTGAGCAAGTTTGAGGATGATCTGACCAAAATTGTGGCCTCTAGTGTGCTCAGAGGGTTTTTCTATGATTTAATCTACTGACCTACTTTTTGACCCGACATGACCCATATTCGAACTTGACTCAGATATTGTCAAGATGATCATTCTGGGCAAGTTTGATGATGATCAGACCTAAACTGTGGCCTATAGTGTGTTCAGAAGGTTTTTCTATGATTTGACCTACTGAGCTACTTTTTGACCTGACATAACACATATTTGAACTTGACCGAGATATTGTCAAGACTATCATTCTGAGCAAGTTTGATGATGATTGGACCAAATTTGTGGCCTCTAGTGTGTTCACAAGGTTTTTCTCTGATTTGACCTACTGACCTACTTTTTGACCTGCCATGACCCATATTGGAACTTGACCAAGGTATTATCAAGATGATCATTCTGAGCAAGATTGATGATGATCGGACCAAAACTGTGTTCACAATGTTTTTCTCTGATTTGAACTATTAGCCTACTTTTTGAACCGACATGACCCATATTCAAACTCGACTCAGATATTGTCAAGATAATAATTCCGAGCAAGTTTGATGATGATTGGACCAAAACTGTGGCCTCTAGAGTGTTCACAAGGTTTTTCTATGATTTGACCTACTGACCTACTTTTTGACCTGACATGACCCATATACGAATATGACCAAGATATTATCAAGATGATCATTCTGAGCAAGTTTGATGATGACTGGACATAAATTGTGGCCTCTTGTGTGTTCAGAAGGTTTTTCTATGATTTGACCTACTGACCTACTTTTTGACCCGACAACACCCATATTCAAACTTGACTGAGATATTGTCAAGATGATCATTCTGGGCAAGTTTGATGATGATCGGACCACAACTGTGGCCTCTAGTATTTTTCTGATTTGACCTACTGACCTACTTTTTGACCTGACATGACCCATATTCGAACTTGACCGAGATATTTTGTGGTGGTACAAAATGTGTGCAAGTTTAGTTAAAATCAAATCATAAATGAAACAGCTATCATGCAGACATGACCAAAATAGGCAATTTTTGCCCTTTCAGGGGCCGTAACTCGGAAACACATGATGGGATATGGCTGGTTCAAGAAAGGAATCCAGATCTCATGGTGGTATAAGTTGTGTGCAAGTCTGGTTAAAATCAAATCATAAATGAAGATGCTATCATGCGGACAAGACCAAAATAGGCAATTTTTGCCCTTTCAGGGGCCGTAACACATGATGGGATATGGCTGGTTCAAGAAAGGAACCTAGATCTCATGGTGATACAAGTTGTGTGCAAGTCTGGTTAAAATCAAATAATAAATGAAGATGCTATCGTGCGGACAAGACCAAAATAGCCAAGTTTTGCCCTTTCAGGGGCCGTAACTCCGTAGCACATGATGGGATATGGTTGGTTCAAGAAAAGAACCTAGATCTCATGGTGGTACAAGTTGTGTGCAAGTATGGTTAAAATCAAATCATAAACTAGAAAAAGTGTCCTTAGACAACGGATGCGCCCGCCAAATGCCATTCATAAAAAATATTACAAAATGGCCCAGACACGGTTTACTATATGGTACCAAGTCAAGGGCAGATAATCCAAAAACCAAAAATGCAAGAGTTGTCTTCCATGTTCATGACGCATCGTCTCAGTGTGATGAATGCACCTGTGAAGTTTCATGAATATATTCTATACGGTTTAGGAGTTATGGCCCGGACACGGTTTACTGTATGGAACTAAGTCAAGGGCAGATAATTCAAAAACCAAAAATGCAACAAGAGTTGTCTTCCTTGTTCATGACACATTGTCCTAGTGTGATGAATGCACCTGTGAAGTTTCATTAATATATTCCATACGGTTTAGGAGTTATGGTCCGGACACGGTTTACTATATGGAACGTCAAGGGCAGATAATTCAAAAACCAAAAATGCAAGAGTTGTCTTCCTTGTTCATGACACATCGTCTCAGTGTGATGAATGCACCTGTGAAATTTCATGAATATATTCCACACGGTTTAGGAGTTATGGCCCGGACACGGTTTACTATATGGAACTAAGTGAAGGGCAGATAATTCAAAACCAAAAATGCAAGAGTTGTCTTCCTTGTTCATGACACATCATCTCAGTGTGATGAATGCACCTGTGAAGTTTCATGAATATATTGCATACGGTTTAGGAGTTATGGTCCGGACACGGTTTACTATATGGAACTAAGTCAAGGGCAGATAATTCAAAAACCAAAAATGCAAGAGTTGTCTTCCTTGTTCATGACGCATCGTCTCAGTGTGATGAATGCACCTGTGAAGTTTCATGAATATATTCTGTACGGTTTAGGAGTTATGGCCCGGACACAGTGAACTATATGGAACTAAGTCAAGGGCAGCTAATTCAAAAACCAAAAATGCAAGAGTTGTCTTCCTTATTCATGACACATTGTCTCAGTGTGATGAATGCACCTGTGAAGTTTCATGAATATATTCCGTACGGTTTAGGAGTTATGGCCGGACACGGTTTACTATATGGAACAAGGTCAAGGGCAGCTAATTCAAAAACCAAAAATGCAAGAGTTGTCTTCCTTATTCATGACACATCGTCTCAGTGTGATGAATGTACCTGTGAAGTTTCATGAATATATTCCACACGGTTTAGGAGTTATGGCCCGGACACGATGTCGGGACAGACGAACGGACGGACAGGGGTAACAATTAATGCCCTTTCCACCATTCTTCGAATGGCGGGGGCATAACTAGAATCGTGCAGTCGATGGCAGGCCATCGCAGATCCCCAAGCTTTTTTAAAGATACACCACTATATAAGTTCTCAATAGCAACTCCCACCCAATCTTAAGATCAAAATTCCGAAAGTGTCATGCACTCCTCAGACCAAAGACCTATCAGTTCCCAAAGTTTAATGTTTCTATCTAAAACGGCGTAGGAGGAGTTATCCGGTAATCATTAAAAAGGGGGTTATGGGGGTGAAAATCCAAGTTTTTGACCTCTGGTGACCTCAAACCTGACCCTAGGGGTCAAATTTTGATTGTTATGTATTCTACTCATTATGCCGTTCGATTTGATATGTCACACTACACGGTTCTGAAAACTTTGATTTTTTACCCCCGGGGCACCCCACCCCCTGGCCTGGCCCCTAGGGGTAGGATCGAAATTCCGAAAGTGTCATGCACTCCTCAGACCAAAGACGTATCAGTTCCCAAAGTTTTAAGTTTCTAGCTGTAAAAGTGTGGGAGGAGTTGTCCGGTAAGATGGACGTACGGTCGTACGTACGTCCGGACGACGAAGACAATTACAATATCCCCACTTTTTCTTCGAAAAGCATGGGGATAATGAAGATTCTATCATGCAGAAGAAGTTGTTTACGCACGCACAGATGCACTGATGCACAGATGGACGGATGCACGGACGACGGACGAAATGTGATCACAAAAGCTCACCTTGTAATGGGGCCAATATCACTATTGAAGTTAATGAATAAAATTGTCTTTAACCAAGTAATTTCCTACAGGGCCAATACAACAGACCTTGGACCAGTAACTCATCACCAGGGCCAATGTGAAATTACTTGGTTAATAACATTATAGTATTGAATTCATAGCTAGCCAACAGAGCCTTTAAGGGGAATGGGAACACCTTCAGGGGAGGCAACTCCTGCAAAAGTATTTTTGTCTCCAATACTAATAGAGGTCAACTCTTAAAGGAAAGAATTAGCTCCTATTTTAGGAGCAAATTCTTTCCTTTAAGAGTAGATCCCTTTTTCAGTGGGACAGGGCTTATAGAAAAGCAAACAGGAAGTTCCGAAAGTTGTCTCTCTTTGAAAAATGGCATAAAAATCTGCCAGGTTTTCCCACTGAACCTTTAAGCAAATTTTGTGTTCAGTAAGACCAGATTCACATCCAAAAACAATTGTTTGGGTAAAAAATATTACAGTCGACCCTCTTTATACATTTGATTTTATTCGTTTGATTTGAGGTTTAACTTCTCTGTCAACAGTGTATAGGTCATTGTGGACATGTTGCTTCCAATTTCAAGGGACTTTTACCCAACATTGAGATGAAATGACATCTCAAGCCCTGCCGCCAAATGAAACCAATAGAGTTTAAAGGCACGGACGGTCTGACTCGCACCACTTTTCCTGGACAGGCTTAGAACCTGTAAGCAGTTTACCAGTGCTCATATGCAGTTGGTTTCAGCTCTGCCTGAAAGCATCATGCAGCCCATTCTATTTCTCCAAGCGGAAGCCCTGATGGGCTTGAGCGGCTTTATACATTAAATTTTGTTAACCCTTATCTTGCTGAATATTCATTTAAGCCACACCCATTTCTGTCTATCAACCAATCAAATTACTTGATATAATTTATTGCTACAAATTCATAAACTGAATGCCTCGGCCCCCGCCCATAGGGGCTTGAAGAAATATATGTGCTGCATGATGCTTCCACGCAGAGCTGAATCCGGCCCGCACACTAGTACTGGTAAACCGCTTAGAGGATCTAAGCCTTCCAGAAACCGCGGTGCGAGGCGGACCATCCATGCTAATAAACCCTATTGGTTTCATTGGGCGACAGGGCTTGAGATGTCATTTCATCTCAATGTTGGGTAAAAGTCCCACAAAATTGGAAGCAACATCTCCAAAATGACCTTTACAGTGTTGACGGGGACGTTAAACCTCAAATCAAACAAAAAACAAAATAAACTGAATGCCAAACAGTGTAGATCCCGATCAGATGGGTTCTTCAGAAGCCATCTGATCTGGATCTACACTGTTTGCAAAGATAGGGGTTGTCGTGAACAGCAAGATAAGGCTTCTTCAGAAGCCATCTGATCAGGATCTACACTGTTTGCAAAGATAGGGGTTGTCGTGAACAGCAAGATAAGGCTTCTTCAGAAGCCATCTGATCAGGATCTACACTGTTTGCAAAGATAGGGGTTGTCGTGAACAGCAGGATAAGGCTTCTTCAGAAGCCATCTGATCTGGATGTACACTGTTTGCAAAGATAGGGGTTGTCGTGAACAGCAGGATAAGGCTTCTTCAGAAGCCATCTGATCTGGATCTACACTGTTTGCAAAGATAGGGGTTGTCATGAACAGCAGGATAAGGCTTCTTCAGAAGCCATCTGATCTGGATCTACACTGTTTGCAAAGATAGGGGTTGTCGTGAACAGCAGGATATGACTTCTTCAGAAGCCATCTGATCTGGATCTACACTGTTTGCAAAGATAGGGGTTGTCGTGAACAGCAAGATAAGGCTTCTTCAGAAGCCATCTGATCTGGATCTACACTGTTTGCAAATATAGGGGTTGTCGTGAACAGCAAGATAAGGCTTCTTCAGAAGCCATCTGATCAGGATCTACACTGTTTGCAAAGATAGGGGTTGTCATGAACAGCAAGATAAGGCTTCTTCAGAAGCCATCTGATCTGGATCTACACTGTTTGCAAAGATAGGGGTTGTCGTGAACAGCAAGATAAGGCTTTGTCAGAAGCCATCTGATCTGGATCTACACTGTTTGCAAAGATAGGGGTTGTCGTGAACAGCAAGATAAGGCTTCTTCAGAAGCCATCTAATCTGGAACTACATGTACACTGTTTGCAAAGATAGGGGTTGTCGTGAACGGCAAGATAAGACTTCTTCAGAAGCAATCTGATCTGGATCTACACTGTTTGCAAAGATAGGGTTTGATGTGAACAGCAAGATAAGGCTTCTTCAGAAGCCATCTGATCTGGATCTACACTGTTTACAAAGATAGGGGTTGTCATGAACAGCAAGATAAGGCTTCTTCAGAAGCCATTTGATCTGGATCTTCACTATTTACAAAGATAGGGGTTGTCGTGAACAGCAAGATAAGGCTTCTTCAGAAGCCATCTGATCTTGATCTACACTGTTTGCAAAGATAGGGGTTGTCGTGAACAGCAAGATAAGGCTTCTTCAGAAGCCATCTGATCTGGAACTACACTGTTTGCAAAGATAGGGGTTGTCATGAACAGCAGGATAAGGCTTCTTCAGAAGCCATCTGATCTGGACCTACACTGTTTGCAAAGATAGGGGTTGTCGTGAACAGCAAGATAAGACTTCTTCAGAAGCCATCTGATCTGGATCTACACTGTTTTCAAAGATAGGGGTTGTCATGAACAGCAAGATAAGGCTTCTTCAGAAGCCAGCTAATCTGGAACTACACTGTTTGCAAAGGTAGGGGTTGTCATGAACAGCAAAATAAGGGTTAAAAGACAAAACTTGTTCTAATGACAATTTCACTGGAAAAAATTCTTAGCTCAAGATGACAGGGGCTAATTTAGAAGATATTCAAAAATATTGCATTACGCAAACACGCCTATACAAATACATTGTAACCAATACCACTGAAACAAGAGGGCCATGATGGCCCTGGATCGCTCACCTGATCCATAGAGTAATAAGTGGGCCCCGGGGAGAGCCATTATTGACACCAGGGCTATAATGTGCATAATGTTGAGGGAGATCTAAAAAGGTGAAGGTTCATACCAAATATCAACAAAGGCTATAATTTAAACAATCTTGGCAAAGGTCCAATAGATGAAGCTACACACCAAATATCAAAGACCTGGGCCTTGCGGTTTCAGAGAAGAAGATTTTTTTAAAGATATTCTGACATACAGGTAGGTGGAAAGTGGGGGCCAGGAAGGCCCAAGATGACCTGGAAGCAGCTAACAGTCTATGTAAAACCAAAGGGCCCCCGAGGCGGGGCAAAATTTGGTCTCAGGGCTATAATTTGAACAATCTTTGTAGAGGTCCTCAAGATGAAGCTTCATACCAAATATCAAAGACCTAGGCCTTGTGGTTTCAGAGAAGAAGATTTTTCAAGATTTTCCCTATATTAGTCTATGTAAAACCATAGGGCCCCGGAGCGGGGGCATTTTTGGCCCCAGGGCTATAATTTGAACAATCTTGGTAGGGGTCCACAAGATGAAGCTTCATACCAAATATATATGACCTGGGCCTTGCAGTTTCAGAGAAGAAGATTTTTAAAGATTTTCCCTATATCAGCCTATGTAAAACCAAAGGGTCCCGGGGCGGGGGCATTTTTGGCCCCAGCACTATAATTTGAACAATCTTGGTAGGAGTCCACTAGATGAAGCTTCATTCCAAATAGCAAAGACCTGGGCCTTGCGGTTTCAGAGAAGAAGATTTTTAAAGATTTTCCCTATATAAGCCCATATAAATCCAAAGGGCCCTGCGGGGGCATTTTTGGCCCCAGCACTGTTATTTGAACAATCTTGGTAGGGGTCCACCAGATGAAGCTTCTTACCTAATATCGAAGACCTGGGCCTTGCGGTTTCAGAGAAGAAGATTTTTAAAGATTTTCCCTATATAAGCCACTGTAAAACCAAAGGGCCCCGGGGCGGGGGCATTTTTGGCCCCAGCACTATAATTTGAACAATCTTGGTAGGGGTCCACTAGATGAAGCTTCATACCAAATATCAAAGACCTGGGCCTTGTGGTTTCAGAGAAGAAGATTTTTTAAGTTTTCGCTGAAAAAAATCTATTTTTGGCTCCTGTGACCTAGATGTGCAACGGACCGGAACCATTTGAACAACTTTGAAAGGGGTCCACCTAAGGATCATTCCTGTGAGCATGATTGGCAGGAATTATGTAGGTGACCACTTGCCGTTGCTACATGCTAATTACCTAAGCTCTGGGCCCTGCGGTTTCAGAGGAGAAGATTTTTGAAGCTTTTTTTTCCATTTTGAGTCTATGGGAGCGAAGGGGCCCGGGGGGCGTGGCCCATTTGGAACCCAGGGGCATGATTGGCAGGAATTATGTAGGTGACCACTTGCCGTTGCTATGTGCTAAATATCTAAGCTCTGGGCCCTGTGGTTTCAGAGAAGAAGATTTTTGAAGCTTTTTTCCATTAGGAGTCTATAGGAGCTAAGGGGCCCCAGGGCGTGGCCTGTTTGGACCCCAGGAGCATGATTGGCAGGAATTATGTAGGTGACCACTTGCCATTGCTATGTGCTAAATTTCTAAGCTCTGGGCTCTGTGGTTTCAGAGAAGAAGATTTTTGAAGCTTTTTTTTTTTCATTATGAATCTATAGGAGCTAAGGGGCCCCGGGGCGTGGCCCATTTGGAACCCAGGGGCATGATTGGCAGGAATTATGTAGGTGCCCACTTGCCGTTGCTACATGCTAAATATCTAAGCTCTGGGCCCTGTGGTTTCAGAGAAGAAGATTTTTTAACCTTTTTTTCCATTATGAGTATATAGGAGCTAAGGGGCCCAGTGGTGTGGCCAATTTCAACCCCAGGGACATGATTGGCAGGAATTATATAGGTTACCACTTGCCATTGCTACATGCTAAATATCTAAGCTCTGGGCCCTGTGGTTTCAGAGAAGAAAATTTTTGAAGCTTTTTTCCATTATGAGTCTATGGGAGTGAAGGGGCCCCAGGGCGTGGACCATTTGGAACCCAGGGGCATGATTGGCAGGAATTATGTAGTTGACCACTTGCCCTTCCTACATGCTAAATATCTAAGCTCTGGGCCCTATGGTTTCAGAGAAGAAGATTTTTGAAGCTTTTTTCCATTATGAGTCTATAGGAGCTAATGGGCCCCTGGGCGTGGTCCGTTTGGACACCAGGGGCATGATTGGCAGGAATTATGTAGGTGACCACTTGCTGTTACTACATGCTAAATATATAAGCTCTGGGCCCTTTGGTTTCAGAGAAGAAGATTTTTGAAGCTTTTTTCCATTATGAGTCTATGGGAGCGAAGGGGCCCCGGGGCGTGGCCCATTTGGAACCCAGGGGCATGATTGGCAGGAATTATGTAGGTGACCATCTGTCATTGCTACATGCTAAATATATAAGCTCTTTGCCCTGTGGTTTCAGAGAAGAAGATTTTTGAAGCTTTTTTTCCATTATGAGTCTGTGGGAGCGAAGGGGCCCCGGGGCGTGGCCTATTTGGAACCCAGGGGCATGATTGGCAGGAATTATGTAGGTGACCACCTGCCATTGCTACATGCTAAATATATAAGCTCTGGGCCCTATGGTTTTAGAGAAGAAGATTTTTGAAGCTTTTTTTCCATAATGAGTCTATGGGAGCTAAGGGGCCCCGGGGCGTGGCCCTTTTTGAACCCAGGGGCATGATTGGCAGGAATTATGTAGGTGACCACTTGCCATTGCTACATGCTAAATATCTAAGCTCTAGGCCCTGTGGTTTCAGAGAAGAAGATTTTTGAAGCTTTTTTTCCATTATGAGTCTATGGGAGCAAAGGGGTCCCGGGGCCTGGCCCATTTGGAACCCAGGCGCATGATTGGCAGGAATTATGTAGGTGACCACCTGCCCTTGCTACATGCTAAATATATAAGCTCTGGGCCCTGTGGTTTCAGAGAAGAAGATTTTTGAAGCTTTTTTTCCATTATGAGTCTATGGGAGCGAAGGGGCCCCGGGGCATGGCCCATTTGGAACCCAGGGGCATGATTGGCAGGAATTATGTAGGTGACCACCTGCCATTGCTTCATGCTGAATATATAAGCTCTAGGCCCTGTGGTTTTAGAGAAGAAGATTTTTGAAGCTTTTTTTCCATTATGAGTCTATGGGAGCGAAGGGGCCCCCCGGGCGTGGCCCTTTTTAAACCCAGGGGCATGTTTACCAGGAATTATGTAGGTGACCACTTGCCATTGCTACAGGCTAAATATCTAAGCTCTGGGCCCTGTGGTTTCAGAGAAGAAGATTTTTGAAGCTTTTTTTCCATTATTAGTCTATGGGAGCGAAGGGGCCCTAGGGTGTGGCTCATTTGGCACCGAGGGGCATGATTGGCAGAAATTATGTAGTTGACCACTTGCCCTTGCTACATGCTTAATATCTAAGCTCTGGGCCATGTGGTTTCAGAGAAGAAGATTTTTAAATGTTTTCCCATTATAAGTCTATGGGAGCTATATGTTGCCATGGCAACCAGAATTCCAATCTGATCAGCCCAAAAACCTTATGCAGCCTTTCCCCCTACCTGATGATGATTCATATGAAATTTGATCAAGATTGGCCATTGGGTATTGGAGATATACTTATTTGAAATTGTTTACGGACGCACGGACGCATGCACGACGGACAAAAAGTGATCCCAAAAGCTCACCTCGTCACTACGTGACAGGTGAGCTAAAAATGCAAATTTTAAGATGAAAAATTGGCATATTTTTCTTATTTCTGCTCAAAATATAGATTTTGGGTACTCCTAAAAACCTCCTCGATGAGGCGGTTCTAACGAGTACCCACAATCTATATTTTTGAGTAGAAATAAGAAAAACTAGAATTTGTTTTTCTACAAAAATACAGATGTCTCCCCAGTTTTTGACCTCTAAGTATAACCTTGACATTGGAGGTATTGAGCTGGGTCTTGTGTGCAACACATCATCTAATGAAGATGAACATTTCTGCAAAGTAACTTTAAAAATGTTCATAGAAAAATAAAAAAGTTATTGGCCGTACACAAAAAAGCCCTTTTTTACCTTTGACCTCTAAGTATGGCCTTGACCTTTGAGGTACAACACATCGTCTCATGATGGTTAACATTTCTGCCAAGTAATTTCATAATCCATCAAAGAATAAGGAAGTTATTGACTGTCCCTTTTTTTACCTTTGACCTCTAGGTATGACCTTGACATTGGAGGCATGGACCTTGGTCTTGCACATGACTCATGGTCTAATGACAGTGAACATTTCCGCATGGTTACTTTACATATAAAGTCCATCCAGAAATAAAAAAGTTATCGACTGGATACAAAAAAAAAAAAAACTTTTTTTACCTCTGACCTCTTAGTACAACCTTGATCTTGGAGGGACCGACCTAGGTCTAGCGTGCACCACATCGTCTCATGATGGTTAACATTTCTGCCAAGTAATTTCACAATCTATCCAGGAATAAAAAGTTATTGACTGAACACTAAAAAAGGCCCCTTTTTGACCTTGAGATTTAAGGTACAAACTTGGGTCATGCAAGTAACACATCGTCTCATGGTGGTTAACATTTCTGCAAAGTAATTTCAAAATCCATCTAAAAATAAGAAAGTTACTGATGGAATACAAAAAAGGCCCCCTTTTTTACCTTTAACCTCTATGTATAACCTTGACCTTTCAGGTACCAAACTGGGTCATGAGTGCAACACATCATCTCATGGTGGTTAACATTTCTGCCAAGTAATTTCAAAATCCATCTAAAATAAGAAAGTTATTGACCAAACACGAAAAAAGCCCCCTTTTTGACCTTTGACCTCTATGTATGACCTTGACATTTTAGGTACCAAACTGAATAATGCATGCAACACATCGTCTCATAATTGTTAACATTTTTGCCAATTAAGTAACTTCAAATTCTATCTAAAAACAAGTAAGGACCGACAACAAATTTTTACAAGTATTTATATACAAATTTTTACAAGTATTTGACCTTGAGGAAGGTCAACGTCGGAAATATTATGATAATCATAGAAATCCAATTACATGCAAGGTGTCACTCAGTCAAAGTCAGGTTTGTGTATATCAATCCTAAGTTCTAGTGGCAAGGTGTGTGGTGTGTGAATATTAAAGAAATCGGTTAAAGAATGAGGAAGTTATGTGCAATGTTAAAGTTTTTTGGAACGGACCGACAACAAATTTTTACAAGTATTTGACCTTGAGGAAGGTCAACGTGAAGGTCAAGGTCAGGTTTGTGTATATCAATCTTAAGTTCTAGTGGCAAGGTGTGTGGTGTGTGAATATTAAAGAAATCGGTCAAAGAATGAGGAAGTTATGTGCAATGTTAAAGTTTTTTTGTACCCACAAATTTTTACAAGTATTTGACCTTGAGGAAGGTCAACATGAAGGTCAAGGTCAGGTTTGTGTATAACAATCTTAATTACTAGTAGCAAGGTGTGTGGTGTGTGAATATTAAAGAAATCGGTCAAAGAATTAGGAAGTTATGTGCAATGTTAAAGTTTTTTTGTACCGACAAATTTTTACAAGTATTTGACCTTGAGGAAGGTCAACGTAATGGTCAAGGTCAGGTTTGTGTATATCAATCTTAAGTACTAGTGGCAAGGTGTGTGGTGTGTGAATATTAAAGAAATCGGTCAAAGAATAAGGAAGTTATGAGCAATGTTAAAGTTTTTTGTAACGGACCGACGACGACGACAGACGACAAGCTGACTCCTATATACCCCCTTCAAACTTCGTTTGCGGGGGTATAATAAGCAAGTTATTGACAAAACCCGAAAAAAAGGCCCATTTTTTACCTTTGACCTCTAAGTATGACCTTGACCTTTGAGGTACCAACCTGGGTCATGCACCCAACACACCGTCTTATATTGGTTAACATTTCTGCCAAATGATTTCAAAATCCATCTCAAAATAAGAAAGTGATTGACCAAACACGAAAAAAAGGCCCCTTTTTTGACCTTTGACCTCTAAGTATGAACTTGACCTTTAAGGTACCGACCTACCTCATGCGCACCACACATCGTCTCATGGTTGTTAATATTTCCGCCAAGTAATTTTAAAATCCATCTCAAAATAAGAAAGTTATTGACCAAACACGAAAAAAAGGCCCCTTTTTTGACCTTTGACCTCTAAGTATGACCTTGACCTTTGAGGTACCGACCTGCCTCATGCGCACCACACATTGTCCTATGGTTGTTAATATTTCTGCCAAGTAATTTTAAAATCCATCTGAAAATAAGAAAGATATTGACCGGATTTTTTACTCCGAGAAACAAATGTTGTGGATATTTGTTAGGAATGCCTCGGCGAGGGACCTAACAAATGTCCACAGTATTTGTTTCTTGAAGTAACTGAGGGGAAAAGGCCTTCATTACTTACAGTCGAACTTCGATGGCTCGAACCCCTTTGGGACCATGAAAATTTATTCGAGACAGCGGTAGTTCGAGCCATAGAGGGTTACTATTAGTGCCATACCAGGAGGCATAATGGAGATAATTGTGGATATCTTTTCAGTGTTCTGTATTATAAAAATGTATGTTGTGTGTACTCATTAGGATCGCTTCATCGAGGCGATTCTAATGAGTACACATGGCATATATTTGCAAGATAAATGAAGAAAATCTTCCTAAATTACCCCCATATCGTATTTGGAGGAATTCCCTGTGGACTCAAGAACTGGTTCGACTCATCTATGGTAAACGAGCCATCGGAGTTCGAGCCATCGAAGTTATACTGTATTATACTTAGAAATGCCTCGGCGAGGGACCTAACAAATGTCCACAATATTTGTTTCTTGAAGTAACTGAGGGGAAAAGGCCCTTTCTTGCTTATTATACTACACATAATGAAGATTCTTTATAACAGTAAGGCCATCCTTAAAAAAAAATTTGTTTGCTGTGCTCCTACCCATCATATGTGAGGTGGGTAGGAAGGTAGGTTGTTTTTTTTTTTTTTTAGATCTGAAAAGATATTACCGGTAGACCCATAAAGCACCATACAACAACCGGAAACATCATTTCAAATACTTATTTTCAGATTTTTCAGAGAAAAAAAATAAAACAGCAAAAAAAAAAAGAAAAAACAAGAGGCCCATGGGCCACAATGCTCACCAGAATGCAGGCGGACACTGCCCACTGGCAGCCATGTATGGTTTCAGGTTTTAATTTATTGATTATAAAGTCTCCCAAACAAACCCCCCATTTCAAAATGAGCACCCATGTGGACTCTGCAATATTAGGCCTTTTATGAGGAGGAAGGATGAGACATGGACCCAACAGAGCCCTGAATGGTATCACTGAATCCATCTTATCATAAGGCACATGAATATATATGGTTTAGGGGTTGGGATTTGTACTGTTCCTGAGATATAAGGCCTTTTAAGCTGCGAAGGGGTTGGAACATAGCCCTGGCAGACCCCAGGAAAGCCAAGATTGTTGTCACTGAATGTGTCTTATAATAAATACCAAGAAAATATATTGTTTAGGGGTGGGGATATGAACAGTTTCCAAGATATGAGGCCCTCTTATGAAATGATGAGGAGAGGAATGGCCCCTGTGGACCGCCAAGTTTGTGTGACTGAATGTGTCTAATCATAAGAAACAAGAATATATATGATTATGAGGTGGGGATCTTAATGGTGTCTGAGATATATGGCCTTTTACGAAGTAGAGGCGTGGGCCATGGCATCAGCATGTAGCCCTAGCACATAGAGACCCCGCATTGATGTGAGTGAATGAGTCTTATTAGAGGGAACACAAATCGTCTGCTGAGTGCAATAACGTTGTAAGTGCAAAATGGCAACTTTTCAGGAGAGACAAAAAACTGTTTTAATAAAGAATGGCAAAGAAAACCATACTATAAGCTGGTTTCTTAACATCTTTCATTTGTGTGTGATGTTTATTGTTGAATAAATGAAATTTGAAAAGAAATATTTAGCATTTAAGGGTTGATACACCATTTCTGCGCCAAGTGTTTTTGGTGCAAAAACGGTGTAAGTGCATCCAGCGCTAAAACGGTGTAAATGTACAAACCTTATTTCTTTGCCTTTTACATGGCAAAGCAGTAAATTAAAGACACTTGGTAGGTAATAGGTCACATTTTATACATTCTGCATGGTACTTACATGCTTATTCTGAAATATCAAGCAGCAGGATTCAATATTTTTGAGGTATTAAAAAACTTTGCGCAAAAATGGGGTAAGCGCACTTACACCGTTTTTGCGCCAACTTTTTTTCTAAAAGTCAGAGCAAAAACGGTGTAACTGACAAAAAAATTTCCAGAATGCTGAAATAAATCATGATTGAGGCAGAATCCAGCTGTAGAACTTATTTATCAAGTGTGTCAAGTCCTAAGGCACCCATTTATGCAAAAAACTATTTTGGCCAAAATGTCAGTTATATCGTTATTGCACTCAGCAGACGAAATATACATATTTTAGGGGTGGGGATCTGAACAGTTTCTGAGATATATGGCATTTTATGAAGTGGAAGGGTGGGGCATAGCCCCAACACACCCCAGAGACCCCTAGGTTGGTATCACTGAATGCGTCTCATCATAAGGAACAAGAATATATATGGTTTAGGGGTGGGGGTTCTGAATGGTTTCTGAGATATTGAGCCTTTTACAAAGTGGAGGGGGTTGGGCATGGCCCGGGCACATCCCAGAGGACCCCCAGGTTGGTTTCAATGAATGCGTCTTATCATAAGAAACAAGAATATATATGGTTTTGGGATGGGGATCTGAATGGTTTCCGAGACATATCACCTTTTATGAAGTGGAGTTGTGGGGCACAGCCCCCGTGCGGCCCGGGAGACCCTTAGATTGGTATCACTGAATGCGTCTTATCATAAAGAACAAGAATTTATATGCTTTAGGGGTGGGTATCTGAACGGTTTCTGAGATATTGGGCTTTTACTAAGTGCAGGGGGTGGGGCATAGCCCTGGCACATCCTAGGGGACCCCCAGATTGGTGTCACTGAATGTGTATTTTCATAAGAAACAAGAATATACATGGTTTTGGGGTGGGGATCTGAAGGGTTTCCCAGATATATCACCTTTTATGAAGTGGAAGGTTGGGGCATAGCCCTGGTGCGGCCTGGGAGATCCTTAGGTTGATATCACTGAATGCAACTTAACATAAGGAACAAGAATTTATATGGTTTAGGGGTGGGGATCTGAACGGTTTCTGAGATATTGGGCCTTTTATGAAGTGGAGGGGTCGGGCATAGCCCCTGTGCGGCCAGGGAGACCCTAAGGTTGGTATCACTGAATGCGTCTTATCATAAGGAACAAAAATTTAAATGGTTTAGGGGTGGGGATCTGAATGGTTTCTGAGATATTCAGCCTTTTACGAAGTGGGTGGGGCATAAGCCCCGCCACATCCTAGGGGACCCTCAGATTGGTGTCACTGAATGCGTCTTATCATAAGAAACAAGAATATATATTATATAGTTTAGGGGTGGGGATCTGAATGGTTTCTGAGATATATGGCATTTATGAAGTGGAAGGGTGGGGCATGGCCCAAGCGCACCCCAGAGAGACCCCAATGTTGGTATCACTGAATGTGTCTCATCATAAGGAAAAAGAATATATATGGTTTAGGGTTGGGGATCTCAATGGTTTCTGAGATAAATGGTATTTTATGAAGTGGAGGGGTGGGGCATGTCCCCGGCACATCCCGGGGGGACCCCAAGGTTGGTGTCACTTAATGCATCTTAGCATAAGGAACAAGAATATATATAGTTTAGGGGTGGGGATCTGAATGGTTTCTGAGATAAATGGCATTTTATGAAATACAGGGGGCAGGGCATGTCCCCGGCACATCCCGGGGGACCCCCAGGTTTGTGTCACTTAATGCATCTTATCATAAGGAACAAGAATATATATGGTTTAGGGGTTGGGATCTGTAAGCTTTCTGAGATATACAGCATTTTATGAAGTGGAGGGGGCGGGGCATGGCCCCAGCACAACCTAGGGGACCCCCAGGTTGACATAAAAGCATATGGCTGAGGGAAGTTTACTCAAGGAACATGTTTATGTAAGTTTTGTCAAAATATCTGCAATGACTTGGCAGTAAATGCAATTTTTCAGTTTTCCCCATTATAAGTCAATGGAAACTCTAAGTTACCATAGCAACAAAACTAAAAGGCCAAATTTCATAAAAAACACAAAACCTGTAAAGGCAAATATGGTGAATATTTTAATAAAGTCTCAGCCTCCTAGAACATAATTATGGTTTCTGAGGAGATGATTTTTTAAGTATTTTTTGTCTATTTTTTGCATTTTGGTTTCCATGGCAACCAATAACAAGAGTTGTCAGAAGACAACATAGCTCGCCTTTGGGGGCCTAAGATGAATGAGGGCAAGTTATCAAAAAAATTTTCTTCTGTAAAACAGCCCAATAGACTGCAGCAAATGAAAGAGAACCAAAATGTACCCCTAATCATCCTGTTTTCAAGCCTTTCCACTGCAAAAAACAAAAAAAAAGGAACAAGAAATCTATATTTGATAAAAAAAAAATTCTACAAACTACCAAGTAATAACAAGGCATCACAGACGATACAAATCCCCTCGAGCACGACAAATTAGAAAAAGCCTAGCCTAGCATTTGTGTAAAATTACATTATATCCATCAATAAATGTAGGTACTTAAGAGTGATGACAAAGTTTTTCTAAAAATAGCCACAGTGACCTTGACTTTGAGCCCCAGACCCTGAAAGTTGAACTTCATACCCAACATTTGTATGAAGTTATCTTAAAATCCATCAATAAATCTGGACACTAGAGCAATGATCAAGTTTTTCTAAAAAATAGCCACAGTGACCTTGACCTTCAACCCCTGACCCGGAAAGTCAAAGTCACTCAAGATATCATCATACCAAACATTTGTGACAAGGTATATTAAAATCCATCAATAAATGAAGGCGCAAGAGCGATGACAAAGTTTTTCTACAAACAGCCACAGTGACCTTGACCTTCAGCCCCAGACCCTGAAAGTCGAACTCGCTCAAGATATCATCATTGCCAACATTTTTGTGAAGTTATATTAAAATCCATCCATAAATGTAGGCACTAGAGCGATCACAAAGTTTTTTCTAAAAATAGCCACAGTGACCTTGACCTTCAGCCCCGGGACCTGAAAGTCGAACTTGCTAGAGATATCATCATACCCAACATTTGTGTGAAGTTATATGAAAATCCATCAATAAATTAAGGTGCAAGAAAGATGACAATGTTTTTTCTAAAAATAGCCACAGTGACCTTGACCCCGTGACCCTGAAAGTAGTGACCTTGACCTTAGGCCCAGACCCTGAAAGTCAAAGTCACTCGAGATATCATTATACCCAACATTTGGGTGAAGTTATATTAAAATCCATCAATAAATGAAGGTGCTAGAGCGATGACAATGTCTTTCTAAAAATAGCCACAGTGACCTTGACCTTGAGCCCCAGACCCCGATATGTTTTTAAAAAGAAAAAAGAAAAAAGGAAAAAAAAAAAAAAAAAAATGTTCCTCCTCCGGGATTTGAACTCACGCAGCTTGCAGGTAAACTTTAACACAGAGAAGTAAGGGAGGTAATACAGAGGAAAATATTAACTTCTCAAAAAGTACAATTTAAGCCATGAAGTACAATGATAATGTTAAATATTGTTTTTTAGCAATTATTAATTATATATTCAAAATAAAGGTGTAAACATCACATATAAGAGCTTGCAGGTAAACTTTAACCAAATGCGGATGCCGACGCTGACGCTGACGCAGACGCTGACGCCGACGCCGGACGCCCGGGGGTATAGCAAGGCGAGCTAAAAATGAGCGGAAGGCTTAAAATCATACAGCAGATAGTAGATTGCCTATGGAACATTTCGTCAAAATATCTGCAGAGGCTTGGCAGTAAATGCCATTTTTCAATTTTCCCCATTATAAGTCTATGGAAACTACAAGTTGCCATAGCAACCAAACTAATGAGCCGATTTTGATAAAAAACACAAACTCACAAACTTCAATCCCCCAGCCCAAGGATGCTACAGATAAAATTTGGGCCCAATCGGCCCAGTGGCTTCAGAGGAGATGTCGTTTGAAAGTGTTGACGCCAGACGACGACGACGACGGACGACGACGGACAACTGCCTATCCTTTAAGCTCCCCCGGAGCCTTTGGCTCTGGTGAGCTAAAAATGTCATCTTCTTGAAATTTGGCTTAGTGTGTTAAATTTGAGTTTAATCAAGATTTCAAAAAAAAAAAAAAAAAAAAATCTTTTCCTCAGAATGGTAATAAAATATTTTGGGTAGGGGCAATCTGTGTGGGTAGGTAGGAGCACAGCAAACCAAGAATTTTTTAAGGATGGCCTAAAGTGCAAGGGAATAAATAAACAAATAATGCCGTTTGTTTGATTTGAGGTTCAACATCCCGTCATTTCATCTCAATGGCAGGTAAAAGTCCCACAAAATTGGAAGCAACATCTCCAAAATGACCTATACAGTGTTGACGGGGTTAAACCTCAAATCAAACAAAACAAACATCCTGGACAACACTACCTTATTTAGGTCATTATGGAGATGCTGGTTCCAGTTTTGTAGGACTTTTCCCCGACATTGAAATGAATGAGATGAAATGACATCTCAATCCCTGCCGCTCAATGAAACCAATAGGCATTATATGCATGGACAGTCCAACTTGTACCACTTTGCCTTGGTAGGCTAAAATAGAACTAAGCGTTGGAAGCATCATGCAGCCAAATCTATATACCCAAGCCCAGATGGGTGGGGGCCAGCCGTTATAATGGAGGTCGTTTGTATTATTACAGTAGAACTTCGATGGCTCGAACACCGATGGCTCGTTTACCATGGATGTGTCAAACCAATCTTGAGCCCCTAGCGAAATCCTGTACGTAAGAAATAGTGGGGCATAATTAAGGAGATTTTAGTCTTTTATCTTGCAAATGTATGCTGTGTGTAATCATTAGAATCGCCTCGATGAGGCGATTCTAATGAGTACACACAGCACACATATTCATTAAAGAACACAGAAAAGATGTCTAAAAGCATCTCGCTATGCCTCCTAACAGTAACCTCAGTGGCTCGAACTACCCCTGTCTCGAACAGATTTTCGAGGTCCCAAAGGTGTTCGAGCCATTGAAGTTCGACTGTATAATTTTTTTTTTTCTAAATGAAATCATATGCCTACCCCCACCTTTCTGGTACTGCTTTGTTCAAATGGTCATAATTCCAAAAGTTGGTAAACCAAAGCTATGCTTCTTGTATTCATCTCCAAGTATGAGTATAAATATTTCTTTATACATTCAGGAAAATATCTACAACTGTTTCATGTTAAAGAGCAGACCTGAGTATTGATGACAAAAACATTATTTTGAACATTTAACCCTTTTTGTACCAAATAGAATCTTCCTTCATCTGTAAAGCAGGAGTCCATTTCAAAATTTAGGGGTGTCAAGTTATGTTTTCTTCAAATTTTACATGTATTTGGAAATCTGCTTAACTTTTCGCAAACAGTGGAGGCCCTGATCAGTTGCCACATTATGCAGCATCTGATCTGGGCCTACACTGTTTACCACTGTACCCGTTTTGGGGTTTCCGGTACAAAATGGGTTAATAACAAAAACATTATTTTTTAACATTTAAAGGGCCACAATCAAATAAGTTGGAAATCAAGACTTATGGTTCTTCTTCACGTGGAATTTTACATTTCTGTAAAATTTCCTGTTCCAGTTAGAGCTGGCAAGAGTAAATGAAGCTCAAGGGGCCATAACTTCAAAAGTATCATACCAGAGATGTGATTCTTCTCTTCAGCATACCTCGTGGTGCTTTATACTGTTTAAAGTTTCATGAAATCACATCAAATTGTTTCAAAGATGCAATTAAATGCAGACACAATTCATGAAATACAGACAGACAGACAGACTGAGGGAGAAACAATATTTCTACCTGCCCTGTTAACCCTTGTCTTACTGAGCCCGGATACGTCTTATCTTTCGAACAATGTAGATCCAGATCACATGGCTTCTGCAGAAGCCATATGATCTGGATCTTCATTGTCATTCAGCAATAATTTGCATAAAGAAATCTGACTGGTTGATATTCAGTAGTGGGTATAGCATATTTAAATATTCAGCAAATATCACTGAGCTTCATTTCAAGTTGTCATGACTGCTTAATTAGTATGCAAAGTTAGCGGTTTCTAGCTTTCATGATTTTTGAGAAATCTTTGACGAAAAAAAAGCAGACAGAAGGATGCATGAATGGACGGACTGATGGAGGGAAGGGCAGATGTAAATCAGTATACTCCCCCCCCCCCCCTTACCCCTCTTTTCAAAGAGGGGGTATAAATATCACTGAGCTCCATTTCAAAACAGTGATATATCCAAGACCATGCTAAAATTAAGGGGAATGTGAACACCTGACAAATTTTTCCACCATTTTTCAAAGGGAGACAGCTTTGGGGGCTACATGTTCGCTTTTCTGTATGCCCTGTCCCACTGAAAAGGGGTCTACTCTTAAAGGAAAGAATTTGCTCCCAAGGAGCAAATTCTTTTCTTAAGCGTTGCATGTATATATGACCCCTATTGACAAGGGAGACAAAAATACTTTTGCAAGAGTTGCCTCCCCTGAAGGTGTTCCCATTCCCCTTAACAGTAAAATCAAACAGTACATAATGTACTTACTCTCTTGTCATGGCCAGGACTGCCGCAGCTGTCTTAGGTCTGTTCATCCTTTTTGAGGTCACGCCATTTTCATGGGTGTGAAGCATTTGCTGGTGGTACGACACGGGTCTCGTGGCATTCACTGGTGTAGATCTGAAATAGAGTGAGTGTTTGAGTTTTACTTCTCACAAACAGCTAAGGTCATATGGAGACGAGACCTTAGTTTAAAGACTCATCCAAAGTCTGGAGGAGCCTGGGATCGATCCTGCAACCCCTGGTTTACAAGGCGAGTAGCGTAACCACTGCGCCAGATTCTAGATCTGAACAAGACCAGAAGAATCTGAACCCTTAACCCTTATCCTGCTGCATAAATTAATTAAGTCACACCCATTTACATTTCAACCAATCAAACTACTTGTTGTCATTAAGTCATTCAAATATGAAAAGTGAATGACAAACATTCAAATATGCAAAGTGAATGACAAACATTCAAATATGAAATGTGAATGACGAACAGAACAGTACAGATCCTGATGAGATGGCTTCTTTTGAAGACATCTGATCTGGAGCAACACTGTTTGCAAAGATAGGGGTCGCTGTGTTCAGCAGGATAATGGCTTATTAACCCATTGTATGTGGGAAACCCCTAAAGAGGTACCTTGGAAAACAGTGCAGGCCCAGATCAGACGCAGCAGAATGCGGCGTCTGATCAGGGCCTGCACTTTTTGCTAACAGAATTTTCCATCAAAAATAGAACAAAAACGAAAAATAGGCCTGACACCCCTTATTTATATGACAAATGGACTTGTCCAACATATAGCAACGGAAGAGTCCACCAGTATACAATGGGTTAATAACATTACGAGAACACACCCATGTGACATAGTGCATTTTTTTCAGATTTCCAAAATGGCAACTTTTCTGATGAAAATCCGTGATATTTTTTCATATTTATACTGCAAACATAGGTTATCAGTGCTCGTTAGAACCACCTCATTGAGGCGGTTCTAACGAGTACCTACAACCTAAGTCTTGGAGCATAAATATAGCCTCGTAAAACCCAGTTTTGTCTTTATGAGGTGGGGTTTAGTGGGATGTTCATTTCACACACTTGTTCACCTGATGGATGCCAAGAAAACCTGCATATGAAAATGTCATCTGTTAATGTCATCTGCTACATTCTGCTGAATATTCATATATGCCACACCCACTACCGATTATCAACCAATCAGATTACTTGATGCAAATTATTGCAACAAATTCATAAACTGAATGACAAACAATGTAGATCCTGATCAGATGGCTTCTTCAGAAGCCATCTGATCTGGATCTACATTGTTTCAAAGATAAGGCATATCCGGGATTAGCAGGACAAGGGTTAAATTCTTGCAAACTTTTGAAACATATTTATTCTTGCATAAAGGCAAACAGAGTGGACAGAGATCAGAGGAGCAGTCTGATCTGGGTCCACACTGTTTGCAAAATAAAAACATCACTTTCACTAATTGATAGCCCATCACTGCAGGGGCCAGTTGTTCAAAACTAAAGATGCCGTTAGCTAATGTATCGTTAAAACTTTTATCATTTCTTATGGCAAAAATGCTAATATTTTTGCTGAAAAAATGTGAGTAGCTTTTGCAAAAGCTACTCACATTTTTTCAACAAAAATAACAAAATTTTAGATATTTAACTTGCTAGAACAGTTCATAATATGACCACTAACGAGCTTGTTAAGCTAACGAGGCTTTGAACAACTGGACCCAGGCCAATAACATGCATTGTTCAGGTGTTTCCCCCTGCCAAATGGAGTTCTTAACTCAAGAACTGTTCTTGAACTACTGAGTTCTTAACCTGTTCAAGAAGGTTTCAAGAACACTAAGTTCTGTACTTGAACTATTCAAGAACACATCCTAGGAACAGTTTAAGAACATATTAAGAATTTGTGACATTCTTGAACTATTTTTAAACTTTTCTTGAACACTTTAAAGACTTTTCTTGAACAACATGATGACTCTGATGTTCTTGAACAGTTCTTAAATTTGTTCTTGTTTACTTCAAAGACTTTTCTTGAACAACATGATGACTCTGATGTTCTTGAACTGTCCTTTAATTTGTTCTTGTTTACTTCAAAGACTTTTCTTGAACAACGTGTCTTGAAAGTCATTCTTAAATTGTTCTTAAATTTGTTCTTGTTAATTTCAAAGACATTTCTTGAACAAATTGTTATGACAGGTGTAGCAGTTCTGAAACTGTTCTTAAATTTGTTCTTGATTATTTCAAAGACTTTTCTTGAACTTGTGTTCTTGAAATGTTCTGAAACTTTTGTTGAGTACTTTTTAAGAACACTTTATGAACAGTTTCAGAACTTTGTCACATGATTTATGTAGCATGATTGATGATGCCATTAGATCTCAGCTTTCATTATAGCCAGTTTCAATTTTACTTTTCAAAATGGCTTCTACTTAAATTTATTGTTAGAGTAAGAAAAATGATTTTGATTTTCAAATATTGTTTCTATTTCTGATTATTGATCAGCCTCTCTTTGCCATAGCCTTCTTTCTGACTGTTTCCAAGATTTGTTTTGTTTGTTTGATTTGAGGTTTAACATCCCCGTCAACACTGTAAAGGTCATTTTGGAGACGCTGCTTCCAATTTTGTGGGACTTTTACCCGACATTGAGATGAAATGACATCTCAAGCCCTGTCGCCCAATGAAACCAATAGGGTTTATTAGCATGGACGGTCCGCCTCGCACCGCGGTTCCTGGACAGGCTTAGATCCTCTAAGCGGTTTACCAGTACTAGTGTGCGGGCCAGATTCAGCTCTGCGTGGAAGCATCATGCAGCCCATATATTTCTTCAAGCCCCTATGGGCATGAGCTTTCAATATTATTTCACAATTGTTAATCATAAGTGGGCAAAATCTGGAATGCAATACCCTGAGAGAAAAAACATATCTGTTAATTGCAGACCTTGGCGCCAGACATGTGGGCAGAGCCAGGCTTAAACCAGTGTTGAAAGAACTAATAATTATAGGCGATGGCTATTGACAGCCGGCTGTCGATAGCGAATTCGCTATTGACAGCCGGCGCTGACTCTTAATCATTAGATCTCTCACCACTGCGGGCCCGACCCTCGCTCGTATGCAAGTTCTGCAACGGAAGGTCAGGTGGTTTTTCTCTGGGTACTCCATTTTTTCCCACCTCTGATTAACAATCGGCTAGATATGAGTGAAATAATCTTGTGAGGGCTGTAAAACCAAAACCAAAAAAAAAAAAGAAATAAAATATATAAAATATAGGCCATGGGCTTGACATTTCTTGTAAACAAATAATTCATATGACAAGCCTTATTTTCTCTGATTTACTTTCGAAAATATTATCTCATTACGATAGCACATCCGTGTGAGATTTTGCATTCTTTCATATCTCCCAAAAAGTTACTTTTCTGATGAAAATGTGTGATTTTTTTTATTTACTCCAAACATAGGTTGTGGGTGCTCCTTAGAACCACCTCATTAGCGTGTACCAACATCCTAATCTCTAGGAGCAGAAACAAGGAATATAAGAATCTCATAATAAGAGTGTGTTTTTGTTTTGTTTGATTTGAGGTTTAACATCCCCGTCAACACTGTAAAGGTCAGTTTAGAGATGCTGCTTCCAATTTTGTGAACAGACTTTTGGATGAGTCTTTAAACCGAGGTCCCATCTCCCTATGAGCTTAGCTGTTGGTGGGACATAAAACTCAAACACTCACTCACTCCAATTTTGTGAGACTTTTACCCGACATTGAGATAAAATGACATCTCAAGCCCTGCTGCCCAATGAAACCAATAGAGTTTATAAGCATGACCGGTCCGTCTCGCACCACTTTGCCTGGGCAGGCTTAGATCCTCTAAGCGGATTACCAGTACTCGTGAGCGGGTCTGTTTCAGCTCTGCGTGGAAGCATCATGCAGCCCATCTATTTCTTCAAGCCCCGATGGGTGGGAGCCATTATAAGAATGTGAGGTGTGGATGGAAAAATCCGTCCTGACCATCACTGTCCGGTATCACGACGGATTTTTCTATCCACCCCTCACACCCATATAGGAATATTTTTCTTGCATACCTTCCATTTCTTATCGCGGATTTTTAATGCTGCAGTCACTTCGCTCACCAACAGGAATGTTTAGTGACGTCATAATGTACCGCGACGTCAAACTTAACAACGGCACATATAAGGTCGTATTCAACCAGTGCATTTATCAAACACACATATTCGATTCTGGGTAAGAACACCAGGGTAAGAACAGAATTTCTGTTCGAAGCTAAAACTATGGATTTCCTTATCTGGTGTGCAAGAAAATAATGTATATATCTCTGTTAACCCCAGTTCTCTATATAAAGTGGGGTTTAGAGGGATGTTCATTGCATGGGCTTGTTAACAGGATGTTTTAATGCTTACAATTTACACTCTGGCCTCATACTGACCAAGCATTTCCAAGCCTGAAAGGCCCGATTTTACAGCCTTAACCCTTATCCTGCTGAACATGACAACCATTGCCTTTGCAAACAGTGTAAATCCAGATCAGATGGCTTCTGAAGAAGCCATCTGATCAGGATCTACACTGTTTGTAATGCAGTTTGTAAATTGAACAAATACATTATATCAAGTAATTTGACTGGTGAATAGTCAGAAATGGGTGTGACTAAATAATTTTTTTCAGCAGGATAAGGGTTAAATAGTCATTTTAAACAGAATATAGGAAGAAAAATCAAAATCTAAAAGCCTGATATCAAGAAAAAATCAAGCTCTAAAAGCCTGAAATCCTGCACATGCCTGAAAAATATGAGGCCTGACACTTTAAAATGTTAAACATAAATCACGTTATTAGCATATATAGCCTCATATACATCCACATGAAAATGCACAGTGACTAATCCTATTTTCACTACACAGTTTAAATGAAATTTAAGCCATAAATTTTATATTCAATTCAAATTTAATAATATACCATATTCCTCATAATTAATGTACATGCTTTGAAAAAGGCATTTATTCTTGATTATTAAGGACTATCATTTCATTACATAATATTATGTAGCCCTCGGTGTTGAATTAAGAGAAGTCCTCTGTCTTCAACAGGTAAGGGGCCTCCCTGGGGAAAATCAATAATTTACTAACTGTTGACAAGAGTGTACATTATTGATTTTCCCCTTTAACCCGTCAGTCAGGGGATTCAACAAGAATCCCCTGACTGACGGGTTTAAGGGGCATTTATTCTTGTAACAGTAGGACACACTGTGTGTTCATAATTGTTTTATTGCCCCTTGTGATATACTGTCCATAGCAGATCACCCTTTGATCTGCTATGGACAGTATATCATAAGGGGCAATAAAACAATTATGAACACACAGTGTGTCCTACTGTTACAAGAATAAATGCCTTTATGTACACACTGATACTTTTTCAAGCAGTAAATCTGATACCAATTAACCCTTATTCCGCTGCATAAATAAATTAAGCCACTCCCATTGCTGATTATCAACCAATCAAATTACTTGATATTATATATTTGTACTATTCAAAAACTGCATGACAAACAATGAAGCTCCTGATCAGATGCCATCTGATATGGATCTACACTGTAGTAGGGGTTGTCATGAACAGCAGGATAAGCGTTTCCTAGTTTTATTCAATACAAATCTGGTGACATCACATAAACAAGTCTGTGTAATGAACATATCTATAAACCCCACTTTATATGGGGAAATCTGTGAAATGAACATAACTCTAAACCCCACTTTATACAGGAAAATCTATGCAATGAGCATATCTATAAACCCCACTTTATATAAGGAAATCTATGCAATGAACATATCTATAAACCCCACTTTATAGAGGGAAATCTGTGTAAGAACATATCTATAAACCCCACTTTATATAGGGAAATCTATGCAATGAACATATCTATAAACCCCACTTTATATAGGGAAATCTATGTAATGAACATATCTATAAACCCCACTTTATATAGGGAAATCTGTGCAATGAACATATCTATAAACCCCACTTTATATAGGAAAATCTATGTAATAAACATATCTATAAACCCCACTTTATATAGGGAAATCTGTGTAATGAATATATCTATAAACCCCACTTTATATTGGGAAAACTGGAGTGTAGAAATGTGTGCAATGAACATATCTAAAAAACCAACTTTATATAGGGAAATCTGTGCAATGAACATATCTATAAACCCCACTTTATATAGGGAAATGTGTGCAATGAACATGTCTATAAACCCCACTTTATATAGGGAAATCTATGTAATGAACATATCTATAAACCCCACTTTATATAGGGATATCTATGTAATGAACATATCTATAAACCCCACTTTATATAGGGAAATCTATGTAATGAACATATCTATAAACCCCACTTAATATAGGGAAATCTGTGCAATGAACATGTCTATAAACCCCACTTTATATAGGGAAATCTATGTAATGAACATATCTATAAACCCCAATTTATATAGGGAAATCTGTGTAAGGAACATATCTATAAACCCAACTATATATAGGGAAAACTATATATAAGGAAATCTGTGTAATGAACATATCTATAAACCCAACTATATATAGGGAAAATTATGTAATGAACATATCTATAAACCCCACTTTATATAGGGAAATCTATGTAATGAACATATCTATAAACCCCACTTTATATAGGGAAATCTGTGTAAGGAACATATCTAAAAACCCCACTTTATATTGGGAAATCTATGTAATGAACATATCTATAAACCCCACTTTGTATAAGTAAATCTATGTAATGAACATATCTATAAACCCCACTTTATATAGGGAAATCTGTGTAATGAACATATCTATAAACCCCACTTTATATTGGGAAATCTATGTAATGAACATATCTATAAACCCCACTTTATATAGGGAAATCTATGTAATGAACATATCTATAAACCCCACTTTATATTGGGAAATCTATGTAATGAATGTATCTATAAACCCCACTTTATATAGGGAAGTCTATGTAATGAACATATCTATAAACCCCACTTTATATAGGGAAATCTATGTAATGAACATATCTATAAACCCCACTTTATATAGGGAAAGCTGGAGTGTAGAGAAGTATATAGAGCGAAATTCCTACATTAAAACCACCTTTGGCACTGTTCAAAAGTGGTCTTTAAGACCACTTTTGAACAGTCCCAAAGGTTGTCTCTCACCAGAGGAAACTGTGGAGAAAACACAAAGAACTACTAAATATTATTATAAGCTTTTAAAACGGCCCCCGCCCATCAGGGCTTGAAGAAATACGGTAGATGGGATGCATGATGCTTCCAGGCAGAGCTACGAGTATTGGTAAACAGCTTAGAGGAACTAAGCCTGCCCAGGCAAAGCGGTGCGAGTTGGACTGTCCATGCTCATAAACCCTATTGGCATACATGTAAATTTTCTTTTTATCTTATAATATTTTAGGACACTTACTGTAATAATTGATCAATCGGATCTTACGTCACAATTTTTGACTTGGTTATGACGTCACATCTGTCAGTTTCAAAACATAAACAGATAACCATTTTGAACACAGGGCAGTCCCTTTAGTACTCTACTCGTTATAACACGGTTTTGGTTATAACACGACCAGGTCTTGTCTCCTAAATTGTCATTTTACTATCATTTCTATTTAAAAATATCCCTTTATAACACGGTTCACTTATAACACAGTCCTGTTCTATGCATCCCAAACATAGCATTATAAAGGGACTGCTGCCTTGTACAGCATTTTTACAGTACAAACAGTGCTTTTCACGGTATTTTACAGAATTATTTTATAGATAACATATGAGTTTGGGGAGAAAAGTAGTCCGGGATGCTACTGTGAAATAACATGGTCATGTTATTTTTCACACTGCGAAAATATCATTTATTCACACTGGCAAAAAAATCATTTTTATTTATTTCCGATATGCATTGATTTCCCTGGTATGTATAAAATAAATGTCACTTTGCCTCACCCAACACCCCAAAATTATTTGAGCCCCGCCAAGCGAATTTGTATCTTCGAGCATTCCGTCATGACAAATTTTAACTGCGCATGCCCAGCCATTTAGAGGGGCCAGGGATATGGCTTTCTGTCTGAAGGTTCCTCTTGATTCGCTGCTCGCATAGGCGACAAGTACCAAAATCGCTTGACGGGGCCCATTTGGTAACTGGCAAACAGTGAATGTTCTAATCAGACACAGTGTCTGACCTGGGTCTGCAATGTTTGCCAGTACCCTGTTTAGGGGTTTCCAGTACAAAAAAGGCTACGGAAGAAATAGAGGATATTTACTTTTTTGAGATGAATATCAAAAATATTTCATCGAGTGTGTTGAGAATATCAGAATTGCACGAGTGCGAAGCACAAGTGGAAATTCTGATATTTTCAACACACAAGATGAAACATTTTTTATATTTATCGAAAAAAAAGTAAATTTTCTTTTTATTTTATAATAATTTAGGACACTTACTGTAAATGATCAATCAGATCTTACGACACAATTTTCGACTTGACTATGACGTCATAACTTTCAGTTGCAAAACAGAAACAGATCGCCATTTTTAATACAGCATTTTTACAGTTCAAAGAATGCTTTTTCAAGGTATTTAAAGAATTATTTCATCGATTACTTATGACTTAGGCGAAAAAAGTAGACGGGGCTGCTACTGCGAAAATAACATTCACACTGTGAAAATATCACTTATATATATTTTCACACTGTGAAAATATCACTTTTATTTGTTTCAGATATGCATTGATTTCACTGATATGTATAAAATAAAAGAGGAGATCTATGTTCATGAAAAGTTTTAGGGCTATGATTTGTTTGTTTGGAATGTAACTGCCTTGTCAACACTATAAAGGTCATATTGAGCTGATCAGTTCACCTAACACATTTTTTCCTGGGCGATCTTATGCATCAGGGATTTACCACTGCAATGCAATTTTAAAAAGCCTCCGTGGTGTAGTGGTTATGCTACTCGCCTTGTAAACCAGGAGATGCAGGATCGATCCCGGGCTTCTCAAGACTTTCGGATGAGTCTTTAAACTGAGGTCCCGTCTCCGTATGACCATAGCTGTTGGTGAGACATAAAACTCAAACACTCATCATCAATTTGAAGCAACGTCTCCAAAATGACCTATACAGTGTTGACGGGGACGTTAAACCTCAAATCAAACAAACAAATCAAACACTCATCAGTGCAATTTTCTAAGATTGCGCCATTATGTTTTAACCCTATGAGATGCCATGAAAAAATGCATCTGAAAATGTTGTCTGTATATATGTCGTCTGCTGCATCTACTTGCAAACTTTCAGAAGATATTTTTGCATACTGACAAACAATGTGGACCCTGATCAGACTGCTCCTAGAGGAGCAGTCTGATCTGGGTCCACACTGTTTGCAAAAAATGACTTTTTAAGTGCCCAGCAGATGACACAGCAGACAACAATTGCTGTGATTGGCATTTTATTGGGTTAAGATGGTATTCAATGTCCTTAGTTTGCATCCAATGTTTTAAGATTGCATCCAATGTTTTAAGATTGCATTCAATGTTTTAAGATTGCATTCAATGTTTTAAGATTGCATCTAATGCTTTAAGACCGCATCCAATGTTTTAAGATTGCATTCAATCTTTTATGACTACATTCAATGTTTAAGACTGCATTCAATCTTTTAAGATTGCATTCAATGTATGTTTTATGATTGCATTCAATGTTTAAGATTGCATTCAATGTTTTAAGATTACATCCAATGTTTTAAGATCACATCCAATGTTTTAAGATTGCATCCAATGTTTTACAATCACATCCAATGTTTTAAGATTGCATCCAATGTTTTAAGACTGCATCCAATGTTTTAAGATTGCATCCAATGTTTTAAGACTGCATCCAATGTTTTAAGATTGCATTCAATGCCTCAGTGGCCTTTAAGGGGTAAAAGCTTGGTCTCATTACCATTAGGTTTCTCACCGCTGTAGTTTAGGTCAGATGTGCAACTCAAGTTCTGCAACAGGTCAGGTGGTTTTTTCTCTAGATACTATGGTTCTGTCCCACCTCTGATTATCAATTGGCTTGAAATAAGTGAAACTAGAACTGTCAGAGGATCTGACTATAGCCCCGCTATAGCCCTGTCAGAGGAGAAAGACTCATGAATTAAAGGTAAAGACTTGTGAGAGGGTTAAATCCCTAACAAGGTACCTACGCCTTATAGACTTTTCGCGTTATTAGATCTGAAAACCAGTCTAAGTTAAAAAATAAGTTTTGGATAATGAAAAAAGCACATGCACATCTTCAGACCTATATGAAAACACCTGTAAAGTTTCAAAAGGATTGACCTAGAACTGTAAGAGGAGTTGCGATCACAAGGTAGCTACTCCCTATACATTTTAACATTAGTAGATCTCAAAAATTGTCTAAGTTAAAAAAGGTGAAATAAGTGAAAAAAATTATTTAAGGATAATGAAAAAAGAATATGCACATCTTCAGACCTATATATAAACACCTGTAAAGTTTCAAAAGGATTGACCTAGAACTGTAAGAGGAGTTGCGGTAACAAGGTAGCTACTCCCTATACATTTTAACATTAGTAGATCTCAAAAATTGTCTAAGTTAAAAAAGGTGAAATAAGTGCAAAAAAATTATTTAAGGATAATGAAAAAAGAATATGCACATCTTCAGACCTATATGAAAACACCTGTAAAGTTTCAAAAGGATTGATCTAGAACTGTAAGAGGAGTTGCGGTAACAAGGTAGCTACTCCCTATACATTTTAACATTAGTAGATCTCAAAAATTGTTTAAGTTAAAAAAGGTGAAATAAGTGAAAAAAAATTTTTAAGGATAATGAAAAAAGAATATGCACATCTTCAGACCTATATGAAAACACCTGTAAAGTTTCAAAAGGATTGACCTAGAACTGTAAGAGGAGTTGCGGTAACAAGGTAGCTATACTCCCTATACATTTTAACATTAGTAGATCTCAAAAATTGTCTAAGTTAAAAAAGGTGAAATAAGTGAAAAAAATTATTTAAGGATAATGAAAAAAAAATATGCACATCTTCAGACCTATATGAAAACACCTGTAAAGTTTCAAAAGGATTGACCTAGAACTGTAAGAGGAGTTGCGGTAACAAGGTAGCTACTCCCTATACATTTTAACATTAGTAGATCTCAAAAATTGTCTAAGTTAAAAAAGGTGAAATAAGTGAAAAAAATTATTTAAGGATAATGAAAAAAGAATATGCACATCTTCAGACCTATATGAAAACACCTGTAAAGTTTCAAAAGGATTGACCTAGAACTGTAAGAGGAGTTGTGGTAACAAGGTAGCTACTCCCTATACATTTTAACATTAGTAGATCTCAAAAATTGTCTAAGTTAAAAAAGGTGAAATAAGTGCAAAAATATTATTTCAGGATAAAGAAAAAAGACTATGCACATCTTCAGACCTATAATGAAACACCTGTTAAGTTTCAAAAGGATTGACCTAGAACTGTAAGAGGAGTTGCGGTAACAAGGTAGCTACTCCCTATACATTTTAACATTAGTAGATCTCAAAAATTGTCTAAGTTAAAAAAGGTGAAATAAGTGAAAAAAATTATTTAAGGATAATGAAAAAAGAATATGCACATCTTCAGACCTATATGACAACACCTGTAAAGTTTCAAAAGGATTGACCTAGAACTGTAAGAGGAGTTGCGGTAACAAGGTACCCACTATCAAATATTACAGACAGACAGACTGACTGACAGACAGACGGAATTCCGGACAAGCCAAATCCAATATAGCCCCCACTTTTTCAAAGCGGGGCTATAATAACCTTGAAAAAATAATCTTGAAAGAGCCACGCCCCCCCCCCCCCCCTACACACACACTCCCCTGCAAAAAAAATGAAAAGGAAAAGAAACAAGAGGCCCATGGGCCACTATGCTCACCAGAGCTCAGGTGGGCACTGCCCAATGGCAGCCATGTATTTTAACATGATATCATTTTAATCTACCAAATGAACCCCCATGTCCAAATAAGCACCCATGTGGACTCAGTATCTGAAACATTAGGCCTTTTATGAAGTAGAGGGGTGGGGCATGGACCCAATGGAGCCCTCGTTGATATCACTAAATGTGTCTTATCATAAGGAACAAGAATATATATGGTTTAGCAGTGGGGATCTGTTTGGCCTCTTAAGTAGTAGAGGGGTTGGGGCATGCCCTGTTGATCCCAGGAAAGCCCAAGATTGTTGTCCCTACATGTGTCTTATCATAAGGACAAAGTATATATATATGGTTTAGGGATGGGAATCTGAACTGTTTATGAGATTTGCGGCCCTTTTATGAAGTGGAAAGGATAGGAATGGCCCCTGTGGACCCCCCTACAGTAGGTGTGCTAATAATAAGGTAGAAGAACATATATGATTATGGGGTGGGGATTTAAATGGTTTCTGAAATATAAAGCCTTTTATGAAGTGGAAGGGAGGGGCACATTGCCTCAGCACAAAAGAGACCCCTAGGTTTGTGTGATTAAACCAGTCTTATCATTAGGAACAAGTATATAATTTAGGGGTGGGGATCTGAACTATTTCTGAGATATATGGCTTTTAATGAAGTAAAGCGATGGGGCATGGCCTGGGCATGCCCCGGGGACTCCCAAGCTGGTGTCACTGAATGCGTCTTATCATAAGGAAGATGAATATATATGGTTTAGGGTCGGGCTAAGAACAGTTTCTGAGATATAAGGCCTATTGTGAAGTGGAGGGGTGGGGCAAGGCCCGGGGAGACTCCCAGGTTGGTGTCAATGAATGTGTCTTATCATAAGGAACAAGAATATATATGGTTTAGGGGGTAGCCATCTGTAGGGCTTCCGAGATATTGTGAGATTAAGAAATGGAGGGGGTGGGGCATGGCCCCAGCACATCCCTGGGGACCACCAGGTTGGTGTCACTGAATGTGTCTTATCATAATGAACAAGAATATATATGGTTTAGGGGTGAGTATCTGAACAGTTTCTGAGATATATGGCCTTTTGTGAAGTAAAGGGGTGGTGCAAGGCCCCGGCGCATCCCTGAGGACCCCCAGGTTGGTGTCAATGAATGTGTCTGATCATAAGGATCAAGAATATATATGGTTTAGGGGCAGGGATCTGTAAGGTTTCCGAGATATTGGGCTTCTTATGAAATGGAGGGGGTGGGGCATGGCCCCGGCGCATCCCGGGGACCCCCAGGTTGATGTCACTGAATGGGTCTTATCATAAGGAACAAGAATATATGTGGTTTAGGGGTGGGGATCTGAATGGTTTCCAAGATATTGGGCCTTTTATTAAGTGGGGGGGGGGGCATGGCCTCGGCGCATCCCTTAGGACCCCCAGGTTGGTGTCACTGAATGCGTCTTATCAATAGGAACAAGAATATATATGGTTTTGGGGTCGGGATCTGAATGGTTTCTGTGATATATGGCCTTTTATGAAGTAGAGTGGGTGGGGCATGGTCCCGGCACAACCTGGGGGACCCTCAGGTTGGCGTAAAAGCATATGGCTGAGAGAAGTTTACTCAAGAAACATTTCTATAAAAGTTTTGTCAAAATATCTGCAATGACTTGGCAGTAAATGCCATTTTTCAATTTTCCCCATTATAAGTCTATGGAAACTAAGTTGCCATAGCAACCAAACTAATATGCCGATTTTCATAAAAAACACAAACGTTCAATCCCCCAACACAAGGATGCTACAGATAAAATTTGGGCCCAATGGGCCCAGTGGCTTTAGAGGAGAAGATGTTTAAAAGTGTTGACACCAGACATACGACGACGACAACGACGAAGACGACGACGAGGGACAACTGCCTATCCTATAAGCTCCCCTGGAGCCTTCGGCTCTGGTGAGCTAAAAACAAAACATACCTCAAGTCAGAAAGCCTGCTAGCAAGTATCATGCTTGTATTATAGTAGCAGGTGGATTGATCATTTACCATACACTATCATTTTTATACACAACTATGCATTTTAATCTATAAGTTTTTTTTATTTCATTTTAGGCTTCCTCTTCATAATAATCCAAAACTATGCAATTCGGAACAGCACTATGTATATTTGATCAATTTTTAATCAATCATCTATCACTTGCATCAACTTACGATCAATCACAGAATCTGAGTCAAGTCCAGTAGTCTTTGCTGAATATTCATTTTAGCCACACCCATTTCTGACTTTGAACCAATCAGATTACTTGATGTAATTTATTCCTACAAATTCATAAACAGAATGTCAAACAGTGTAGATCCTGATCAGATGGCTTCTGAAGAAGCCATCTGATCTGGATCTACACTGTTCCCAAAGATATGGGTTGTCGTGAACAGCATAATAAGAGTTAATCCTATCACCAATATGAATACAAATAAAATATTCGAACCCATAGAGTTTAAATACAACCTTTACCCTGATTCCAAAAATCTGTCGGCAATTATCATGATCCTATCTCACCAATATACACAAAATCTAAAGATTTTAAGTTCAAACAGACAGCTCAATGGTTTAATGCAAGCACTTGACAATGTTGTACATTTACATAAAGTATTTAAAAAGTAATTAAAATCAAATAAAATTTCCAAATACGGTCAGATAGATCTCGAGGCACTCACTTATCTGCATAAAGTATAAGCCAATTCACGATAATAAGTCTGCACAATGAACATCCCCTTATTCCCCACTTTATATTTAGAGAAAACTGGGGTTTGCAGGGGTATAAAATGTTTTTCATATTTTGGCTCCAAGACATAGTTTATGGGTAATCGTTAGAACCGCAAACTATGATTGGAGTACAAATAAGACAAACTAGATATGTTTCAGAGGAGAGTGCAGACAAGCAATTTTTGGCACAAAGGTTAAGGTCACCAAAATCTAATCAAATCTGTGGTATGTTGTAATGATATATTGTACCAAGTCTGACTAAAATTAATCAATTAGTTAATGAGATAGAGTGCAGACAAGCCATTTTTAATAATGCCCCAAAATTGACAGTTTTGGGGGGCCTGTGACCTTGAAAAAAAGTTCAAGGTCACCAAAATCTAATCAAATCTGCAGTATGTTGTAATGATATACTGTACCAAGTTTGACTAAAATTTGTCAATTTGTTAATGACATAGAGTGCAGACAAGCCATTGTTTTGCCCAAAAATTGACTGGTTTTTATCTCTGAGGGAGCTTATAGTATAGGCATTGGTCCGTCGTCGTCGTCGTCGTCAACATTTTCAAACAAGAGGACCATGATGGTCCTAATTCGCTCACCTTAGTTAAGATATGTACATGTGTGTCCCAGGGTGGGGCAATTTTTGGCCCCAACTCTATGATTTGAAAAATCTTGGTAGACCCCGGCGCTGGGGTATATTTAGCCCCAGGGCTATAATTTGAACAATCTTAGTAGAGGTTCACTAGGTGAAGCTTCATACCACATATCAAACACCTGGGCCTTCTGATACCAAACAAGACAATTTTTTAAGGTTTTCCCTATATAAGCCTATGTAAAACCAGTGGGCCCTGTGGCAGGGGCATTTTTGGCCCCACGGTTACAATTTGAATGATCTTGGTAGAGGTCCACTAGATGAAGCTTCATACCAAATATCAAAGATCTGGGCCCTACGGTTTCAGAGAAGATTTTTAAAGGATTTCCCTATACAAGCCCATGTAAAACTGGTGGGCCCCAGTGTGGGGCCATTTCTGGACCCAGGGCTATAATTTGAACAATCTTGGTAGAGGTTCACTAGATGAAGCTTCATACCAAATAATAAAGACCTGGACCCAGCAGTTTCAGAGAAGATGATGTTTAAAGGATTTTCCCTATGTAAGTCTATGTAAAACCGCTTGGTCTCTAAGCACCCCCATTTTGGTCGCAGGGCTATAATTTGAACAATCGTCATAGAGGTCCCCTAGATGAAGCTTCATACCAAATATCAAAGACCTGGGTCCTACGGTTTCAGAGAAGAAGATTTTATAAAGGATTTCCCTAGGCAAGCACTTATGTGTAAAAGTGGTGGGCCCCAGTGCAAGGGCATTATTGGCCCCAGGGCTATAATTTGAACAATCTTAGTAGAGGTCCCCTAGATGAAGCTTCATACCAAATATCAAAGATCTGGGCTCAGTGGTTTCAGAGAAGAAAATTCTAACAAGCGGTAAGGAGGAGATGTCTTTTGAAGAGTTTTCTAGTTTTAGCTCTGGCGCTCTTGTTCGCCGCGTTGAATGATTTTAGCTATTTTGGTAGGGAGTCACCTAACTAACATTCCTGTGAAGTTTGAATCAAATTGGCCAAAGGGTTGAGGAGGAGTTCGCGTTTTGACGTATATTCACAAAGTTTTTTTCTGTTTTTAGCTATGGCGGCCATTTTGCTCATCAGAGCGAAAAACATTTTAGCTATTTTGGTAGTGGGTCATCTAAGCATCATTCCTATGAAGTTTGAATGAAATTGGTCCAAGGGTAAAGGAGGAGTAGTCGTTGGAAGAATTTTTCTATATTTAGCTCTGGGGGCCATCTTGTTAGTCAGAGCAGAATGATTTTAGCTATTTCTTTAGGGAGTCACCTACATAACATTCCTGTGAAGTTTGAATCAAATTGGCCCAAGGGTTAAGGAGGAGTTCGTGTTTGAAGCAAATTTACGATGTTTTTCTATTTTTAGGTATGGCGGCCATTTTGCTCATCAGAGCAGAACCTTTTCAGCTATTTTGGTAGATGGTCACCTAAGCAACATTCCTATGAAGTTTGAATAAAATTGGCCCAAGGTTACAGGAGGAGTTGTCGTTTAAAGTTTTTTCTATTTTTAGCTCTGGCGGCCATCTTGTTTGTTAGAGCATAACGATTTTAGCTATTTTGGTAGGGAGTCATTTGGGCAACATTCCTGTGAAGTTTGAATCAAATTGGCCCAAGGGTTAAAGAAGAGTTTGTGTTTGAAGCAAATTTACAATTTTTTTTTCTATTTTTAGCTATGGCGGCCATTTTGCTCATCAGAGCAATACCGTTTTAGCTATTTTAGTAGAAGGTCACCTAAGCAACATTCCTATGAAGTTTGAATTAAATTGGCCCAAGGGTACAGGAGGAGTTGTCGTTTACAGAATTTTCTATTTTTAGCTCTGGCGGCCATTTTGTTCACCGAGCGGGAACGTTTTAGCTATTTTGGTAGAGGGTCACCTAAGTAACATTCCTATAAAGTTTGAATGAAATTGGCCTTAAGGTACAGGAGGAGTTGTTGTTCAAAGATTTTTCTATTTTTAGCTCTGGTGGCCATCTTGTTTAGCGGAGCGGAACAATTTTAGCTAAATTTGTAGTGGGTCACCTCAGCAATATTCCTATGAAGTTTTATTGAAATTGGCTCAAGGGTTAAGGAGGAGTTAGCATTTAGAGCTAATTGTTGACGCCGCACGACACACGACGGACATTGACTGATCACAATAACTCACCATGAGCACTTCATGCTCAGGTGAGCTAAAAAGCGGACTCCTAATTGACTATGTTAAAAGCAGACATGACAAAAATAATCCCCTAATTTTGTTTTCACTATTTCTCAGCAAAAATAAGGCTTCAAAAAGTTCACATTTCATGTGAATTGTCTACTCAGCAGAAAAATTACATCATCAAATTTAATGTCAAGCCTCATTTTCAATGATAAATAAGAAAATGACATCTCAAGCCCTGTCGCCCAATGAAACCAATTGGGTTTATTAGCCTCGCACCGTGGTTCCTGGACAGGCTTAGGTCCTCTAAGCCGTTTACCAGTACTAACGTGCGGGCCGGATTCAGCTCTGCGTGGAAGCATCATGCAGCCCATATATTTCTTCAAGCCCCTATGGGCGGGGGCGAGCAAATTTATAATGTTTTTCTATTTTTAGCTCTGGTGGCCATATTGTTCATCGGAACAAGACCATTTTAGCTATTTTGGTAGAGAGTCATCTAAGCAACATTCCTATGAAGTTTGAATGTAATTGGCCCAAGGGTACAGGAGGAGTTGTCGTTTGAATATTTTTTCTATTTTTAGCCCTGGTGGCCATCTTGTTTATCAGAGTTGAATGATTTTAACTATTTTGGTAGGGAGTCACCTGGGCAACATTCCTGTGAAGTTTGAAGCAAATTTACAATGTTTTTCTATTTTTAGCTCTGGTGGCCATTTTGTTCATTGGAGCGGGATCATTTTAGCTAATATGGTATAGGGTCAACGACATAATATTCCTGTGAAGTTTGAATCAAATTGGCCCAAGGGGTAAGGAGGAATTGTCGTTTGAAGAATTTTTCTATTTTTAGCACTGGCGGCCATCTTGTTAGTCAGAGCGAAACAATTTTAGCTATTTTGGTAGGGAGTCAACCACATAATAGTCCTGTGAAGTTTGAATCATATTGACCCAAGGGGTAAGGAGGAGTTGTCGTTTGAAGATTTTTTCTATTTTTAGCTCTGGCGGCCATCGTGTTTGCCGCATTGAACGATTTTAGCTATTTTGGTAGGGAGTCACCTAACTAACATTCCAGTGAAGTTTGAATCAAATTGGCCCAAGGGTTGAGGAGGAGTTCGCGTTTTGACGTAAATTTACAAAGTTTTTCTGTTTATAGCTATGGCGGCCATTTTGCTCATCAGAGCAAAAACGTTTTCACCATTTTGGTAGTGGGTCATCTAAGCAACATCCCTATGAAGTTTGAATGAAATTGGCCCAAGGGTAAAGGAGGAGTAGTCGTTTGAAGATTTTTTCTATTTTTACCTCTGGCGGCCATCTTGTTAGTCAGAGCGGAATGATTTTATCTATTTCTTTACGGAATCACCTACATAACATTCCTGTGAAGTTTGAATCAAATTGGCCCAAGGGTTAAGGAGGAGTTCGTGTTTGAAGCAAATTTACGATGTTTTTCTATTTTTTAGCTATGGCGGCCATTTTGCTCATCAGAGCAGAATCTTTTCAGCTATTTTGGTAGATGGTCACCTAATAAACATTCCTATGAAGTTTGAATAAAATTGTCCCAAGGGTACAGGAGGAATTGTCGTTTAAAGATTTTTTCTATTTTTAGCTCTGGTGGCCATCTTGTTTGTCAGGGCACAACAATCTTAGCTATTTTTGTAGGGAGTCATTTGGGCAACATTCCTGTGAAGTTTGAATCAAATTGGCCCAAGGGTTGAGGAGGAGTTTGTGTTTGAAGCAAATTTACGATGTTTTTATATTGTTAGCTATGGCGGCTTTTTTACTCATCAGAGCAATACCGTTTTAGCTATTTTAGTGGAGGGTCACCTAAGCAAAATTCCTATGAAGTTTGAATAAATTTGGCCAAAGGGTACCGGAGGAGTTGTCGTTTAATAAATTTTCTATTTTTAGCTCTGGCGGCCATTTTGTTCACCAGAGCGGAAACGTTTTAGCTATTTTGGTAGAGGGTCACCTAAGCAACGTTCCTATAAAGTTTGAATGAAATTAGCCTTAAGGTACAGGAGAAGTTGTCCTTTAAAGATTTTTCTATTTTTAACTCTGGCGGCCATCTTGTTCAGCGGAGCAGAACAATTTTAGCTATTTTTGTGGAGGGTCACCTCAGCAATATTCCTATGAAGTTTTATTGAAATTGGCTCAAGGGTTTAGGAGGAGTTAGCATTTAAAGCAAATTGTTGATGCCGCACGACACACGACGCACGACGCACGATGCACAACGCACGACGCACGACGGACATTGACCGATCACAATAGCTCACAATGAGCACTTCGTGCTCAGGTGAGCTAACAACATCTCCTCTAGAACAACTTGGCCAATTTAAACCAAATAAAATGTGGAGCCTCTGTGGGAAGGGGGAACGAAAATTTGTTCGTGAGGACTGGGTAAAATGACCAATATGGCTGCCATGCCCATATATGGTAAAAAACCTTTAAAAATCTTCTTCTCAAGAACTGCATGGCCGATGTTCTTGAAAGTTAGTATGCAGCATCGGGGACTCAGGCCCTACCAAGTTTGTTCAAATGATGACCTTTGGTTGACCTTGACCTGTTTTACGTCAAGGTCAAATATGGTCACTTAGACATTTGTGTAGAAAAAAAGCAAAACAGTAGATTTTTCTGATTGCATGGTAGCCAGTGGCATCAGAAATGATATTTGCACTCAGTTGAATGGAATTTTGTCAGTTCCGAAGGTCAAGGTCATTTACTGACCTTTGTCCGGGAAAGATTCAGTATTTTTATCTTCTTCTCAACTTACACTGCTGGGTCGATTGAAACAAAATTACATGTGGAGCCTCTGTGGGAAGGGGGAAAGAATGTTTGTTCGTGAGGACTGGGTCACATGACCAATATGGCCCCCATATATGGTAAAAACCTTTAAAAATCTTCTTCTCAAGAATCGAATAGCCGATGTTCTTGAAACTAAGTATGCAGCATCGGGGACTTGGGCCCTACCAAGTTTGTTCAAATGATGATCTTTGGTTGACCTTGACCTATTTTACGTCAAGGTCAAATTTGGTCACTTAAACATTTGTATGGAAAAAAGGCAAATCAGTTGATTTTTCTGATTGCATGGTAGCCAGGGGCATCAGAAATGATATTTGCACTCAACTGAATGGAATTTTGTCAGTTCCGAAGGCCAAGGTCATTTTCTGACCTTTGACCGGGAAGGCTCAGATTCAGTATTTTTATCTTCTTCTCAACTTAAACTGCTGGGTCGATTGAAACCAAATTGCACGTGGAGCCTCTGTGGGAAGGGGGAATGAAAGTTTGTTTGTAAGGACTGGGTGACATGACCAATATGGCCGCAATGCCCATATATGCTAAAAAACCTTTAAAATTCTTTTTCTCAGGAACCAAATGGACGATGGCCTTAAAACTGTGTATGCAGCATCGGTGACTCGGGCCCTACCAAGTTTGTTCAAATGATGACCTTTGATTGACCTTGACCTATTTTACATAAAGGTCAAGTATGGTCCCTTAGACATATGTATGGAAAAAGGGCAAAACAGTGGATTTTTCTGATTGCATGGTAACCCATGGCATCAGACATTATATTTGCAAATAGGTGAATGGAAGTTTTTCAACTCCAAAGGTCAAGGTCATTTGCTGACCTTTGTCCTGGATGGCTCTGATTCAGTATTTTAATCTTCTTCTCTACTTAAACTGCTAGGTTGATTGAAACCAAATTACATGTGGAGCTTCTATGGAAGGGGGAATGAAAGTTTTTTCCTAAGGACTGGGTCACATGACCAATATGGCTGCCATGCCCATATATGGTAAAAACCTTAAAAAAAATCTTCTCAGGAACCAAATGGCCGATTACCTTGAAACTTGGTATGAAACATCGGGGGCTCAGACCCTACCAATTTTGTTCCAATGATGACCTTTGGTTGACCTTGACCTGTTTTTACGTCAAGGTCAAATTTGGTCACAAAGACAATTGTACGGAATAAAGGCAATTAAGACAGTAGATTTTACTGATTTGTTGTCACATGACCAAGATAGGCACCATAACTGTATATGGTATAAACCACATGACCTCTGGTGAGCGTAGTGGCCGTGGTGTACATGGCCACTTGCAAAAAGCATGCAAAAGGCACTCTACAGAATCAACTTTAATAATGAATATTTAACCCTTATCCTGCTCACCCGTGGCCCCTGCCCATCGGGGCTTCAACAAACAGATGGGCTGCATGATGCTTCCACACAAAACAGAAACCAACTGCACATGAGTACTGGTAAAAGTCTCACTAAATTGGAAGCAGTGTCTCCAAAATGACCTACACAGTGTTGACCGGGACGTTAAACTTCAATTCAAACAAACAAAATTATCCTGCTGAATTAACTGATATAGCCTCACCCATATTTGTTTGTTTGTTTGATTTGACGTTTAATGCCCTGTCAACACTGTATAGGTCATTTTGGAGATGTTGCTTCCAATTTTGTGGGACTTTTACCCGACATTGAGATGAAATGAAATCTCAAGCCCTGTCGCCCGATGAAACCAAGAGGGTTTATAAGCATGAACGGTCCAACTCGCACTGCTTTGCCCGGGCAGGCTTAGATCCTCTAAGCGGTTTACCAGTACTAGTGTGAGGGCCGGATTCAGCTCTGCGTGGAAGCATCATGGAGCCCATATATTTCTTCAAGCCCCTATGGGTGGGGGCCCGAGATCCTGATCAGATGGCTTCTTCAGAAGCCCCCTGAAGAAGTCATCTGACCTGGACCAACACTGTTTGCAAAGGTAGGGGCTGTCATATTCAGCGGGATTAGGGTTAATGAGCACTATGCAATGAAAAATAAATAATCTGCAAATAGCAGAAACTATAAATAGGTGAAACAAAGCGGTTTAAATCTTAAAAGCTCAGGTCCCGAAGGTTATACAACTTTTTTCATGTTCAACTCTCTTGGGCCCCGTCAAGCGATTTTGGTACTTATCGCCTATGCGAGCAGCGAAGATTCAGGCGAGCCTGCGCGTCCGCGCAGTCTCGCCAGAACCTTTGCTGCTCGCTCATACAAGCAGTGAATCAAGAGGAACCTGCAGACAGAAAGCCATATCCCTGGCCCCTCTGAATGGATGGGCATGCGCAGTTAAAATTTGTCATGATAGAATGCTCGAAGACACAAATTAGCTTGGCGGGGCTCACTTAAGCTTGAATTTGTCCTGCTCATAAATTTTAAAATGCCAACAATTTCTGATATTTTACAACTGGCATTTTAGAGTTTACACATGTGGACACACATCTGTTAAAACTTCCAATGAATCTCTTATATCAAGTTAATTTAACCTTTAGCATGCTGTGGGCGCATTCGTGCGCCCGTGAAAATGTAATGGCGCCACGCTGTAGGCGCAATCGTGCGCCGAAATTGACTGGTGTGCTTGGTGCGACTCATAGTTAAAGGAGGAACTCTCGTTTTTCGGTGCTGTTTGGCATTTCGGTATCAAATAACATCCGGGCATCGATGAAAAAAAAAACTTGCCGTTTCGATGTTTTTGGATGGATTTTCTTCGGGTTTTCTGGGTAAGGATGCAATTTTTTTTAGGAAATCGCTACTTTTTGACGAACTTGATCTAATCGAGCCCAAAATACGCTCTGAAAGGGTGTTTTAAATGATTTTTCGACTCAGTCAGCTGAGTGACAGTAGGCTACTTTCGTTTTCCATATGCTTTGAATGGTGGAGAAATCAAGAAAAATACAGGTTTTTGCGTGTTAATAGTTGCTGAAAATGGTAGTATTTGATAAAAACAATTCAGTGGGACGGAGTATCGATAAAAAAATTAATTCAGCATGCTAAAGGTTAACAAGCAAGTGTCATTCATCAATGTTGTCTAAAACTGGCTCAAGAAATACACCTGTGGACACAAAACTGTTCAAACTCCTATGAAATAACTTTCAATGAATCTCTTTGCTTAAAGTTAGTTTGACAAGCAGATGTCATTCATCAATGTTGTCTAAAACCAGATCAAGAAATACACCTGTGGACACAAAACTGTTCAAACTCCTATGAAATAACTTTCAATGAATCTCTTTGCATAAAGTTAGTTTGACAAGCAGATGTCATTCATCAAAGAATTCTAAAACTAGATCAAGGAATCAATCGGTCTCATTTTGGCAAACACTTTCTGCTTGACATGTATTTTGATTGGACAGTGCAGGAGTCAGCAATGAAATGTGCACCACCTTGTGCTTTGAATTTATGTCTGTCTGGCAGTTGACTGATAGAATGTTAGGGTATATTGAATGATGTTTCAAGTCAAAATGAAATTAAGCTCATCAAAGTTTGAACACTTTTGTGTCCACAGCTGTATACATTGATTGGTCTCATTTTGGCAAGTGCTTTTTTCTCCATTTTTAGGTCTGATTGACATTTGAAATGTATTCCGATTAGACAGTGCAAGAGTCTACAGAGAAATATACAATACTTTGTGTTTTGAATGTATTCCTGTCCTGCAGTTGACTGACAGGGACAGGATTTAAGAAAATATTGAATGAAACATCAAATCAAAATGAAACAAAGCCCATCAAAGTTTGAAGGATTTTTGTCCATATGTGTATAAGCAGGACAAATAACATTATTTTATGATTTGAACAGGAAAGTTGCAGATTTATTTGTATCTTAAACTTTCATACTCAAGTGAGTTGAGCATGTAAAACGTTTTATACCATAATGATCCTAAGTATTGGGACAAACAATCCTTAGCAAACAGTGCAGCCCCAGATCAGACTGCTCCTGCTTTTTGGACTTCGTGCAGGATCATGCATAACGAAAACACACCAATACAAATATATTGTAAACTTTACCTCCAGAAAAACAAAAACTTCTACCGAAAGATGAAATATTGCACTATTTTTTCTATTTCCGCTCAAAATATGGATTGTGGGTACTTGTTAGAACCCCCTCATCGAGGCTGTTCTAACAAGTACCAACAATCATTATTTTAGAGTAGAAAAAAGAAAAATAAGGTTTACCCTTGTAAACCCAAGTTTTACTAAATAAAAGTAGCGTTCAAGGGGGTCAGAATTATATTAGGTATGTTTTCGTGATGAAACAATTTTTTTAAATTTTATGAGGTTTACATCACGTCCTCAACATCACATGAACGAGTCCGTGAAATGTCAACCCCCTCAAACCCCACTTTATATGGAGGAAAGTGGGGTTTAACCCATTTTGTACCAGAAACCCCAAAACGGGTAGCTGGCAAACAGTGCAGCCAAGATCATCCGTCACAGAATGTGGCGTCTGATCACAGCCTACACTGTTTGCAAACTGTTCAACCAATTTCCAAATAGATTTTTAAGAAAACACACTCTGACACCCCTAAATTTCAAAATGGACTCCTGTCATATATAAGGAAGAAGATTCCATTTGGTACAAGAAGGGTTAAGGGGGTATCCATTAACACATAAATTGTGAGTACTAGAGTGCTCCAAGACATAGGTTGTGGGTACTTATTGGAACCGTCTCAATGAAAAATACATGGATATAAAACACAGTGCTTTAATGGTAAAAATGGCTATGTTTTATCTGCCAAGTTTTATATTTTGTCAAAAGGTCTTAGCTGCCCCTAGACACATATTCAGTAGTTAAGTCTTTGAATAAAAGGTACTTGAAACAGATAAGTATGTAGTTTGTTACGGAAGTACTACAAACTTGCTAACAGTATTTCAAATTTTATCATGTATCAATATCGTTTAAACTTTAGCCCAGTGACTTAAGGTAAATATTGACCACTTTCAAACAAATAAACACCTTGTTAACCCATCTGGTACCGGAAACCCAAAAAGGAGTAAATGGCAAACAGTGTAGGCCCAGATCAGACGCCGCAGAATGCAGCGTCTGATCAGGGCCTACACTGTTTTCAAAAAATTCAGTCAATTTCCAAATAGATTTTGAAGTAAGTACAACCTGACACCCCTAAATTTTGGAACGGATCAATGTTACATATAAGGTGGAAGATTCCATTTGGTACAAAAACGGTTAAAATCACTCTATTACATATTGTACTGTAAACATTCTAAATATTTGGAAACCTTGAGGACTTGCTGTATACCATAATTCTCATAATATTTTAACAAGATTGTTTCAAGATCCAGAAAGGAGTCCAAACAGTGAAGCCCAAATTTCAAACGGTGTAGACCCTGATTAGATTGCTCCTTCAAAAGCAGTCTGATCTGGGTCTGGCCTATCAGTCCTAGTGCTTAGAATCAATAAGGTGTGTACTACAGACAAAAAATATCCTTATCAACCCAGATAGGTTCGGATTAAAGGAGTGGGGGTGGGTAAAGCTGTGCCTCCTGCTGTGTCAGACCCCATTTTTGACCCTTGAACAATCTTGGTAGAGGTCCACTTAGATAAAGCTTCGGGTTTTAGATTTTTTTCACTATATCATTTATAAACAAGAGGGCCATGATGGCCCTGGATCGCTCACCTGACCCATATGATAGAGTTACAAGTGGGCCTCTGGGAGGGCCATTATTGACCCCAGGGCTACAATGTGCATAATGTTGAGGGAGGTCTAAAAAGGTGAAGCTTCATACCAAATATCAACAAAGCCTATAATTTGAACAATCTTGGCAAAGGTCCACCAGATGAAGCTACACAACAAATATCAAAGACCTGGGCCTTGGGGTTTCAGAGACCATTTTTTAAAGATATTCCCTACATAGCCTATGTAAAACCAAATGGCCCCGGGGCGGGGACATTTTTGGCCTCAGAGCTATAATTTAAACAATCTTGATAGAGGTCCACTAGATGAAGCTTCACACCAAATATCAAAGACCTAGGTCTTGCTGTTTCAGAGAAGAAGATTTCCAAAGATTATCTCTATATATAAGTCTATGTAAAACCAAAGGGCCCCAGGGCAGGGGCTATAATTTGAACAATCTTGGTAGAGGTCCACTAGATGAAGCTCCATACCAAATATCAAAGACATGGGCCTTGTGGTTTCAGAGAAGAAGATTTTTAAAGATTTACCTATATAAGTCTATGCAAAACCAAAGGGTCTTGGGGCGGGGGCATTTTTGGCCCCAGGACTATAAATTGAATAATCTTGATAGAGGTCCACTAGATGAAATTTCACACCAAATATCAAAGACCTAGGCCTTGTGGTTTCACAGAAGAAGATTTTTAAAGATTTTCCCTATATAAGTCTATGTAAAACCAAAGGGCCCCCGAGACAGGGGCGATTTTGGTCTCAGGGCTATAATTTGAACAATATTGGTAGAGGTCCACTAGATGAAGCTTCATACCAAATATCAAAGACCAGGGCTATCTGGTTTCAGAGAAGAAGCTTTTTCAAGATTTTCCCTATATATAAGTCTATGTAATAACAAAGGGCCCTGGAGCGGGGGCATTTTTGGCCCCAGGGCTATAATTTGAACAATCTTGGTAGAGGTCCACAAGATTAAGCTTCATACCAAATGTCAAAGACCTAGGCCTTGTGGTTTCAGAGAAGAAGATTTTTAAAGATTTTCCCTATATAAGTCTATGTAAAACCAAAGGGCCCCAAGGCTGGGGCATTTTTGGTCTCAGGGCTATAATTGAACAATTTTGGTAGAGGTCCACTAGATGAAGCTTCATACCAAATATCAAAGACCTAGGCCTTGTGAATTCAGAGACAAAAATTTTTCAAGATTTTCCCCATATAAGTCTATGTAAAACCAAATGGCCCTGGAGCGGGAGCATTTTTGGCCCGTGGGCTATAATTTGAACAATCTTGATAGGGGTCCACTAGGTGAAGCTTCATACCAAATATCAAAGACCTGGGACATGTTGTTTCAGAGAAGAATATTTTTTAAGATTTCCCTATATAAGCCTATGTAAAACCAAAGGGTCTCGGGCGTGTGCATTTTTGGCCCCAGAACTATAATTTGAACAATCTTGGTAGGGGTCCACTAGGTATAGCTTCATACCAAATATCAAAGACCTGGGCCTTGCGGTTTCAGAGAAGATTTTTAAAGATTTTCCCTATATATGCCCATGTAAAACCAAAAGGCCCCGGGGCGGGGGCATTTTTGGCCCCAGCAATATAATTTGAACAATCTTGGTAGGGGTCCACTAGGTGAAGCTTCATACCAAATATCAAAAACATGGCCCTTACGGTTTCAGAGAAGAAAATTTTTAAAGATTTTGCCTATATAAGCCTATGAAAAATCAAAGAGCCCCGTGGCGGGGGCATTTTTGGCCTCAGCACTATAATTTGAACAATCTTCGTAGGGGTCCACAAGATGAAGCCTCATACCAAATATCAAATACCTGGGCCTTGCGGTTTCAGAGAAGAAGATTTTTCAAGATTTTCCATATATAAGCCCATGTAAAACCAAAGGGCCCCCGAGCAGGGGCATTTTTGGCCCCAGGGCTATAATATGAACAATCTTGGTAGGGGTCCACTAGGTGAAGCTTCATACCAAATATCAAAGACCTAGGCCTTGCGGTTTCAGAGAAGAAGATTTTTAAAGATTTTTCCTATTTAAGCCCATGTAAAACCAAAGGGCCCCGGGGCGGGGGCTTTTTTGGCCCCAGCACTATAATTTGAACAATCTTGGTAAGGGTCCCCTAGATGAGGCTTCATACCAAATATCAAAGACCTGGGCCTTACGGTTTCAGAGAAGAAGATTTTTAAAGCTCTTCCCTATACAAGCCCATGTAAAACCAAAGGGCCCTGGAGCAGGGGCATTTTTGGCCCCAGCACTATAATTTGAACAATCTTGGTCGGGGTCCACTAGATGAAGCTTCATACCAAATATCAAAGAACTGGGCTTTGCGGTTTCAGAGAAGAAGATTTTACAGATTTTCCCTATATAAGCCCATGTAAAACCAAAGGGCCCCAGAGCGGGGGCATTTTTGGCCCCAGCACTATAATTTGGACAATCTTGGTAGAGTTCCACTAGATGAAGCTCCATACCAAATATCAAAGACCTGGGCCTTACGGTTTCAGAGAAGAAGATTTTTAAAGATTTTCCCTATATAAGCCCATGTAAAACCAAAGGGCCCGGAGCGGGGGCATTTTTGGTCCCAGCACTATAATTTGAACAATCTTGGTAGGGGTCCACTAGATGAAGCTTCATACCAAATATCAAAGACCTGGGCCTTGTGGTTTCAGAGAAGAAGATTTTTTAAGTTTTTGGTGAAAAAAAAATCTATTTTTGGCTCCTATGACCTAGATGTGCAACGGACCGGAACCATTTGAACAACTTTGAAAGGGGACCACCTAAGGATCATTCCTGTGAAGTTTGGTCAAAATCCGATCAGTGGTTTAGGAGGAGATGTCGTTTGAAGAAATTGTTTACGGACGCACGGACTGACGACGGACGACGGACGAAAAGTGATCCCAAAAGCTCACCTCGTCCATGATTTGACCTACTGACCTACATTTGACCCGACATGACCAATATTCAAATTTGACCGAGATATTGTCATGACAATCATTCTGAGCAAGTTTAATGATGATTGGACCATAACTGTGCCCTCTAGTGTGTTCACAAGGTTTTTCTATGATTTGACCTACTGACCTACTTTTTGACCCAACATGACCCATATTCAAACTTGACTGAGATATTGTCAGGATGATTATTCTGAGCAAGTTTGATGATGATTGGACCATAACTGTGCCCTCTAGAGTGTTCACAAGGTTTTTCTATGAATTGACCTACTGACCTACTTTTTGACCCGACATGACCCATATTCAAACTTGACCGAGATATTGTCACAATGATCATTCTGAGCAAGTTTGATGATAATTGAACCATAACTGTGCCCTCTAGAGTGTTCACAAGGATTATCTATGGTTTGACCTACTGACCTACTTTTTGACCCTACATGATCCATATTCGAACCTGACCGAGATATTGTCATGATAATTATTCTGAGCAAGTTTGATGATGATTGGACCAAAACTGTGCCCTCTAGCGTGTTCACAAGGTTTTTCTATGATTTGACCTACTGACCTACTTTTTCACCCGACATGACCCATATTCGAACTTGACCGAGATATTGTCATGATGATCATTCTGAGCAAGTTTGATGATGATTGGACCAAAACTGTGGCCTCTAGTTTGTTCACAAGAAAAAGTTTACGCACGACGGACGACGGACGACGGACGACGCACGACGACGCCGGACATCTTACGGTCACAAAAGCTCACCATGACCTTCGGTCAGGTGAGCTAAAAATAGCATCTTGTATATGTTATGTTTATTGAGACTTTCTTCACCTAATGATACACAAAGAGCAAAGAACAGGTATACTGAGTTGTGGTTCTTGCACATGAAATGCCTTTACAACCTTGTATATACAGTTGTAGTGGTACCAGCAATGTATAAGTATTGGAGTTATGGCTATCACAGGGAAGATATCTCAAAAACCAGGGCACTAAGAATTGTGGTTCTTGTGCATCAATATGTCTCAAAAGGTAATCACAAACTGGTCATACTGTTATTTTAGAAGAGGAAATAACTCAAATACCACAGCACCAAGAGTCGTGGTTCTTGCACAGAACATGCCTTCTATACCTTGTATACAAGTGTGCCAAGTTCCTTCAATATATCTCAAAGGGTATTGGAGTAATGGCCATCACGCGTTATATTGTCAGGGGAGATAACTAGAAAACCAGAGCACCCAGAGTTGTAATTCTTGTGCATGACACACCTGCTTAACCTCGTGTACAAAGTACAGTCAATATGTCTCAAAGGGTAATGGAGATACAGTGATCACAAGGTGGTCTTACTCATTACTGTTATATTGACAAATACCATAGCACCCAGAGTTGTTGTTCTTAGGCATGACACATCTGGTCATACTGCTATAAAGGAAGGGGAGATAACTCAAATACAATAGCACCCAGACTTGTTGTTCTTAGGCATGCCTTGTATACAATTCTGCCAAGTACCATCAATACATCCCAAAGGGTATTGGAGTTATGGCCATCACAAGGTTATATTGTCTGGGGAGATACTTAAAAATCCAGGGCACACAGAGTCGTGGTTCTTGCATATGACACACCTGCTGAACCTCATGTACAACTGTACCAAGTACCACCAATATATCTCAAAGAGTATGGCCATCACAAGGTAGTGATTCTATTATATTGGAAGGGAAAATAACTCAAAAAACATTACACTCAGAGTTAAGGTTCTTGTGCATGACATCCCATCTCAGCCTTGTGAACAACTGTGCCAGGTTCCATCAATATATCTCAAAGGGTATAGGAGTTATGGCCATCACAAGGTAGTCACTGTATTTTATTAAAAACTAAGGCACCTTGAGTTGTGGTTCTTGCTAATGACACGCCATCTCCTCCTTGTGAACAGTTGTGCCAAGAACCAATTGAGCCCCGCCAAGCGAATTTGTGTCTTCGAGCATTCCGTCATGACAAATTTTAACTGCACATCCCCAGCTATTCAGAGGGGCCAGGGGTATGGCTTTCTGTCTGAAGGTTCCTCTTGATTCACTGCTTGTATGAGCGAGCAGGGAAGATTCTGGCGAGACTGCGCGGATGCGCAGGCTCGCCTGAACCTTCGCTGCTCGCAAAGGCGATAAGTACCGAAATCGCTTGACGGGGCCCAATTTATGCGTCCAATGGGATAAATCACATTGAATTAAACTGATACTGTTCATTTTCATAGCCGCCCAACTATCCATTTGTTTGCCCAGACAGACATACGGATGGACAAACAGACGAATGCGTGGCTGATCGCTATATCCCCCGAACCTATTCGGTCGGGGATAAAAACATCCGAAGGCCATTTTGCCATGGCTACCAGTTTTGCAATGCAAAGAACAGCATTCTTTAAACAAATTTGAAAGCAGATCACCCCATGTTTAGTTCGAATCAGTACAGTGGTTAAGGAGATGCTGTTTTAAGAAATTGTGAATGAATAGATGGACAGGTGAATGTTGAGTCATCACAAAAACACGCCTATATAATTCTGACCCCCTTGAACCCCACTGTTATGAAGTAAAACTGGGGTTTACAGGGGTAAACCTTAATTTTCTTATTTCTGCTCTAAAATATAGATTGTGGGTACTCGTTAGAAATGCCTCTATGAGATTGTGGGTACTCGTTAGAACCGCCTCTATGAGACGGTTCTAATGAGTACCCACAATCTATATTTTGAGCAGAAATAAGGAAAATATCTCAATCTTTCATCTAAATTTTTTTCTTTTTTCGGCGGTTATTCTACAATGTATTTGTATGGACATGTTTTCATAATGTTGATCATAATAGCAACCCTAGAGCCTTAAATTTGGTTCTTATGAGCTAAAAAAAAATTACTGAATCGGAGGCATCTAGGACAAAGGTTTATGACTGAAATTTACCTGATTGGCATTTATAAAAATTCATCTGGTTGATTTCCTGTATCAACTTTGATGCCATTTTAGGCTACAACAGAACCAGCGAAGTCCACTGTTTTGCCTTTTTCCAATACAAAAAGCCAGTGCATGACCGAACCTAACCTTGCCAAAATTAGGTCAAGATCAACTAAGGGTCAGTGTCTGAATGAATTTGGTAGGGCCTAAGTCCCCAATGCTGCATGCCAAGTTTCAGGTCATTGGTCATTCTGTTTCTGACTTCAAGGTTTTTTATCATATATGCATAGACATGGTGGCAATCTTGGTCACGTGACTAAGCTCTTTTTACCAATCTCTTTTGAATAATGTATCAATCTCAACCCCTCTTAACCCTTGACCTGCTGAGTATTTAAATATGCCACTACTGATTATCAACCAATCAGATTACTTGATGCAAATTATTGCAACAAATTAACAAGAGGCTCAATGAGCCTAAACCGCTCACCTGAGGAACTTAAGTTTTAACAATTCACAGACTTGACTACTAAATCTGCTAATAGAATCCAGCCCATTGACCCTTACAGGATAAAAGTCATGATTATTGCACTGCATTCCAAGTTTGACACTTCTAGCTTCTATAGTTCCTGAGAAATCTTTGACGAAAATTTAACATTGTTCAAAATGGAGAGAAAGAAGAATGAAAGAACAGATGAACAAATAAGCTGAGAAAGCCCAATGTCTCTTACACAAAATAAGTCATCATTATTCTATTGAATACCAAATTTGATGCTTCTAGCTTTTATAGTTCCTGAGAAATCTTTGATTAAAAATTTAACATTGGTCTATTATCTCTATATGGAGAGAAAGAAGAATGAAGGAACAAATGAACCAGACTAGCTCCAAAACCTAATGCAGCCTTTCCCCTTGCCCAATGGTGCTACACATAAAATTTAAACAAGATTGGTCGACTGCCTTCTGAGATATGCTTCATTGAAAGTGTGGACGACGGACGGACGGCGACAGACGACGGACTCCAGAGCCTTGGTATACTATCGGCTCACTGGAGCCTTTGGCTCAGGTGAGCTAAAAATTCAAGTCGCTATTTCTGTCACAGCATTTTCCCTACGTTAAGTCTATGGGCAAATTTTTTTGTCTCTCAAGGTCACGTAACTCCTGGGTCAATATTCCGATTCGGCCCAAAATCGAACTTAACCGAGATTTTATGCCTGTCCTCGTTACCTGCAAGTTTGAAGCTGATATGAATTAAAATAAAGTTGCTATCGTGGTCACAACGTATTTTTTTATGCTCAAGGGCAGGTAACTCCAAGGCAAATAATCCGATTCGGCCCAAAATCTAACTTAACAGAGATTTTATGTCTGTCCTCGTTACCTGCAAGTTTGAAGCTGATCTGAAAAAAATTCAAGTTGCTATCTTAGTCACAACATTTTCCCTATGTAAAGTCTATGGGCAAATTTTTTATCGCTCAAGGTCATGTAACTCCGAGGTCAATATTCCGATTAGAACGTAACTGAGATTTTATGCCTGTCCACGTTACCTGCAAGTTTGAAGCTGATCTGAATAAAAATAAAGTTGCTATCGTGGTCACAACGTATTTTTTTATGCTCAAGGGCAGGTAACTCCAAGGCAAATAATCCGATTCGGCCCAAAATCGAACTTAACCGAGGTTTTATGTCTGTCCTCGTTACCTGCAAGTTTGAAGCTGATCTGAAAAAAATTCAAGTCGCTATCCTAGTCACAACATTTTCCCTATGTTAAGTCTATGGGCAAATTTTTTGTCGCTCAAGGTCACGTAACTCCGAGGTCAATATTCCGATTCGGCCCAAAATCGAACTTAACCGGGATTTTATGCCTGTCCTCGTTACCTGCAAGTTTGAAGCTGATCTGAATAAAAATAAAGTTGCTATCGTGGTCACAACATATTTTTTCATGCTCAAGGGCAGGTAACTCCAAGGCAAATAATCCGATTCGGCCCAAAATCGAACTTAACCGTGATTTTATGTCTGTCCTTGTTACCTGCAAGTTTGAAGCTGATCTGAAAAAAATTCAAGTCGCTATCGTAGTCACAACATTTTCCCTATGTTAAGTCTATGGGCAAATTTTTTGTCGCTCAAGGTCACGTTACTCTGAGGTCAATATTCCGATTCTGCCCAAAATCGAACTTAACCGAGATTTTATGCCTGTCCTCGTTACCTGCAAGTTTGAAGCTGATATGAATAAAAATAGAGTTGCTATCGTGGTCACAACGTATTATTTTATGCTCAAGGACAGGTAACTCCAAGGCAAATAATCCAATTCGGCCCAAAATCGAACTTAACCGAGGTTTTATGTCTGTCCTCGTTACCTGCAAGTTTGAAGCTGATCTGAAAAAAAATCAAGTCGCTATCGTAGTCACAACATTTTCCCTATGTAAAGTTTATGGGCAAATTTTTTGTCGCTCAAGGTCATGTAACTCCGAGGTCAATATTCCGATTCGAACTTAACTGAGATTTTTTGCCTGTCCACGTTACCTGCAAGTTTGAAGCTGATCTGAATAAAAATAAAGTTGCTATCGTGGTCACAACGTATTTTTTTATGCTCAAGGGCAGGTAACTCCAAGGCAAATAATCCGATTCGGCCCAAAATCTAACTTAACCGAGATTTTATGTCTGTCCTCGTTACCTGCAAGTTTGAAGCTGATCTGAAAAAAATTCAAGTCGCTATCGTAGTCACAACATTTTCCCTATATTAAGTCTATGGGCAAATTTTTTGTCGCTCAAGGTCACGTAACTCCGAGGTCAATATTCCGATTCGGCCCAAAATCGAACTTAACCGGGATTTTATGCCTGTCCTCGTTACCTGCAAGTTTGAAGCTGATCTGAATAAAAATAAAGTTGCTATCGTGGTCACAACGTATTTTTTCATGCTCAAGGGCAGGTAACTCCAAGGCAAATAATCCGATTCGGCCCAAAATCGAACTTAACCATGATTTTATGTCTGTCCTTGTTACCTGCAAGTTTGAAGCTGATCTGAAAAAAATTCAAGTCGCTATCGTAGTCACAACATTTTCCCGATGTTAAGTCTATGGGCCAATTTTTTGTCGCTCAAGGTCACGTAACTCTGAGGTCAATATTCCGATTCTGCCCAAAATCGAACTTAACCGAGATTTTATGCCTGTCCTTATTGTCTGCAAGAATGAAGTCGATCAGAAAAAAATTGACGGAGCTAGAGTGCTGACAAGCTTTTTCCTATGTTAAGTCTATGGGAGCTATATGTTGCCATGGTAACCAGAGTTCCACTCAGATCTGCATGAAAACCTTATGCAGTCTTTCCACTTGCCCAATAATGTTACACATGAAATTTGATCAAAGTCGGCCAAGTAGTCTTCAAGATATACATTTTTGAAATTCACATTAACCCTTATGCAAAAATGCACAAGGGCAGGTAACTCCTAAGTGTATGATCCGATTCTGCCAATTATCGAACTTGACCGAGATTTCATGGCTGTGCTTGTTATCTGTAAGAATGAAGCCAATCCGAACAAAATTGAAGCAGCTACAGTGATGACAACATTTTCCCCATGTTAAGTCGATAGGCAATTTTTCGGGCACTCAAGGGGACGTAACTCTTGAGTGAATTATCTGATTCGGCCCAAAATCAAACTTGACCGAGATTTTATGCCTGTACTGGTTATCTGCAAGAATGAAGTCGATCACAAAAAAATTGACGGAGCTAGAGTGATGACAAGCTTTTTCCTATGTGAAGTCTATGGGAGCTAGATGTTGCCATGGCAACCAGAGTTCCACTCAGATCTGCCTGAAAACCTAATGAAGCCTTTCCACTTGCCCAATAATGCGACACATGAAATTTGATCAAAGTTGGCCAAGTAGTCTTTAAGATATACATTTTTGAAATTCCCATTAACCCTAATGCAAAAACACACAAGGGCAGGTAACTCCTAAGTGAATGATCCGATTCTGCCAGTTATCGAACTTGACCGAGATTTCATGGCTGTGCTGGTTATCTGCAAGAATAAAGCCAATCTGAAAATAATTGAAGCAGCTACGGTGATGACAACATTCTCCCCATGTTAAGTCAATAGGCAATTTTTTCAACGCTCAAGGGCACGTAACTCCTGAGTGAATAATCCGATTCAGCCCAAAATCGAACTTGATCGAGATTTCATGCCTGTCCTCGTTATCTGCAAGAATGAAGTCGATCAGAAAAAAATTGACGGAGCTAGAGTGATGACAAGCTTTTTCCTAACGCTCAAGGGCACGTAACTCCTGAGTGAATAATCCGATTCAGCCCAAAATCGAACTTGATCGAGATTTCATGCCTGTCCTCGTTATCTGCAAGAATGAAGACGATCAGAAAAAAATTGACGGAGCTAGAGTGATGACAAACTTTTTCCGATGTTAAGTCTATGGGAGCTATTTGTTGCCATGGCAACCAGAGTTCCAATCCGATCTGCCCGAAAACAGTATGCAGCCTTTCCCCCTACCTGATGATGCTTCACATGAAATTTGATCAAGATTGGCCCACTGGTTCCGGAGATATACTTCTTTGAAAGTGTGGACGACGACGGACGACGACGACGACGACGGACGACGGACGCCGGCTCGTGGTATACTAATACCTCACATGAGCCTTTGGCTCAGGTGAGCTAATAAAATGAATGGCAAACAATGAAGATCTTGATCAGATGGCTTCTTCAGAAGCCATCTGATCTGGATCTACATTGTTTGAAAGAAAAGACATATCCGTGCTCAGCAGGACAAGGGTTAAAATTTCCTATGAAATCCTGTGTCTGATGCCCCAGTTACATGTACTTAAGCTTCTGAAAAAAAAAAAAAACAGTTTTGATTTTGAAATATAAATGACCTTGAGAAAAAAGTTCAAGTAATGACCTTGACTTCTGACACTCTGATTTACTTATCTAGTGGACTCTGAAATCACAGACTGCAATAGATAAAAAAAAAAAAAATTCACTTTTTTCTGATCCTTAAGCCAAAGTCACCAAATCAGACCTTGACCTAAAATAGGTCGAAGTCAACCCAGGGTCATCATTTGAACAAACAATCAATACGCAACTGCTACTTACCTTCTACTAACCTGACTGTTGCTTCTGTTTTCAGTGACAAAAACTTTAATCATGATTTTTCTGGACTGCAGATAGTCAGTTAAGTATGTCCATTTTTACAGTGATATATGGTTAATATATCACAGCTTGGAGGCTGCTTATAAAGTTGCACACAAAGTGATATATCCAATGTGACTGACATGTATAGTACTGTATAGCGGGTAATTCCTGCGGGTGTTTAATTTCTGTGTATGTCAAAATTGCAGAAAATGAAATTGCAAAAAATTGACCAAACTGCGGGTGTTAAATTTCTGTGGATGTCAAAATTGCAGAAAATAAAATTGCAAAAAATTGACCAAATGAAATTTATGGCAAACTTTTCATAACGCTATCATTGGGTGTGGAGCAGAAATTATGTTAGTTAAGGGGAATGGGAACACCTGGCTGATTTTTCCGCCATTTTTCAAAGGGGGGCAACTTTTGGGACTTCCTGTTCGCCTTTCTATAAGCCCTGTCCAACGGAAAAAGGCGTCTACTCTTAAAGGAAAGAATTCGCTCCTCAGGAGCAAATTCTTTCCTTTAAGAGTTGACCCCTATTGACATGGGAGACAGAAATACTTTTGCAGGAGTTGCCTCCCCTGAAGGTGTTCCCATTCCCCTTAAACAACCATGTTATATCCAAACAAACATGTACAGATTGTAGAGAAAAAAGGACCATTTATGGTTATTTTACTGTACAATCTATACAGTTTTGGGATCTATGTATTACTATGTACACCACAACCTCTTTATAACACTATGGATGGGGTCTATAGCAGAAACCGTGTTAGTTAAACAACCATGTTATATCCAAAAAAAAATGTGTAGATTATATAGAAAAATGACCATTTAAGGTCATTTTTCTATATAATCTACACATTTTTTGGTTATAATGACCATTTATAGTCATTTTGCTATATAATCTGTACATTTTTGGGATCCATCTTGAATCCGTGTTATATCCAAAAACCGTGTTATAACGAACCGTGTTATAATTAATGTGTGGTGTACATGTACACATATATCTCTATCACAATGAATGTGCACATAAATCTTTGATATTACTAATATTGTACACACAAATCTCTATAAAATTATGTTCATTATAACGCTCTTAAGATGGCTCCCAAAAGTTTTAACCCTTGACCTGCTGAATATTTATATTTGCCACACCCACTACTGATTATCAGCCAATCAGATTACTTGATGCAAATTATTGCAACAAAGTCATGAGCTGAATGACAAGCAATGAAGATCCGGATCAGATGGCTTCTTCAGAAGCAATCTGATCTGGATCTGCATTGTTTGAAAGATCAGACATATCTGGGCTCAGCAGGACAAGGGTTAAAAGATATATAGGAAAAGTGACCATTAATGGTCATTTTTTCTATATAACCTAAATGTTTAGATGTAACATGGCTGTTTAATCAACAAAGTTTCTGGGGCACCCCGTTCATGAGGGCTTGGAAAATAGATTAGGCTGTATAGGGGGCTTCCAGGAAGCTGACACTGACCAAACTTGAGTACTGATAAAACCCCTTAGGTCTAAGCCTGCGAGTCAGACCACTCCATGTACCCTAGCAGTTTCTTTGGGTGATAGGGCTTGAGATGTCATTTCATCTCAATGTATGGTAAAAGCCCCACAAACTTGCAAGCAAAGTCACAAAAATGACCTTAATATAGTGTTTGTGGGGCCGTAAAACCTCAATACAAACAAAACAAAATTTCTGCTTTTGATCCCAAAAACAGTGAGGCAAAGAGTTTTAACCCTTGTCCTGCTGAGCCCGGATATGCCTTATCTTTGAAACAATGTAGAGGCAGATCAGATGGCTTCTGAAGAAGCCATCTGATCAGGATCTACATTGTTTGTCGTTCAGATTGTGAATTTGTTGTAATAATTTGCTACAGGTAATCTGATTGGTTGATAATCGGTAGTGGGTGTGGCATAAATGAATATTCAGCAGGACAAGGGTTAAGTGTATATAACCGTAAAAGTTCTAAAAATTCAGACACCTTGTGGACTTGCTGTAATTCTCCTAAAATTTAAACAAATTTGTTTCAAGATCCAGCAGGGAGTCCACAAATTGCAGAGGGAATGCCTAACAGTGTAGACCCTGATCAGACTGCTCCTTCAGGAGCAGTCTGATCTGGGTCTGCACTGTTTGCTTAGGCCTGTGTGTCCAAGTACTTAGGGCTTCTTTTGTAAAAATCCTAAAAATTCGGACACCTTGTGAACTTGCTGTAATTCTCCTAAAATTTTAACAAATTTGTTTCATGATCCAGCAGGGAGTCCAAAAAGGATCAAGGGAATGGCAAACAGTGTAGATCCTGATCAGACTGCTCCTTCAGGAGCAGTCTGATCTGGGTCTGCATTGTTTGCTTAGGCCTGCCTATCCCATTACTTAGGATCATTATGTTCTAGCGTAAAATTCCTAAAAATTCAGACACCTTGTGGACTTGCTGTAATTCTCCTAAAATTTTAACAAATTTGTTTCATGATCCAGCATGGAGTCCAAAAATTGCAAAGTGAATGCCTAACAACGTAGACCCTGATCAGACTGCTCCTTCAGGAGCAGACTGATCTGGGTCTGCACTGTTTGCTTAGGCCTGCCTGTCCCAATACTTAGGATCATTATGTTTCTTTTACCGTAAAAATCCTAAAAATTCAGACACCTTGTGGACTTGCTGTAATTCTCCTAAAATTTTAGCAAATTTGTTTTAAGATCCAGTATGGAGTCCAAAAATTGCAGAGAGAATGCCTAACAGTGTAGACCCTGATCAGGCTGCAGCTTCAGGAGCAGTCTGATCTTGGTCTGCACTGTTTGCTTAAGCCTGCCTATCCCAGTACTTAGGATCATTTTGTTTTTTTCTTTTGTAAAAATCCTAAAAATTCAGACACCTTGTGAACTTGTTGTAATTTTCCTAAAATTTTAACAAATTTGTTTCAAGATCCAGCAGGGAGTCCAAAAAGGGCAGAGGGAATGGCAAACAGTGTTGACCCTGATCAGACTGCTCCTTTGGGAGCAGTCTGATCTGGGTCTGCACTGTTTGCTTAGGTCTGCCTGTCGCAGTACATATTAGGATCATTATGTTTCTTCTTCCGTAAAAATTCTAAAAATTCAGACACCTTGTGAACTTTAGAATTCTCCTAAAATTTTAACAAATTTGTTTCATGATCCAGCATGCAGTCCAAAAATTGCAGAGAGAATGCCTAACAGTGTAGACCCTGATCAGACTGAGCAGTCTAATCTGGGTCTGACCCTGATCAGACTGCTCCATCAGGAGCATTCTGATCTGGGTCTGCACTGTTTGCTTAGGTCTGTCTGTCCCAGTACTTATTAGGATCATTATGTTTCTTCTTCCGTCAAAATTCGGACACCTTGTGGACTTGCTAAAATTCTCCTAAAATTTTAACAAATTTGTTTCAGGATCCAGCAAGGGAGTCCAAAAATGGCAGAGAGAATGCCTGACAGTGAAGACACTGATCAGACTGCTCCTTCATGAGCAGTCTGATCTGTGTCTGCACTGTTTGCTTAGGTCTGTCTGTCCCAATACTTAGGATCATTATGTTTCTTCTTCCGTAAAATTCCTAAAAATTCGGACACCTTGAGGACTTGCTGTAATTCTCCTAAAATTTTAACAAAGGGGGAGTTCCAGCCTATAGTAAATTTCCATAGGGTTCTGCCCACGCACAGATTTCCATGATATTGTGCATAATTAAAACCTGGTAAATGACTGTTCATTATTTAGCTATTTCGCTCTCATATCTGTGTTCATTATAAATCTACAATGTTTTGTTTATTTCTGCATCTGAAAATAGGGGTGCCCCCAAACAAGTATACATATACACAACAGCTTCTTATGTTTTGGAGGTATTTTGTTCTCAGGCATCACTGTAGTCATTTGAGATTATTTTTGTATTACATTTACTATTGTTCAGGTAAAGTTCTATAGACCATGTTCAATTTCATATGCAGGAGACCCTGGACTTCACAACCATAAAATCTTTTGCAGTATGTTTGACTTTTGATTTCATACTGTTGCAGTTCTTGTCACTTCATCATTTAAATAAGAAAATTGCCCATATATGTGTAGAACATTTTATCAAATTTTCTTGAAAATCTGAGACCGGTAACATACTGCAGTTGAACATTGAATAGTAATGGTCAGATTTTTATTTTTTTTTTTTTAAACCATTTGTAGATATGGTATAACCTTTCAATCGAGAAATTGCTCGCAAATAATATATATAAACATGAATATATGTATGTTAACACCATGATGTGTATAGTTAGAGCTCATATAATCAGCAGCTGTATTAGTTATGGTACCCTGGGGGACACCAATAACACAATTTATTTTGAGCGTTCATTAACAATTCAATAAAATATATTTCATTATATATCAAGAGTTTTTGTATTTAATGTACTCTTAAATTTGCTGAAGCTTATTATGACAAAGTTGTTGAATTGGCAAGTAAAATGAATGGTTCTGTAAACCAGACAATTTTCTTGATTCTGTAATAGTATGTATTATGCAGTATTATAAGTATGATGCAGTCAACTTAAAATGTTTGAAAAGTCTGTCATACCGGAATGGCACAGCTTGTTTGAATAGCCAAGATTTATGATGCTTTTATTATGGTGTGCCAGGTAGTTCATAATACCACAGACTTTTGGCCCACTGTATGCACAGATTACCGTAGACAAAATGGAAACACTGTTGTTTTGGCTCTTTTGCCACTCTGACAATGTCCCCTCAAAATCTGAACTAAGCTACATGCAGTCTACTTAAAACGTAACAAATGTTGCCTGCTGTGAAAATCCGTGTAAGAAAGTTAAATTCTTAAATATGATCTGGAAAACAACCAGTTATACTTTAGTAGCATGATTTAATATAATAAATAAGACTATTCATACTTTCAAACTATTTCAGAGGAAGAAAAGAGCCAACAGTATATTTGCTCTCAGTGCTATAGAAAAATATATAGCCAACTGCAGATTTTGGCTCCGCAAATATGCTAGTAGTACAGCTAACAGATAATTCACGCCATTTGTAAAACTGATGAATACATAGCTAGAAAGCTTAACATTGATGGCAGGTACTGCATACATATGACTAAATATGCGAATGGTATAGCTACATCTAAATATAATATCAGCTATAAAATATATTTGTTACAGCAACTTGCCTTCCACCTATTTCATTTAGGGAAGTGTATGCCAAATGACAATTCTACAACTAGTTCCAGTGTGACTAGCTCTGCATTTATTTTGAAGACTAAAACATTGTACCTTACACTTTTGCAGATGTTATAATGAACCTAGAAAAAAATGCAGAAAATTCTTTCCATGATCTCACAAAACATTTGGTGTGTGTGTGTGTGTGTGGGGGGGGGGGGGGGGGGGGTCGAGGGGGGCGGAGTGTGAGTCCCTTTGACCAAGTGATGAAAGAAAATATCAACAATACAAGGACCAATCAATCATAAGAACAAATCAGAAAATCAGTCTGTCCCTTCAAGTTTGCAAATTATTGACTGCTGTTTTATTTTAAAGAAGAAAATGACAACAACAAAAATAATTAAGGAAAAAATAGGATTATGAAAGTAATTAATTTAGCAAATCCATAACGTCATTGAGTATTACTGACATCAAGTGTCTTTGTATTGCAGGGTTTAAAATGTACAAGAAGGCCAAATAAAATAGGGTTAAAAGATCCACCATGTCTTATTCCTATTGTGTCATAATGTAATTTTTTCAGCAATATTGTCAACACTAATATTCATCATGGACAGTGCATGAATGCATTTTATTTTTCTCTTTAAAATTTTTGGATAAAACTTTACTTGTATACATTGATAATGTATGTTCTCATTTACTTTTTATTTATTTTTTTTTTTTTTTTTTTTTACTTTTTTGGGGGGGGAGGGGAGGTGAGTTTTTATTATATAAATGCCTATGCTAAGCTTTGTATGATAAGATGGCCCTAAATTGACATAAAACACAATAAAAATTCACTTTAAGGAAATCTTGTCCCCTGGTATTGAAACTGATTTTGGCACAAAAATTGACCTGAACCCATATCTAGCTTTCAAAAACATTGTTACCGGTTTCTGATTTTATTGAAATTTGTTTGCTATATAGAGCACATATGTGGCCTATTTTATATGCAATATCTTGGGGTGACAAGATCAGGAACACATCTAATACTTATGATCAACATCTTAATCTTTGCAAATTTTCATGAAAAATAGAAGAAATGTTGTAAATAAATTTATCAGGAAGATTAAAAGACATAGACAAATTTACATTTTTTGTATTAGATTAATCCTTATGGAGTTCTGCTGCTAATCAAAGCAACAAAATTTGAAAATAATCATACCTATTGATTTAAGACTGAAAAGTTCACAGGTGTGTATGACCTCTACAGGGGATTACCTCAGGGAGCTCTCCTGAGACCTATAGTAATTTATCAAATGAAACAAAGTTATATATATAGTTGTTTGACCTCAAGTAAACAACAACTGAAGTTTCAAGATAATCTGTGCGTGGGCAGATTTGGAACTCCCCCTTTGTTTCAAGATCCAGCATGGAGTCAAAAAAACAGAGAGAATGCCTAACAGTGTAGACCCTGATCAGACTGCTCCTTCAGGAGCAGTCTGATCTGGGTCTGCACTGTTTGCTTAGGCCTGCCTGTCCCAGTACTTGGGATCATTATGTTTCTTCTTTTGTAAAAATTCTAAAAATTCAGACACCTTGAGGACTTGCTGTAATTTTCCTAAAATTTTAACAAATTTGTTTCAAGATCCAGCATGGAGTCCACAAATTGCAGAGAGAATGCCTAAAAGTGTAGACCCTGATCAGACTGAGCAATCTGATCTGGGTCTGACCCTGATCAGACTGCTCCATCAGGAGCAGTCTGATCTGGGTCTGCACTGCTTGCTTAGGCCTGCCTGTCCCATCACTTAGGATCATTATGTTTCTTCTTCCGTAAAAATTCGGACACCTTGTGGACTTGCTGTAATTCTCCTTATATTTTAACAAATTTGTTTCACAATCCAGTAAGGAGTCCAAAAAGGATCTAGGGAATGGCAAACAGTGTAGACCCTGATCAGACTGCTCCTTCAGGAGCAGTCTGATCTGTGTCTGCACTTTCTGTCCCCTTTCGGTGGAGCCTGATAGCTCAGTGTTTAGTGCACTTGCCTCTGATGCTAGAGGTCCCGGGTTCGATCCTCGGCAGCGGCGATAAAATTTCGGTGTCCGAACACGCTCCATTGACATCATTTGCAGGGATGAATGTCATAAAGTGCACCGTCCTTCGGATCGGGACGTTAACTGGAGGCCCCTTGTGCAGGGAGAACCATCCCCTGTGCAGGTTAAAGATCCCTACCGTAATTACATGATTACTGTGTAGGCTTTCATCCTGCAAAACCTGGAGTGTATGTAATATACACCTGCGGTAATGGTCAAATATGACCGACGCAGTATTAGTAGACAGACAGACAATACTTAGGATCATAATGGCACTTATGTTATTGAAGTATTGTGGACACTATTAGAATGCCAGGATGACATGCACAAATACGTAACTAATTCTCTTTATTCTTAAACTTTTCATTTCCAATACAGCCAAGCTGCCACAGAATTTCTATAACTTTGGGATAAACAAAAATAAACCAAACAACATAATATCCCATCTACATTATCCGGCAAGTGCAGAAACTCACAAAACAATGAACTGTCACCCATAAGCTTAACAGGAATGGCAAATTTATCTGACTTTCTATACAAGAAAGGTAACTTTTTGAGGTTTCTTGTCGATATTTCCTTCAGCTGAGTCCCTCTTGAAAAGGGGTCGACTTTTAAAGGAAAAAGAATTTGCTCCATAGGAGCAAATTCTTTCCTTTAAGAGTGGACCCCTATTCTTTCCTTTAAGAGATGACACCTAAATAAGGACAGTTTAAATAAAAATGTTTCTGAAAGAGTTGCCTTCATCTGAAGGTGTATCAAGTCCCTTTAAGATTAAAAGTGAATTAACTTTAGAACAATATATACAATATAAAACATAAGGACTTCCTGTTCATTTGACTGTCTGCAAATATTTACTTTCAGTTTACAAGTACCCATAAACAACGAAAATTTGAAAAATGTCTGACAAGATGTTACCTCCCTTTCCTATATATCAGTGACTAATTTTCCATAACAGCACAAGTTTTGTATAAGGCCCCCGCCCTCGGGACTAGAAGAAATATTTGGGCTGCATGATGCTTTCAGGCAGAGCTGAAACCGACCCACACACGAGTACTGGTAAACCGTTTAGAGGGTCTAAGCCTGCCCAGGCAAAGCGGTGTGAGTCGGACCATCCATGCTTAGAAACCCTATTGGTTGCATTGGGCGACGGGGCTTGAGATGTCATTTCATCTCAATGTCGGGTAAATGTCCCACAAAATTGGAAGCAGCATCTCCAAAATGACCTTTACAGTGTTGACGTAAACGTTAAACCTCAAATCAAACAAACAACCTCCCTTTCCTATATATCAGTGCCCAATTTGCCATAACAGCACAAGTTTTGTATAATGAACAGCCTTGTGTAAACCCCATTATTGGGGCTTGGAGAAATAGACTGGACTGCATAAGGCTTCCAGGCAGAGCTGAAACCAACCCCACCTGAAAACTGGTAAAGTGCTTAAAAGGTCTAAGCCTGCCCAGGCAAAATGGTGTGTATCAGACTGCCCTCAATATTGGTTTGTTTGGACCGTAGGGCTTGAGATGTCATTTCATCTCAATGTCGGGTAAAAGTTCCACAAAATTGGAAGCAACGTCCCCAAAATGATCTAAACAGTATTGTTGGGGATGTAAATCCTCAATTCAAAGAAAAAAAAAAAAAACATTTTTAGTCAAAAGTGGGGTTTATCCCATTGCATGCAGGAAACCCCTAAAGGGGTACCTTGACAAACAGTGCAGGCCCAGATCAGACACCACAGAACGTGGTGTCTGATCAGTGCCTGCACTATTTGCTAATAGAATTTTCCATCAAAAATAGAAGAAGAGGGCCAAATGACCCTGTATCGCTCACCTGTGTATCAGAAAATCATTAGTATGTTAAGAATGCCCATTGAAGAAATAGATTGGCTACATGGTGCTTCCATATAGTGCTTGAACCGACCGCTGGTAAACAGCTTAGAGGTTCTAAGCCTGCCCAGGAAAGGGGGTGCCAGTTGGACCATCCATGCATATAAACCATATTGGTTTCATTGGGCGACAGGGCTTAAGATGTCATTTCATCTCAATGTTGGGAAAAAGTCCCACAAAACTGGAAGCAACGTATCCAAAATGACCTACACTGTGTTGACAGGGACATCTTCAGAGAAGAAGATTTTTTAATCTTATTTTTTTCCATTATAAGTCTATGGGAGCTAAGGGGCCCCGGGGTGTGGCCAATTTGAACCCCAGGGCATGATTGTCAGGATTTATGTAGGTGACCACATGACGTTGCTACTAGTTAACTATCTAAGCTCTGGGCCCTGTGGTTTCAGAGAAGAAGATTTTTTAAATTTATCCCACTGTAAGTCTAATATGGCAGCTATATGTTACCATGGCAACCAGAATTCCAATCTGATCAGCCCAAAATCTTTATGCAGCCTTTCCCCCTACCTGATGATGCTTCTCATGAAATTCGATCAAGATTGGCCATGGGGTATTACAGATTACTTATTTGAAATCGTTTACGGATGCTCGCACGGATGCACGACCGACAAAATGTGATCACAAAAGCTCACCTTGTCACTACAGTCATGACAGGTGAGCTTATAAAAACGAAAAAATAGGCCTGACATACCTTATATGACAAATGTACTTGTTCAACATACACTGAAATATGGTACAAAACATGTAACAAATCATCTGAAAATAATTCACAGAGCATCTCCATATTATTTTTATATTGCTTGAAAAATAAATGAGCGGAAATTGACTCATTGACACAAAGAACAACGGCCCCGATTTTGGCCACTTTTTATTTATTAATTGGAACATTATTTATTAAAATCGTCAAGAATACGATAAAACAACACAAAATCGTTCTAAAATTAAAATGCCAAGCTTTTATTTTTGCAAAACAGGCTGGGTTCACTGCATAATGGTCATCTATCTATCTATCTATCTATCTATCTATCTATCTATCTATCTATCTATCTATCTATCTATCTATCTATCTATCTATCTATCTATCTATCCATCCATCCATCCATCCATCCATCCATCCAACCATCCATCCATCCATCCATCCATCCATCCATCTATCTATCTATCTATCTATCTATCTACATTTGATTTAAGGTTTGACAGTGTAGGTCATTCAGGAGACCCGCCTTTTAGTTTTGTGGGAATTCTACCCAACATTGAGATGAAATGACGTCTCAAGCCCGGCTGCCAAATGAAACCAATAGGGTTATATGCATGGCCGGTCCAACTCGCACCACTTTTCCTGGGCAGGCGTGAAGCCTCCGTGGTGTAGTGGTAATGCTACTCGCCTTGTAAACCAGGGGTCGCAGGATCGATCCCTGGCTTCTCAAAACTTTTGGATGAGTCTTTAAACCAAGGTCCCATCTCCGTATGACCTTAGCTGTTGGTGAGATGTAAAACTCGAACACTCACTCACTCACTCCTGGGCAGGCGTAGAAGCTCTAAGCAATTTATCATTGCTTGTGTGTGGTTGGTTTCGGCTCTGTGTGGAAGCATCATGCAGCCCAATTTATTTTTTCAAGCCCCGATGCTATCTATCTATCTATTGTCTGTCTGTCTGTCCTCTCTTGGTATTTGATATGTTGACATTCCACATACATGTACCCTGCATGGTTATTAAAAGGGTATAAAGTCCATTTTTGTTAATTCATTATGAAAACATGCCTACACAAATACATTGTAAATTTATCGCTGTAAAATAAAATCCTTTCAATGAAAAATTGTGATATTTTGTTCTTAGTATTTCCGCTCAGAATATAGATCGTTGGTAATTGTCGGAACCGCTTTGCGGAGGCGATTCTAATGAATATCCACAATCTATCTTTTGATCAGGAATACGAAAAATAGTGGATGCCTCGGTAAACCCCAGTTTTACTATATAAAAGTGGGGTTTAAGGGGGTTAAAATTCTCTGATTCATGTTTAAACTTTAATATACATGCAAAATAAGCTTTTGTAACTAATCCATTGCACTTTTTTCTCAGATGGGAAGGAAACAGTAAAGACCTTAATCAAACTGTTCTAATCTAGTGACAGTCTGATCATGGCCTTCACTATTTTTTCAGTGCTAGGTAAATGGGAAGTCAGGAATAGACTATTGAAGAACACTGTTAATATTTTATATCATTACTGTTTTATGATTGTAATATATTTTAACATTTTTCATGTTGCTACCTTGTAAGCATCACATGTTTACACAAATAAGGAATCTAATCCATCCGCCTCAAAAACAGAAGTATCAAAAGTTCCTCATGTATTGTCAGTAAGTTGCTCCCTATGCTAGATACTGAAAAAACAAGTTCAGAAATGAAAAGAACAGGAAAAACTAGAAATGTGTCCAGACGACACAGATGCCCCCGCCAAGGGCCCCGCCTCACCCCGAAAATCCATGTTGCAACAAAATTTTCTAAGTGTGTGACCTTGTCGTCAGGAACATTTGTGAGAAGTTATATTGAAATTGGTGAAAAAATGTAAGCGCTAGAGTAATGACAAAGTTTTTCTACAAATAGCCACAGTGACCTTGACCTTGAAAGTTGAACTCGCTCGAGGTATTGTCATAAGGAACATTTGTGTGAAGTAATATTGAAATCAGCGAAGAAATGTAGTCGCTAGAGCGATGACAAAGTTTTTCTAAAAATAGCCACAGCGACCTTGACCTTGAAAGTCGAACTGGCTTGAGATATTGTCATAAGGAACATTTGTGTGAAGTTATATTGAAATTGGTGAAGAAATGTAAGCGCTAGAGCGATGACAAAGTTTTTCTAAAAATAGCCACAGTGACCTTGACCTTGAAAGTGGAACTTGCTAGAGATATTGTCATAAGGAACATTTGTGTGAAGTAATATTGAAATTGGTGAAAAAATGTAAGCGCTAGAGCAATGACAAAGTTTTTCTAAAAATAGCCACAGTGACCTTGACCTTGAAAGGCAAACTCGTTCAAGGTATTGTCATAAGGAACATTTGTGTGAAGTTATTTTGAAACCAGTGAAGAAATTCAGGCACTAGTGCGATGACAAAGTTTTTCTAAAAATAGCCACAGTGACCTTGACCTTGAAAGTCAAACTCGTTCGAGGTATTGTCATAAGGAACATTTGTGTGAAGTAATATTGAAATCAGTGAAGAAATATAGACGCTAGAGCTATGTTGTGCGCGGGGATAATTAAAAAATTTTAAGTCTGTGACCTTGACCTTGAGCTCATGGGCATGGGTGGGGGTATCGCTGAATAAAATGGACAGGTATCTAACATCATATCAAATATCAACTCAATCCATCACACGATTTGGAAAATATCAACTCTTAAAATATCTAAATAAAAATTTCTAAGTCTGTGACCTTGACCTTGAAGCCATAGGCATGAGTGGGGGTATTGCCAAATAAACATTTGGACCTGTATCTATCATCATAGCATACATAAGCCAAATCCATAATAGTTTGGAAAATGTGAGATATTTAAAATCTTTCACATTAAAATTGTCTAAGTCTGTGACCTTGACCTTGAGGTCATAGGCATGGGTGGGGGTATTGCTGAATAAAACATTGTACCTATATCTATCATCATATGAACCGAAGCCATCATAAAAGTTCAGGTTCTACCAGGTACAAATACCTTAACTGGAGTCTTTAACATGGGAAATTTCTAAGTCCATGACCTTGACCTTGAGGCCATGGGCATGGGTGGGGGTATCGCTGAATAAAACTTTGGTCCTATATGTATAATCATATCAAATATGAACCAATTCCATCAAATGGTTTGAAAAATATGAGTTCTAAAATGTTCAAGTCTACCTGTTACAAAAACCTTAACCTGAGTCTTTAACATTGAAAATTTCTAAGTCTGTGACCTTGACCTTGAGGTCACAGGCATGGGTGTGGGTATTGCTTAATAAAACTTTGGACCTATATCTATCATCATACCAAAGATGAACCAGTTCCATCAAATGGTTAGGAAAATATGAGTTCTAAAAGTTCAGGCTCTACCTGTTACAAAAACTTTAACCTGAGGTTACAGGATCACGTACGTACGTACGTACGTACGTACGTACACACACACGTACAGACGGACGTACACATGTACGCACGTACGCACGTACGGAAAACCGAAAAACTATATGCCCCCGGCATCATATGATGCGGGGGCATAATTACATATAAATGCCAAGTTTCATAAAAATATCTTTAACCCTTATCTTGCTGTTCACGACAACCCCTATCTTTGCAAACAGTGTAGATCCAGATCAGATGGCTTCTGAAGAAGCCTTATCTTGCTGTTCACGACAACCCCTATCTTTGCAAACATCGTAGATCCAGATCAGATGGCTTCTGAAGAAGCCTTATCTTGCTGTTCACGACAACCCCTATCTTTGCAAACAGTGTAGATCCAGATCAGATGGCTTCTGAAGAAGTCTTATCCTGCTGTTCACGACAACCCCTATCTTTGCAAACAGTGTAGATCCAGATCAGATGGCTTCTGAAGAAGCCTTATCTTGCTGTTCACGACAACCCCTATCTTTGCAAACAGTGTAGATCCAGATCAGATGGCTTCTGAAGAAGCCATCTGATCAGGATCTTCACTGTTTGGCATTCAGTTTATGAATTTGTAGCAATAAATTACATCAAGTAATTTGATTGGTTGATAGACAGAAATGGGTGTGGCTTAGATGAATATTCAGCAAGATAAGCCTTCCGGTTAAAAATAAAAAAGTTACAGCAGTTTGATTAACCCTTCTCTTGCTGAATATTCAATTAAGCCACACCCATTTCTGACTCTGAACCAATCAGACTACTTGATGTAATTTATTCTTACAAATCCATAAACTGAATGTCAAACAGTGTAGATCCTGATCAGATGGCTTCTTCAGAAGCCATATGATCTGGATCTACACTGTTTCCAAAGATAGGGGTTTCTTGAACAGCAAGATAAGAGTTAAAAGACTTATTAGGAGACAAAAACAATCAGCTGGGGTTGCTACATACAGCAATGGACTAGTATACAATGGGTTGAAAGGATAAATATTAGATTCCTTGTTTTTCCACAAAATCATAGATGGAGCAGATGAACAGATTAGAAATAATGCCCAATTAAAACATCATGGTTTAACCCTTTTTATACTGAATGGAATCTTCCTCCTAAAATATAGCAGGAGTCCATGTCAAAATTTAGGGGTGTCAGGTTTTGTTTTCTTCACAATTAATTTGGAAAATGAATGAACTTTTTGCAAACAGTGTAGGCCCTGATCAGACGCCTTATTCTGCGGCGTCTAATCTGGGCCTGCACTGTTTGCGGGGTTTCCGGTACAGAATTGGTTAAGTGCAACAAATCAAGTTACCCAAATCATACTGACAAATTATACTACTCAAAGTTTGATAGGGATCACTTTTTATGTACCAAATTTTGCACAGAAAATTTATAAGTTCTTGACAGAATTTGTACTCGGTATATTGATAAATATCTTAAGCAGAAAATTGTGTGCAGTTCAGTACTCATAAAAGTGTACACTTCTCACAATTCGCAAATGAATTCATGCACCCCCAAAATCTTGTGTAGCACTACTTTCCAACAGACCAATCAAACTTGTCAGTGTTCCTTTACCAAGCGTAAAAAGGACTTCATTTGATTTGTGAAACACTAAAATGCCTAGGGGGACATTTAAGAAACCGTCTGAGCCCCGAAGAAATGAATCGTTGCGTCGGAATGTTGGAATCTTGCGTCTGTCAACCTCGTGTTGCTGGGATTCTGAATGTGTCTCAGAGCATGGTTTCACGAATGTGGAGTCGGCATCTTACCCACGGAAATCCTTCACACAGCCGCGGCGGGGTCGAGAAAGGGCTACAACTCAACGTCAGGGCCATTTCTTGTTGATTCAGTCTCGACGTCAACGGTTCCTGAAAGCTACGCGTTTGCATAACGAGCTTATGAACGGAACTGGAGTACGGATTTCTACACAAACTGTCAGAAACGGTCTCCACGAGTTCGGACTTAATGCCATGAGGCCTGCTGTACGTGTCCCGTTGACGAAACAGCACGTGCTAGACCGGTTAGACTTTGTCAGAACTCACGTCAGGTGGACGGTTCGTGACTTGACGCCAGTACTGTTTACTGAGGGGTCCAGATTCTGTCTAGACTTCACTTATAAACGTCAATTAGTGTGGCGAATGTCTAAACAGCGATTCGATGACTTGAATGTGGCAGAGCATGATCGCTATGGAAAGGGGTCAGTCATGGTTTGGGCTGGGATAAGCGTGAACGGTAAACCTGACTTGTACGTCGTTGAAAACGGAACGTCAATGGCAGTGAGGTACTGTAATGAGATTCTTGATGAGTTTGTGAGACCATATTATGCAGATGCTATCGGCCCGGACTTTATTCTGATGGATGATAATGCCTGTCCTAACCCTGCCAACGTCACTGATTCCTACCTGGAACGTGAGACAATCGTTCGTATGGACTGGCCTGCTCGGTCACCGCACTTAAATCCGATTGAGCATGCGCGGGACATGCTACAGAGTGCTGTTTCAGCCCGACCTGTGCATCCGAGGACTTTACAGGAGCTCAAAGATGCATTGGTTGCTGAATGAAAGCTGATTTCACAATACCGGATACAGACTCGGATTACCAGCATGCGCAAGCGATGTCGTACTGTAATTGATGCCCTTGTACGCCATACACATTATTAAGCACGTTTGTCTAAACAAATTTGGAAATTTGTGAAAAATCAGTTGTCCAAATCCCTTCGTGTTACGGCAAATTTTGGGGGTGCCAAGACGTTTGCTGTTGTCACGCTTGAATGCAGTACCAGTTGACAAAATTAATCACTAGGTTTTGTGAAGGATACGTTTTCTATCATTATGTATCAAATTTGGATTCAGCTGATTAATTCATCCAAAAATTATTTTGCATTAAAAAAGTGATCCCTATCAAACTTTGAGTAGTATATTTGCATATAATATCTCATACAGAGCTGTCACTTACTATTCTCACCTTTGGGGTCCACTTGCTTTTTACAAATACATGTACATGTATACAAGACATCATAAGCTGCATATATACCGGTAGTAAATATAGTCCGACAAGGAATTCCTGGCAGTTATGTCATAATTAGTTTACTCGAATATTCATATGATATGGCATTTACTTAAAACCTAGGACTAAGATTATTTACATACCGCCAAAGCTTTGTGGATTTCGTGGCCGAGAGAGTAGATGGGTTGTTCTGCAGACCAAAAAGTGGCTGGTTCGAAACCCACGTGTCGAGTGATTTTTTATTTTTTTTTTTTTTGTTTGACCTCGTAATACACACACACAGACGACATGTGAAATCTACTTTACCCGTGTGGCATTTTAAAAATGGATATTTACGAGGTTTACAGAACATAGTTCTTGTTCATTTTCAAGCACATACCGTAACACTTGACTGCATAAAACTTGTTTAGGAGAAATAAAGATGAAAAAAGTGAAATAGAAAAAAAATAAATATACCAAATTTACTATAGATTTTAAACCAGTAAAATATAAAAATATGAAACAATGAACATTTAATTTATTATAAAAAGATAAAACAAATATATAATAAAAAACGCAATCAGTGAGATTCGAACTCGGACCGTCAGCATGAAAAGCAGCGTTGACATCCCCTGGGCCGTTGTGACTGCCGTTAATCAATGGGCGTGTCCTGTTCATATCATAAACCCAAGCGCAAATTTATACTGGAAAATCCTTTCTATTTTTAGCTTTGTTATTGATTTGACGTCACTGCCAGACGTAGTTTGTTACCAGTACATGGTTAGTGTCTTTAATAATAAAATATAATTGGTGAGCCTTAGACAATTTTATAGGGGCGAGCTTTACTATCCATGTATTTCGGCCCCCGCCCATTGGGGCTTGAAGAACTAAATGGGTTGCATGATGCAAATTAGCATATTTAAGCTAAAAATACAGCAGACAGTGCAGAATGTTAAACAATATTCAGTACCATGGCGCGCACACGTGGTATAACATGACATCAACGAGTGCAAACTTTCTGACATCACCGCACCACAAAGACGTAGGAAACAACACGGACACTGGAATAAAAGTTTCTCAGAGCTTTATTTTCTGTATGAAAATCTGCAAATAAATAGTTTATTTTAGCTTTGAAAATTATTTTTGAGGTTGAGATGCATCTGCAGTAGCAGTGCACAGTTATTCCAACAGGCCATTGATTCAAACCAGGAAAGTTAAGAATTAACTTCAATTTAGCTGAAATTTCTGAAAATTAAATATTGCAAAGAATTTAACTTGCAGTTTCGTTGTTTTCCCATCTTTGAAAGGTTGCATGTTATTGTTTATACTTGTAAAATAGGGGACCTGAAAAGTAGGTCTGGTCTATTGAGTCAATAGATGTATTATAGGTCATTCTAACACAGCGCGCCTATATAGGCAATGGAAAATAACTGTGTTTTATTCTGCAACAAATCACAGCTCGGAAGAGCGTGACGAGTGACGTCATTCAAAGCTGCAAATTTATGACGTCACTAGTCGATTCCTTGACGTTAGACGGTGTAACGTCATTTTATCGCATCGAAAACGTAAGAAAATGATATAAATGCATGTGTTTCAGTCGATAATTTTAGCGGGATTTCTTCTAACAATGGCGCAAAGTTGTGAGATTTTGAAGGAAACAACAGCATTATTGCCGATTTTCAGCCTGTTAGAATCGAAATAGATCAGCTCTAGCCAGTGATTTGTTGTGTAATAAATCACAGTTTGTCGGTCAGTTGTAAGTAGACAAATCACTCGCGCTACGCGCTCGTGATTTGATCTACTTTACAACTGACCTCCAAACTGTGATTTATTACTCAACAAATCACAGTTAGAGCTGATCTATTTCTTAAGTAGAAGGTATTATAGGTCACTACCGATTATAGCGTGCAGTTATTCGACCCCCTTTATTACGTTACTAGACTGCCTGATTGTGGAATAAAAGCTTCTATCTGACAGGTTGTAAGGTCAACTTAAATAAATAGTACTTAACCCATTTAGTACGAGAGACCACAAAACGGGTACCCTGGCAAACAGTGCAGGCCCAGATCAGACACCGTAGAATGCGGCATCTGATCAGGGCCTCCACTGTTTGCTAAAAGTTCAGTCATTTTCCAAATAAATTTTGAAGAAAACACAACCTGACACCCCTAATTTTTTAAATGGACTCCTGCTATATATAAGGAGGAAGATTCCACTTGGTACAAAAAGGGTTAATGTATATTTAATACCCAATTAGATCCAATTAAGTGGGAAATCAAACAATCCCAAATTGACAATTTTTGGGAGCCTGTGACATTGAAAATAAGGTCACCAAAACCTTTTCAGTTCTTTGGTAGACTGCAAAAATAAATTGGACCAAACTTGACCAAATTTCATAAATTCGTTCATGAGACAGATGTAGACAAGCCAAAATTTACAGTTTTTGCAGGGTCTGTGCCCTTTAAAATAAGGTCAAGGCCACTCAAATCTAATCAAATCTTTGAATGGTTGCAAGGATATACTGTACAGAGGACCTGCGTTATAACGGCAGTTTTTGTTCCCTATTACTGAGCCGTTATAATGAATTTGCCGTTATAAAGAAACCCAGTTAGGAGTATGATAGGCTATAAAAGGTCTTTTCCACATCATTACTCCAAGAAACAAATGCTATAGACATTTGTTAGAATCCCCTCTGTCAGGTGATTCTAACAAATATCTATAACATCTGTTTCTTGGAGTATTAAATTACAAGAATCTTTCATTACTATGGATTCGATTTCGGCATTTCCAACCTGAGGGAAGCCCACACCGCTCGTAACTAAGGCTAGGCCTTTAGCAAAGTAGTCATTCCAATGAAATTGTCGTTATAACGAGTTTTGCCATTATAACAAATGTTGGTATAAAGAGGGCTGATTGTATCAAGTTTGACCAATTTCCAACAATTCGTCCAGGAGGTAGGGTGAAGACAAGCCAAAATTGAAGCTTTTGGGGGTCTGTGCCCTTGAAAATATGGACTAGGTCACCAAAACCTAATTAAATTGTTGGTAGGTTGTGATAATATATTGTACCAAATGTGAGCAAATTTGACTGACCTGTTCATGAGATACTTACGGTGCAGTCAAGGCATGCCTAGCCCAAAATTGACAGATTTTGGTGGCCTTTGCCCTCGAAATTAAGGTCAAGGTCATGAAAATCTAATGAAATCTTTGGTAGGTTGCAACGATTATTGTACCAAGTTTGACCAAATTTCAATGATTCATTCATCTGACAAGGTTCAGACAAATCATTTCTGGCCCAAAATTGTCAGTTTTGGGAACCTTTGCCCTTCGGATAATAGAATCTCTGATCCAATCTTTTGTCGGTTGCAATGATATATTGTACCAAGTTTTGCCAAATTTCATCAATCAAGTCAAATCAAAGCACTGACAGTACTGGTGGGTTGATATCGTCTCTGAGTGTAGATTGGGGAAATAGTCCTGAACTGAGAATCGAACTGTTCGTTTAACTTCAAACAAGCACAGTAGATCTGATCAGACATCACTTTATGTGGCGTCTGAGTATGTAGATTTTGTTTACCAATGCCAAACTGCACGAGTACAATCCACCCGCCCCGCCACTCGGGGCTTGAATAAAAAGATGGGCTGCATGATGCTTCCAAGCAGAGCTGAAACCGAACGCACACTAGTAGTGGTAAACCGCTTAGAGGATCTAAACCTGCCCAGGCAAAGCGGTGCGAGTCAGACCGTCCATGCTCATAAACCTTATTGGTTTCAATGCGCGACAGGGCTTGAGATGTCATTTTATCTCATTGCCGGGTAAAAGTCCCATGAAATTGGAAGTAACGTCTCCAAATGACCTAACAGTGTTGACGGGGACGTTAAACCTCAAATCAAACAAACAAACGAGCAAAGTCCGGAATTTTCTTCTAACGCTGCGCTCTGACGTCTTAGGGATGCTATAAACAACCAATACTCAGCGGCAGTCAGATGGTCAGTGGTAGTCACACGGACAATAGCAAGCAACAGATTCTCTGCTTTATAACATAGACTGTGGGTACCCGTTATAATGCTTCATTATAAGACAAGTGTTCAGTCAAATTTTTGTCTGAAAAAAAAAAATATGGTAGCATTTTCTGTCAAATTATTTACATGTACTTGTCATTTGTTAAAGTGTTTAATTATTTCCTTATATTGATTCATCTGTCTGAATTTAGAGTATTTCATTGATTATGCAACACAATCTGTGCTGAAAAAATATTACATGTTTAACATTTTATCCAGCTGCAAACAGTGTAGATCCATGCATGGCTTCTGATCAGCATCTACAATGTTTGTCATAGTTTCACCTCTCTCTTTTCTCCTTGCGCAGTCCCACCACTGCATCCCCAGCTCCTGAATAACAGTGATCTGTAACAGAGCTCCTTCAGCAATATGTTTAAACAAAAAAGTTAATTTTACCTGTTGATGCAGGCCCACACCCAGTTGGGAGGGTGCAAACGCAGCCCCTCCCGCTTTTGGAAATTATCTCAGATTCATGCAGTTTTTCACCCTCTGCAAAATACCTGAAATTCGCACCATCAACCCGCCCCTTTTCAGAGTCTGCGTACGGGCCTGAATCATGTTCAAAACTGTTGCTACATACATATGGCAAACAGTGCCCACCCTGATCAGAAGCAATGTACTGTCTATCCTATCTGCGTCTATGCTGTATGTCTAATAACGGTATCAACTATAAAGTCTGGGCTACTCATTTTTGCTCTCAAACACAGAAGTGCGAAAAGTCTATTTTGACTCGACTTGGCATACATTTCAGGGCCCAAGCTAGCCCAAAAAATTTGGGAGAAGTGACTTCTCCCTCCTGGGAAAATAGGGAGAAGTTTGCTGGGTCTAAGGAGAAGTGGGTGCGGCTTAATGCCGAACAACAACAATATAATGAGTTCTCCTGTAAACCCCTATTTGGAGAAAAGTGTGTTTTATAGGGGTATCAATCAATTCCACTATTGAGACCACCTAAAATAAAGACTAATTCTGCTTTAAAAAGCTTATTTGGTTGGCCGCAGTTATTCTTTCTTTCAGTTTTCTGCACACAGTGACCCCTGATCAGGGACCACTTTTGGGATTGTTAAAAAGTGGTCTTAAAGACCACTTTTGAACTGTCCCAAAGGTGGTCTTTTAGTAATTTTACTGTTTTTAGGCAAGCTGTAACTTTTGTTGTATCCAACCATGTTATAATGAATGGTGAGGTTTCTGTGTAATAGTTAGATCATTTCTCACCAAGTTCCTGTCACAACTGTATTTTAAAACAGACTAAAGAAACAAGGGGGAACAACCTCGCCAGATGAAAATCAGTTGTTATTTTTGTTATGAATTTGGATAATTACTGAATATTTACCGGCAAGTAATAATTATTTTCACTTACAAAATAAAAAAGCTACCTACTTTTGTTGTTGTCCATAAAAAATGAAAATGATTGATGGATGCAAAAGTAATGTACAAACAAATCAATGGCGAAACAAAGAAACCATCTTTATTTAAAAATTATTAAATCCTAATGCAGTGTCAATGCCAATGGTCGGAGTAATCTTATTACAGTATACAACAGCACTTAACAAATTACGTCCGCACCCGGACTTTGGCAAGAGCTAACGGTACAAGTATACCTGTTTAAGTTACATAATCTTGTGTAATCTTAATTGGCTCTTATTGCAATAAAAACTTTGTGCAATCAACCGAGATAGATTTATGACAGTACAAGGCTACTAAGCGTGTTGCAAGTGGCTCAAGCTTACGGTAAGAATTACATAACAGTACCAAACTGCAACTGGCATGAAGTGCAGAATAAACAGTTAGCTTTGTTCAGTGTAATTACTGAGATTTCTGACACTAATGGATCGAAGGATTATCGTCACCTTGTCAGTTTACCGTTACTGTTAACAAGGAAGACGCAAAAAAATAAATAAATTATAAACGGGCGAAATTTCAGGGCGAAGTTTTTTTCGCTTTCATCGCCAAAGTCGGCGAAGTGAGCCCCAACAGGGCGACTTCTTCACCTGAGTCGCCCTCTAGCTTGAGCCCTGCATTTGTGTAACAGTGTTATGAATGGAATGTTCCGAAGACGTCACGTGACAGCGTGTATTGTTTTTCTTTCATTACGTGAGCAACCTGGCATTCTTATACTATTCGTCTGTTCGTGAGCAGACGCCACAATCCGCAGCGTCTGATCTGGGTATTAGGTGGTCACACGATTCCTCTCAAGACTCTATAGATAGCTTGACATATATGTTGCATCGACAAAAATAGCACAACTTTACAAGTTCTATTAATATTGGGTTTTCCCAAATCAGTGATGGTCACGTGGACAATTGCATGAATTTCGATTGCCATTTAGTAAATTTGGGTTGATCGTAAACGATTGACCAAAAAATGTAAAGTTTTTGGTGACCTGTGCCCTTGAAAATAAGGTCAAGGTCACCAAAACCTTATGAAATCTTTGGAAGGTAGCAATGATATAGTGTTTGACCAAATTACATCAATTTGTTCATGAGAAAGGGTGCAGACAAGCCATTTTTGGCCAAAAATTGACAGGTTTGGGCGCAAGTGCCCTTGAAAACAAGTGTTATGCATAAGAATTTATTTTTCTGATTCCCACTTTCATCTCACTGGGTGACCTAATAATGCCATTAATATCTTATTTATTCTTCTAAAAGAAGTTTCTGGAAAAATGAGTCACAGATTAATTTCAATTGGTAAATGACTTGTTTACAAGGAAAAGTACTTTGGAATCTTCCAGAAAGTTCAGGGTTGCATTATTTTTAGAAAATTGCCTAATCTTATCCCACAGCCCTCTGGAACGTTCTAGAGAAATCTTAGGGTCTATAAAAGAGCTTGATTTTTCTCTTTGAGTCAAAATTTGGAGTTTGAAGTTTGGGTTTATAATTCTGTGTTGGATTGTTAAATCATTTCGGACTGTGAATTCTGTGGGATCAAGGAAAATAGATTCATTCAAGGATATTTCATAACACAGCTAAGTACATTTAATTTTCTTACTTCTATGGGTTAAAGATAGTTTGTAAATAAATTTTGTTACATTTTTCCATAAGGCTTGTTTGTGCTTTTTTTCTTTCTGCTACGCCTGGCTCGTAACACAAGGTCAATGCCATTAAAACCTAATGGCTGTTTTCCCCCATCCCAGCTGAGCAACCATGCATGTTTGGTCAAAATCCATCAATAGATTCAGAATATAGTCTTATGCCAAAGCTGACACCAATGGGATCCTTACCAAAAACAATATGTCCCGCTCCCATGTCAGTAAAATGATAATGAGCCAGGGCACAGCATTTCCTACAATTTTCATGTGCACCCAGTGAAGAATCAGACCAGCCTGGGGATCCATATAGTCTGACCAGAGACTTCTCTTGCAGCATGAAGGAGCATTGATCCCTTAGCTCTCCTTAGAGTGAACAACGAAAACTTTGATCTGACTGCGCGAATGCGCAGGCTGATCTGAGTCTTTGCTGGGTGCACAAGTAAATTGTCGGAAATGCTGTGCCCCGGCTCCAGAATATTCCCCAGCTGCCTGTGATTGAGGCAAAGAACTTTAGACCTGGGGCCAGTTGTTCAAAATTAACGACGTCGTTAGTTAACGTATCGTTAAAACTTTGATCATTAAATATGGCAAATATGCTGAAATTTTTGCTGAAAAAATGTGAGCAGCTTTTGCGGACGCAAAAGCTGCTCACATTTTTTCAGCAAAAATACCAAAATTTATGATATTGTACTTGCTAGAAGAGTTAACAATATGACCACTAACGAGCTCGTTAAGCTAACGATGCTTTGAACAACTGGCCCCAAGTGTCTCTCCTACCTGGGTCGTTTTATTCTGTTCTGTAACTTCATGTCAGATATGTGGTATGTTCCGACAACGCGGTGGCCCAAGGTGCTTGGGGTGCCAATCACATCAACACTCATTTTGGTAATCCTGTAAAACCAAATAAAAAGCATCTTCATTTTGGCCCCCTCAAGCGATTTTGGTACTTATAGCTGTTACCTCCCTTCCATTATCTACCTTGGTAGATCATATGCATAGCTTCTAGGTATATAACCACTCTCTGACAACTGCGTCAGGGAGTCGACTCTTTGGCTCAGGGGTAAGAGCAGTGGACTGTCACCCGAGCGGCCCGGGTTCGAATCCCACCATAGGCGGGGATTTTTTCAGGCTATGCATCTTTCCTTTGTTACGGCTTTCATGTCGTAAGATGGGGGCTCGTCCGAAATGCCAGAATTGGCTTGTGCCGAAGTTGGTATCCTTCACGTCATCATAAATGATGACTTCCTTGAAGAGGGGGTGTGTTACCTCCCTTCCATTATCTACCTTGGTAGATCATATGCATAGCTTCTAGGTATATAACCACTCTCTGACAACTGCGTCAGGGAGTCGACTCTTTGGCTCAGGGGTAAGAGCAGTGGACTGTCACCCGAGCGGCCCGGGTTCGAATCCCACCATAGGCGGGGATTTTTTCAGGCTATGCATCTTTCCTTTGTTACGGCTTCAGTGCTCGCTCATAGAAGCAGTGAATCAAGAGGAACCTTCAGACAGAAAGCCATATTCCTGACCCCTCTGAATGGCTGGGCATGCGCAGTTAAAATTTGTCATGACGGAATGCTTGAAGACACAAATTCGCTTGGCGGGGCTCATTTCTTAGTTACTTTCCATAATTCTGCTGTTCTTGACCTAATACAGTTTCCACATGATTGATATAGTCTACTTTCAATAAATCGACCACTGATGATTAAGGCTGGCAAGCTCAATCGGATAATCGATTGATAAATTCAACTAAAATGAATATCTTTACCGATTAATAACTGATTATTTGATAAGTATAATTCACTACTAGCATGGTGAGATCAGTAGAGCCCGATGCGCAGTCACCCTGCCAAAATGTTCGCAAGGGCGTCGGCAGTATTTGAAGATAGATAGACAGTTTTAAAGCAAATCTTGACTTTGTAAAATTTGGAAATCCTAGGATATATTGTTTTATGAGAAAACCAATTAAGAGCACCGCATGCGGGTGCCAATGCTCTTCTGCAGTTTCATTTAGAAAACCAAAGTTCTAAGTCAAACAAGAGCAATCAAATTGCAAGATGGAGTTATAAAACTTGTAGGGAATGTAGCTCTTGTGATGGTGAGTATGTGTATGAAGATTCATGAAGGTAGGCCAAATACTTTTGGAAATATGGTCAAGGTTAAGGTTTTCGGTTAAGGACGACGCCAGATGACAACGAAGACGCCGGAGTGATGACAATAGCTCAAAAGTTTTTTTCAAAAAACAGACGAGCTAAAAATGCCACGAAAATGGCACATCTGCATGTGCAAGGATCATCTTTTGCGGGCGAAGTTAAACTTAATACTAACCCGCTCATAACAGTGAAACTGACTATGAGGGATACAGTTACTGAAATTCAGAATGCAGGGTGTGCAAAAAATACGGTCGCGCAATGTTACCAGACTCGACTGGCTGGCCTCAGTGCGCGCCTGACTGGTGATCAGGAGGACGCGGATTCGACTCCCCCCGGGGTCGGCAGAATTCTTTCGTGGAGATTGATCATGAAATCTTTTCTACGGTCATTCTCTCCCTTCCGCTGATTCAAGAAGGGCAGTTGTCAGTTTCTGGCGAAAGAATGTGCACTGTACTGGTTAACCGCTTACGTATAAGGCTGCCCAGGAAAGTGTTGATAGGTAAACTGACAGGTTCAAAAATGACCTAAATAGTGTTGACTGGGCCGTAAAACTCCAATACAAACAAACAAACAAAACCAGACTCGACTGTCCTTATCAAACAATGAATCATGCAATGTGTTGAATATCCCTTTTTTTCAGTAATTTGTGAAAAAGGCAAATCTGCTCCAATAATTTTACATGATCAGCCTGCATCTGTCATTGTTATCAAAGTACAGTAGAACTTCGATGGCTCGAACAACGATGGCTCATTTACCATGGATGAGTCGAACCCATTCTTGAGCCCAAGCGAAATCTTCTACATTAGAAACAGTGGGGGATCATTAAGGAGATTTTAGTCTTTTATCTTGCAAATGTATGCTGTGTGTACTCATTAGAATCGCCTCGATGAGGCGATTCTAATGAGTACACACATCATACATTTTCATTACAGAACACCGAAAATATGTCAAAAAGTATCTCGTTATGCCTCCTGGAAGTAATCTGAGTGGCTCCAACATCCCCTGTCTCGAACAAATTGTCATGGTCCCAAAGGGGTTCGAGCCATTGAAGTTCGACTGTATTCGCTGTTCAAAGGAGCCCTCTATGGCTTCTCTGCTATTTATAATGGAATGAGCGAAGACAGCAATGGCACAGGCTGATCTCTGATATGCAATATTACAACGCAATGCTTTGTTGCTCTGAAATGGTGAGAAAAAGAATCAGGTCGAAACGACCCATCCCGAAATTGGGCTGAAACGATCCAGGACCGAAACGACCCAGGGTCCAAAATGACTCAGGACCGAAACGTCCCGCGACCACCAAATTAGGTACGAGTTGACCAAAGTACGAGTTTACCAGAGACCGGGTTTCGAGTTGGATTCATGTAACAGGTCGACTGTGTGGCTCGGAAACTCAGTCGGTAGAGTGTTCGTACGATATGCGAGAGGCCCTGGGTTCGAGTTCCGGTTCAGCCATGTTCTTTTTCCACCCCTATGATATTTGGTGGCCAGTGTGGGTCCAGCACTGCGTCTGAGGGCATGAAAGAGTATGAAAAATAAGTCTCGCAGCCTGACTGGATAGGACTTAAAGGTTCGGGATGAGTCTCATTTGGAGAGATTCGGGACGAATCTAATTAGGCAGGGGGAAATGTTACAGGTCGATCATGTGGCTCGGTAGCTCAGTCTGTAGAGTGTTCGCACGGTATGCGAGAGGCCCATGGTTTGAGTCCCTGTCAAGCCTAGTCCTGAACTCATGACCTTCCATACATTACGCTACGCTGCTTTCCAGTGGAATAGTCTTCCCTCTTCTGTGGTGAATGCTAAGACCGCAGAGGAGTTCAAAGCCTGTGCAGTGTAAGATTGAGATTCAGAGGTATGCATTTTAGTATACCTCTGTTATTCAGATTGTAAATAGTATAGAGCATGATAGCTCAGTGGTTAGTGCACTTGCCTCTGATGCTAGAGGTCCCGGGTTCGATCCTCCGCAGCAGCTATAAGATTTCATAAAGTGCACGGGTCACCGGAAAGACCGAATTCACCGAAATCCATCGAAATCACCACAGTAATCACAGAAATCACCACAAAAATCACACCGGGAAGGTCAGAAATCACCATTGTATGATTCGATAGGGTTGGGAAAAACATGGTAGGGTAGGATTTTGTTGGCTTTGGTCAGGTTGGGTTTGGTAGGGACGGGTTTGATCGGGGAATCGCCATGGAAATAACCGAAATCACCAAAGTTGGGTAGGATACCATACTAAAATTATCATTGAAATTAATTAAGGTATAAATAAATTAGGGTAAGATTGTTACAGTATGTTAAATTGTCTAGTTAACATATTTTTATTTTATTTCTTTAATTATTTAACACTTGCATAAACAATAATCGTCAGTTAATTAAGTATGCAAATCAAAGTCACCGAAATCACACTAAGCATTGGCAGTATGTATTATTAATCAAATCAGTATTATTATTACTAAAAAAATAATTTAATTATATTGAGTTAGTATATAAATCCAGAAAAATATATACTTGCAATGACTTCGGCACCCTATTTACATGTAGTAAGTGCCCCCGCCCAATGGGGCTTAAAGAAATATATGGGCTGCATGATGCTTCCACGCAGAGCTGAAACTGACCACACATGAGTACTGGTAAACCGCTTAGAAGATCTAAGCCTGCCCAGGCAAAGCGGTGCGAGTCGGACTGTCCATGCTTATAAACCCATTTGGTTTCATTGGGCAACATTTCATCTCAGTGTTGGGTAAAGATAGCAACGTCTCCAAAATGACCTATACAGTGTTGACGGGGACGTAAAACCTCAAATCATACAAACAAATAGCGCCTACTTCATGATAATAAGCTCCTCATTAAGGTGGTTATAACCAGTATCCACGATCTGTGTTTTTAGAATAACTAAGAAAATAATGTAATTATATAGGAGTCCTACCCATGGCTATTCCCCGACCAATTCCGTCCCTATCAAGCCCAACCTGATCAAATCCAACAAAACCCTAGCCTACCATGCCTTTCCCAACCCTATCCAATCATACAATGGTGATTTCTGAACATCCCATGGTGATTTTTGTGGTGATTTCTGTGGTGATTTCGGTATTTCTGGTGACCAAAGTGCACCGTCCTTCCAATCGGGACGTTAACTGGAAGCCCCCTGTGCAGGGAGAACCATCCCCTGTGCAGGTTAAAGATCCCTACTGTAATTACATGATTACTGTGTAGGCTTTCATCCTGCAAACCTGGAGTGTATGTAATGTACACCTGCGGTAATGGTCAAATGTGACCGACGCAGTATCAGTAGATAGATAGTTTTAAGGACTCATCCAGTGACTTCTCTTTCTTTTTTTTTCTTTTTTTTTTCAGCTAAATTCTAAATTTGACTGACTCAGTATAAGAAGATAGATAGGAGTGACTGAACGTCAGTAGGGTCTTGTTGTACAGGACTATGTCGAGCCATGTTCTTTTTCCGATTTATGGACATCTCGGCCCCTAACAAACTCGGCCCCTGACAAACTCGGCCCCTAGCAAACTCGGCCCCATTCAACTCCGTCCCTAAAAACTCAGTCCCTAGCAGCATTTAGGTCCTAAAATACAATGTTTTTGTTTCCGAGAATCAATTTGGAAGGTGGATAGGTAGTTTCACAGAAAGTTTGAGCATATTTATAGTTTTTAATACGAAACCTTATCCACGATAAAAAGATCGCGGAAACCCATGCTGTAATTGGGACGGTATTGGAATTGAGTGTGGCATCACGAAAACATGCCTATATAATTTTGACCACCTGCAACTACACTTTTATAGTAAAACTGGGGTTTACAAGGGTTTATGTCAATTTACTTTTTTCTTCCCAACAACATAGATTGTTGGTTCTTGTAAGAATGGCCTCGTCGATGCCATTTTTACAAGTACCCAAATCTGTTTGCTCAAAAACATAGATTGTTGGTACTTGTTAGAATTGCCCTGTCAATGTGGTTCTAACAAGTACCCAAAATCTATGTTTATAGCAGAAATAAGAAAAATATGTTCATGTTTCATCTGAAAATTTTCATATTTGGGTGGTGAAAAATTCAAAGAATATGCGTTTTTTTGTGTTTTTTTTTTTGTTGTTTTTTTTTTGTGATATTAACTCTTATCATGCTGTTCACGACAACCCATATCTTTGGAAACAGTGTAGATCCAGATCAGATGGCTTCTGAAGAAGCCATCTGACAGGATCTACACTGTTTGGCATTCAGTTTATGAATTTGTAGCAATTAATTATATCAAAAAATTTGATTGGTTGAAAGACAGAAATGGATGTGGCTTAAAGGAATATTCAGCAAGAGAAGGGTTAACATTTCCAGTGTAAAACCAAATGTAAACCTATAGAAAACAATATCCCCCCCCCCCCCCCATCGATGCTTGGAGAAATAGTTTGTGCTGCATGATGCTTCCACGCAGAGCTGAATCTTACCACACACAAGTACTGGTAAACTGCTTAGAAGGACTAAGCCTGCCCCGGCAAAGCGGTGTGAGTCAGATCGTCCAATGCGTATAAGCCTTCTGGTTTCATTGGGCGGCAGGGCTTGAGATGTCATTTCATCTCAATGTTGGGTAAAAGTCCCACAAAATTGGAAGCAACGTCTCCAAAATGACCTAAATAGTGTTGACGGTGTCGTTAAATCCCAATTCAAACAAACAAAAACAAATAGAAAACTAGATCTGCAGTTGATGGTAAACCATCGCAAATACCCGCTTTTTCTATTAATAACACTAATGACTATGTATTAGCTATCCAAAACTACATGTAAGTTAAAAAGTTGCAAAGAACATTCTAACTGATAAGCAAAGTTTCAGAAGTGTAACTCTTAAAGTTTAGAAGATATGGCAAAGTCATACTTTTTGACCTTTGACCTTGGGGTTATGTTGAGGTCCACCTAAAGTATCCCAATTTATTCTATATTCCAACAGCCATCCAATAACCAAGTTTCAGAAGTGTAACTCCAATAGTTAAGAAGAAATGGCAAAGTCATACTTTTTGACCTTTGACCTGGAGGTCGAGGTCACACCAAAAGTAGCCCAACATATTCTATATTCCAAGGGCCATCCAATAAGCAAAGTTTCAGAAGTGTTACTCCAATAGTTTAGGAGATATGGCAAATCATAATTTTTGACCTTTGACCTTGGGGTCATGATGAGGTCAAGGTCACACCAAAAGTATCCAAATTTATTTTATATTCCAAGGGCCATCCAATAATCAAAGTTTCAGAAGTGTAACTCTAAAAGTTTAGAAGATATGGCAAAATCATACTTTTTGACCTTTGACCTTGGGGTCAAGGTCACACCAAAAGTAACCTGACATATTCTATATTCCAAGGACCATCCAATAAAGAAAGTTTCAGAAGTGTAGCTCCAATATTTAAGGAGATATGGCAAATCATAATTTTTGACCTTTGACCTTGGGGTCATGTTGAGGTCAAGGTCACACCAAAAGTATCCAAATTTATTCTATATTCCAAGGGCCATCCAATAACCAAAGTTTCAGAAGTGTAATTCTAATAGTTTAGAAGATATGGCAAAATCATACTTTTTGACCTTTGACCTTGGGGTCAAGGTCACACCAAAAGTAACCTGACATATTCTATATTCAAAGGACCATTCAATAAGCAAAGTTTCAGAAGTGTTACTCCAATAGTTTAGGAGACATGGCAAATCATAATTTTTAACCTTTGACCTTGGGGTCATGTTGAGGTCAAGGTCACACCAAAAGTATCCAAATTTATTCTATATTCCAAGGGCCATCCAATAACCAAAGTTTCAGAAGTGTAATTCTAATAGTTTAGAAGATATGGCAAAATCATACTTTTTGACCTTTGACCTTGGGGTCAAGGTCACACCAAAAGTAACCTGACATATTCTATATTCCAAGGACCATTCAATAAGCAAAGTTTCAGAAGTGTAACTCCAATAGTTTAGGAGATATTGCAAATCATAATTTTTGACCCTTGACCTTGGGGTCATGTTGAGGTCAAGGTCACAAAAAAGTTGCCCACTGCCATCTACATTCCATGTACTATCCACATGCAAAGTTTCAAAAGTGTAACTTCAGTGGTTGCAGAGGAGATCCAATCACAAGAAACGTGACGGATGGACAGACGGACTGACGCCGGAGTGAACTGTGGTACGAAAACAATATACCCGATTTTTCTTCGAAAAAGCGGGTATAACAATATAGTTCATGATATACATGGTTCTCCACGATCTGATTGTGCGTTGAAGACGTTCATTACGAAAACACTCCTATACAAATACATTGTCAATTTTTTTGCCAAAAATGGAAATTTTAAGATGAAATATTCTGATATTTTTCTTATTTTTGCTCGAAACATAGTTTACGGGGGCTCGATGGAACGGCCTTGACGGTTCTATCGAGTACTCACAATCTGTTTTTTTAGCAGATATAAGAAAAATAATGTTACTTTGCAGGGATCCGCTGCTTTCATACTTTCATGATTTGTTTTTGTTTGATTTGAGGTTTAACGTCCCCGTCAACACTATAAAGGTCATTTTGGAGGCGCTGCTTCCAATTTCGTGGGACTTTTACCCAACATTGAGCTGAAATGACATCACAAGCCCTGTCACCCAATGAAACCAATAGGGTTTATAAGCATGCATGGGCCGACTCGCACCGCTTTGCCTGGGCAGGCTTAGATCCTCTAAGCGGTTTACCAGTACTCGTGTGCGGGTCGGTTTCAGCTCTGCGTGGAAGCATCATGCAGCCCATATATTTCTTCAAGCCCCGACGGGCGGGGGCTGTCATACTTTCATGAACAGCAGAAAAATATAAATTCATTTCTAAAATGAACACACCAGTACCTCATCGGTTTAGGTCGGGTAAAAGCCCCACAAAATTGGAAGCAACTTCTCCAAAATGACCTATACAATGTTGACGGGGGTGTCAAACAATCAAAATCATTGGTATTAATAGAAACAAGAGGCCCATGGGCCACTATGCTCACCAGAGCTCAGGGGGCACTGCCCACTGGCAGCAATGTATTTTAATTAACCATGGAAGCCCTGCGCCCAAGGATACTACAGATAGAATTTGGACCCAATCAGCCTAGTGGCTTCAGAGGTCTGATGTTGCTTGAATGTGTTGTTGCAGGACAACAGATGACAATTGACAATTTCCCATCTGTGGCAACTAATAGGCCTAAAAGAACATTATTAAAGGAACATTTCTATGTAAGTTTGACAAAATATCTTGAAAGGCATAAATGTCATTTTTCAATATTCCCCATTTATAAGTCAATGGAAATTCTTAACTTGCCATAGCAAACAAACCAAAGAGCCAAATTTCATAAACCAGAGCTCAGGTGGGCACTGCCCATGACATTGTATTTTAACAGGATATGATTTATAAATTTACCATTTATAAAGTCTCCCAAACAAACACCATACCCAAATGAGCACTCATGTGGACTGTATATTAGGTGTTTTATAAAGTAGAGAAGGTGGGGCATGAACCCAATGGAGCCCTGGTTGGTGTCACTAAATGCATCTTATCAAAAGGAACAGAGACATTATGGTTTAGCGGTGGAGATATGTATGGCTCCTGAGATGTAAGGCTTTTTAAGCAGTGGAGGGATTCAGGCATGGTGGATCCCAGAAAAGCCCAAGATTGATGTCACTGAATGCTGAACGGTTTCTGAGATATGAGGCCCTTTTATGAAGTGGATGGGAGAGAAATGGCCCCTGCGGACCCCCCAAGATGGGGGTGACTGAATGTGTCTAATAGCAATGAACAAGAATAAATGTGATTATGGGGTGGGGATTTGAATGGTTTCTGAGATATATGGCCTATTAAGAAGCGGGGACTTATCATAAGGAAGAAGAATATATATGGTTAAGGGGTGGGGATCTGAACAGTTTCTGAGATATATGGCTTTTAATGAAGTAAAGGGGTGGGACATGGCCGGTGGCACCCCGGGAGTCCCCCATGCTGGTGTCACTGATTGCGTCTTATCATAAGGAACAAGAATATATTATGGTTTAGGGGTAGGGCTCTGAACAGTTTCTCAGATATATGGTCTTTTGTGAAGTTGAGGGGTGGAGCATGGCCCGGGCATACCCCGGGTGACTCCTAGGTTGGTGTCACTGAATGTGTCTTATCATAAGGAACAAGAATATATATGGTTAAGGGGTGGGGATCTGAATGGTTTCTGTGATAAATGGTATTTTATGAAGTGGAGGGGGTGGGGCATGTCCCCGGCACATCTGGAGGAACCCCCAAGTTGGTGTCACTTAATGCATTTTATCATAAGGAACAAGAATATATATGGTTTAGTGGTGGGGATTTGTAAGGTTTCTGGAATATTTGGCCTTTTATGAAGTCGAGGGGGTTGGGCATGGCCCCGGCACATCATGGGTGTCCCCCAGGTTGGTGTCACTGAATGCGAATTATCATAAGGAACGAGAATATATATGGTTTAGGGGTGGGGATCCGTAGAGTTTCTGGGATATTGGGCCTTTTATGAAATGGAGAGGGTGGGGCATGGCCCAGGCACATCCCGAGGGACCTCCAGGTTGCTGTCATTGAGTGCGTCTTATCATAAGAAACAAGAATATATACGGTTTAGGAGTGGTGATCGGAACGGTTTCTGAGATAAATGGCATTTAATGAAGTGGAGGGGTGGGGCATGTCCCCAGCACATCCGGGGGAACCCCCAGGTTGGTGTCACTTAATGTGTCTTATCATAAGGAACAAGAATATATATGGTTTAGGGGTGGGGATCTGCAAGGTTTCTGAGATATAAGGCATTTTATGAAGTGGAAGGGGCGGGGCGGGGCATGGCCCTGGCACAACCTATGGGACCCAAAGGTTGACAAAAGCATATGGCTGAGAGAAGTTTACTCAAGGAACGTTTCTATGAAAATTTTGTCAAAATATCTGCAAAGGCTTGGTAGTTAATGCCATTTTTCAATTTTCCCCATTATAAGTCTATGGAAAATCAAAGTTGCCATAGCAACCAAACTAAAGAGCCGAATTTCATAAAAAAACACAAATCCTGTAAAGGCCAATATGGTGAATATTTCCATAAACTCTCAGCCTCATAGAGCATACGGTTTCTGAGGAGATGATTTTTTAAGTATTTTTTTTCTATTTTTTCATTTTGGTTTCCATGGCAACCAATACAAATGAGCAGCAGCCCTAAATTCATATGGCAGAGAGTAGTCTAAGTCTAAGGAACATTTCTATGAAAGTTTTGTCAAAATATCTGCAGAGGCTTGGCAATAAATGCCATTTTTCAATTTTCCCCATTATGAGTCTATCGGAACTCTCAGTTGCCATAGCAACCAAACTAATGAGCCGATTTTCATAAAAAACACAAACTTTCAATCCCCTGCCCAAGGATGCTACAGATAAAATTTGGAGGAGAAGTCGTTTGAAAGTGTTGACGACGGACATACGACGCAGACGACGGACAACTGCCTATCCCATAAGCTCCCCCTGGAGCCTTCGGCTCTGGTGAGCTAAAAAAGGATAATGGCTGTGGAATGGTCAAACCCTGCAAATGATAATAAAAACAAAATGGTTCAACTTTGTAAGTGCGCAACAGAACATACTACACTAGTCTCTTTTAAGTGGCAGAGATGTAATTACACGCCAATCAATCAATTAGTTTATTAATTTCATCAGAAGGTGAGTGAAAGTGGACCCAAGCAGCGTGTCATACACTGGTTCAATCAACGGCATTAGGTTCATTTAACCCATGTGAGATGGGTTACTCATAATATCATCAAAATGAGTTCAAAAGGTAATTATTCATATGTACATTAAAAATATGTGTAATACTAATAGTTTGATAATAAGTCAATTCCAACACTAATATATACATATTCTAATTTTAGGGGCCGAGTTTGTCAGGGGCCGAGTTTGTAGGTGCCGAGTTTGCTAGGGGCCGAGTTTTCCAGGTGCCGAGTTTGCTAGGGGCCGAGTTTGTTAGGGGCCGAGATGTCCTGTCACCCTTTTTCCACCCCTGTGACATTCGGGCTATCGTTGTTCTTTTTCTCAGACGCTATTTCTCACCTGTGTGACGGGACTACAGCCATCAGATTTACCTTTAAAATATACTTGCCGTTTCAATCGTCATTTGTAATTTAGTAGTCAAAGCATCAGAAAATTTACATTAAGAACTAAACAGCCGCCATTTTGTTTCTAAGTACGCGTTTTCGCAAGATTTATCGGCCTTAAATTTTAGGTGGCGCACTAATGCTGATCGAGTTCAGTCATCGACCGCACTGTGGTAGCGAAAGTCAAACTGCGCATGTGCCTTCACAAGTGTCTGGTAGAACATGGCAGCCATGGACTAACTTCCCATATCACATGTTCTGGTGTATGAATGTCATTTGACGTGTCACCAGTAACAATTCTGATTCTGGCAGCCCACATGACACGATTGGTATTTTCAGGACGACGAGGAAGATCACCATTTTGAACATTGCAGAAATAGCAGCGCCGATTCGGTCGTTCATATTATGCAGATTTTACATCGTCTTACAAATAAACATGCTCTTACAACACTAAAAATATTATTTTTCTCTTGGGCCAACAGATTTCTCACCTGCGTGCGAGGTTTTTAATTTTTCTGACTCGTTCTTCAGCGAACCTATAGAACTGGAGGAAAGAAATAAATTTGAATCTCTGTCAAAGGAAAAAGGAGTTAAATCTCCGACTATTGACATGAGAAAGCCGAATCTTATAAAAGGTTTGAAACTTTGCAGTATTAACATTAACGGTTTAAGAGGAAAAATACTTGAACTTTCAGCTTTCCTTGATACTCACCAACCACATATTGTGGCTATTCAGGAAACAAAGACTGACAGTTCAGTTATGACTTCGGAACTTTTCCCTGAAACTTGCGAGTACAGTGTCTACAGAGAAGACAGAAACACTCATGGCGGCGGATGATGTTGCTCGTTCACAGAGACATCTCTCACATGCCAGTCATGGAACTGGAAAACGACTCAGAATCTGTTTGGGTTAAGGTTTTTGCAAACAAAACTTCCCACTTTATTGCAAGTTGGTATCGACCACCTAACGACACTGTCGAAAACTTCCAGTTATTTAAAGATCAACTTGATCGTATTAAGTCTAGGTGGTCGATACAATTCCGTATTATTATGTGAGTGATACAGGGCGATAATTTCCAGCACAAGTTCGATCACCTTTCTTGTACAATGGGCATATATTTGCTAAAGACCATTCCTTGGGAATTTCACACGAATCAAGTGACTTTTGAAAAAGGTATGCGAAAACCGGGCCTGTGCGAAAACCGGGCCTAATTCAACTGAAAGTTCCCTTAGGACTCTGGGATGCAACTCATCAGGTCCTAATGCTTTGGAAGGGTTCAGGCCTTTCAGAAATTTGATTACACCCTCTTTAGCTACAATAATGTTTGGGACAGTTGTGGCATATTAAATCCCCGGACAAACTAAGTGATCATGATATTGTTTCTGGATTTTTGAAAATCTTCATACAACCTATAAAGAAACCTCGTAGAAAGGTGTACTTATATCAAAAGGGTGACTATGAAACTTTGAGGAAGGATGCCCTAAAATTTGCAAGAGAGAAATACTTTATTGGTCATTCAGACGCTCGGTCTGTCCAGGAGAACTTTGATTTGATAAAGTCTTTCATTCAGGCTTCGTCCGAAAATCATATCCCCTCCAAAACTAGCAGGTCTGTATCTTCAGTTCCTTGGCTCACACCAGAAATAAGAAGAAAAAATCGGAGAAGAAATAAGATTCATGCTAAGGCAAAAGAGTTGGGAAGTTGTAAACTCAGAGCAAAATTTGAAAACTTGAGACGAGAAATTAAAAGTGACATCAAAAATCAGCATGCTCTGTATGTATATAACTTGGTAGGTGAATTAAAGGCAAATCCCAGAGACTTCTACAGATATATCAATAGCCAGAAGAAAGATAGGCAATGTATCCCGCCCCTTAATAAAAGAGGAGGGATCGGTTTCGCTGAATCGGACTCTGAAAGGGCAGAGGAATTGGTTGGTCAATTCAATGATGCATTTAATAAAACTGAGTTCAACGAGGTTCAATGACTGGAAGATCGACCCCTTTCATGGAAAATATTGTTGTATCCTCGGCGGGAGTGATCAAGTTACTTAAAGGCTTGATGAGTTGTTTCGTGCAAAATTTATGATAAACGCGATGACTTTGATTTTGAGATTGTAAATTTTCCTTTTTTGGATGGTGATGTTCCTCGTGCGCCATCCTATTGCGTTTATATTTCGCAATTAATTCGATTTGCTAGAGTGTGTAGTCATGTAACTGACTTCAACACTCGTAATAAATTATTAACGGCTAAACTTCTTAATCAGGGTTATCGGTACCATAAACTACGCAAAGCATTTTCAAAATTTTATAGACGCCTTTCTGATTTAATTTCAAAATTCAATATTGGACTTAAATCTCTTCTGCAACAAGGTCTATCGGAACCCGAATTTTATGGTGACTTAGTATATAAATTCAGAAAAATATATAACTGCAATGACTTCATCACCCAATTTCGTAAAATCATTCTTCGATATAAAAAGATTGGGTACAACATGGATGTTATACGACAGACTGCATGCATGGTAGTTAACCCAATCACGGTTGGCAACTTTGCTTCCCTCTTTAATTGCACGCCGGTGGGTCAGGCCTCAGATTCTATGACGGTTCCAACGTAAAGGCTTATTGAGAATTAGAGAGATCTAATGTTGGTTGGTGCCTGATGCTCTGTCTCTGGTCGGGCCCATCGGAGTCTAACTGTTGGTTTTCTTTTGCTCCAGCATTTCAGTGGTTTCTTGCTGTCGAGTCCTCACCGTTGTCTCACCTCTGTGGTTCTTTGATTATTTGTGTTCACGGAGATGTTGCACTGATGAGTTAGGAGGCCTTCATGCGGTCTGAACAAAGTATTTGTCTAAATCGCGACGGAAGTAAGGGCGAGGATTGTGGCCACGTAAAATCGATTTAAGCCCCCCGGTGGAAATCTTTCCACTGACCGTTCCAAGGCGGTTCTTCTGTGGCGATTTGTTTATGTTGTTGTTCGTTACTTACTGTGTGTATCACTTGTGTCTTTTTATTTTGGATGACCATATGGCCATTTTGTGGGAAAGTAACTGTCCTTATGGCCTTCCTTTGTTTAGGTTTCCATTATGGTCTGGTGGCTTAATGTTTGTGTTTCTTTTCCTTTGGTGTCTTTGGTGGGTGGAGTAAGTTAATTGTATCGATTCCTGATCTTTGTTTTACTTCTACTTTGAACCCGTCTAAAGCTTTAGGGCCTGATGAGCTTCATCCTACAGTCCTGAAGGAACTAGTAAACGAGTTAGGTCCAGTTTTTGCTCATCTTTTCCAACAATCTCTCGATACGGGTGAAATTCCCAAAGAATGGCTCCTAGCGAACATCTGTCCACTTTTCAAAAAAGGAGACAGGGCTCTTGCTCGTAATTATCGCCCGGTGTCTCTGACTTGTGTTCTATGTAAATTTCTTGAACACATAGTCTGCTCAAACATCATGGCCCACATGGATGAACATAAACTTTTGTCAGACAGACAACATGCATTTAGGAAAAGGCATAGTTGCGAACCTCAGTGGAGCACGGTTATTAATGACTGGGCAAAGATCTTGGACAAAGGGGGGCAGGTGGGCACATTTATTCTGGACTTCGAGGAGGCTTTTTACACCCCTCCTCATGAACTACTTAAATCCAAATTATTTGGTTATGGAATTGGAGGGAAGACTCAAATGGGTAGATTCCTTCCTTTGCTACAGAAAACAGCGTGTCGTTGTTAATGGTGAATCTTCAGTATGGGCGCCGGTTTTATCTGGGGCCCCCAGGGGACTATTCTTGGTCCGCTGCTATTCTCCCTGTACATCAATGATATTTCCACTGACATTGACTCGGAAATAAGACTGTTCGCAGAAGACTGTGTTTGCTATCGGGAAATCAGGGATACTGAGGACTCAATGAAACTTCGGGAAACTTCTCTGGTCGGGCTCATCGGAGTCTAACTGTTGGTTTTCTTTTGCTCCAGCATTTCAGTGGTTTCTTGCTGTCGAGTCCTCACCGTTGTCTCACCTCTGTGGTTCTTTGATTTCTGTGTTCACGGAGATGTTGCACTGATGAGTTAGGAGGCCTTCATGCGGACTGAACAAATTATTTGTCTAAATCGCGACGGAAGTAAGGGCGAGGATTGTGGCCACGTAAAATCGATTTAAGCCCCCCAGTGGAAATCTTCCACTGACCGTTCCAAGGCGGCTCTTCTGTGGCGATTTATTTATGTTGTTGTTTGTTACTTACTGTGTGTATCACTTGTGTCTTTTAATTTTGGATGGCCATATGGCCATTTTGTGGGAAAGTAACTGTCCATATGGCCTTCCTTTGTTTAGGTTTCCATTATGGTCTGGTCGCTTAATGTTTGTATTTCTTTCCCTTTGGTGTCTTTTATGGATGGAGTAAGTTAATTGTATCAATTCCTGATCTTTGTTTTACTTCTACTTTTCAGAAGGATATAGATAGATTAGGATGTTGGGCACGAAAATTGGGCATGAGATTTCAACTCGTTAAATGTAATATCATGCAGATAACTAGGAAAAGAATAAATAAAATTGAGCCTTCTTACTTCTTAGAGGGAACGGTCCTCGAAAATGTGAATTCCATTAAATACCTTGGTGTGACAATCACTCACGATTTGAGATGTAATACACACATTAGCAACATGTGTACAAAGGCGAATAGAACACTTGGTTTCCTGAGGCGAAATCTTCATCAGTGTCCTCAGGATGTGAAAGGGACAGCATATAGGGGACTTGTTCGCCCAATCTTGGAATATGGTAGTTGCATCTGGGACCCAAGCGGAGTGGTCCTTAATGAAGAAATTGAAAAAGTTCAGAATAGAGCTGCTAGATTTGTGACAGGAAATTACTGCTTTGAAACTGGGAGCTTGACTGGAATTCGAGGAAAATTAAGATGGAAGTCTCTCAAGAAGAGGAGAAGAGACAGTAGGCTCATTCTATTATTTATACAAAGGTTTAAAGGGTGCTGCCAGCATTCCAACAGATGACCTTGTTCCCCCAGCTAGGCACTGTAGAAAGCACCATTCAATCACGTTTCAGACCCTTACTGCAAGAACTGATATTTATAAAGAATCGTTCCTCCCCCGAACCATTAGAGATTGGAATGCCCTTCCAGATTCGATTATTTCGACGGCTGAAGGTGCTGAGGATTGTGTAGCTAAGTTTACCTCTTTGGTTAGAGCTAGGGACTAACTTCTCATATCATAGGTCCAGGTGTATGAATGTCATTTGACGTGTCACCAGTAACAATCCTGATTCTGATTTCTTACACTTCGCCGCCATTTTGTACACTGTTTACCACAGAAACCAACGCTTTAGTCTGGTTGGACCAGAGTGACATCACGACTTTCCCGCCATGGAACCAGAGGTCGTTCGATCAAAGTTAACAAATGGTTAACCACGGTTAGTGATCGAACTTCCTTGGCGTACACTAATGTCCGGAATCCGGGAAATGTCCGAAAAAATGCGGGCAGTGGTGCGTTATCCCTAATATCTCGACTTCGGGTGGTCAGAAATTAATAAAATTAGTATCAAATAAAATTTTAAGCTCCATTCTAAAAAGGAAAAAAAAAAACTATAAGAAATAGTTCTCATTTTTAACAAATTATCAAGGTCCCAAATACGTTCCAGTTATTAAAATTCGGCTGAAGAACACCCCCAAATGTAAGCTTTCCGATCTGGTGAGCTTTTCATATAAATATGAAGTTTAACAACTACATGTTATGCACTCTCATATAATCAGTTTTATAATATGGACTTTTAACGATCAAGTCAACACTGTTCATAACATATCGAGTCGGCCAGCTTTACTTACCACCACCTTTCCTGGAAGACGTACACTATTATATACAGTATAAACGCTGGTTAAGCAGTACAGTGCGCTTTCTTTTGCCAGAAACAGACAACCGTGTAATTACTGTGATTATCGCCAGTGCAAATAGAGGATATTTGATTTTTTTCTGTGTAAGATCAATTTTTATTTCACTCATGAACACCAAAAGTTGTATTTTCACTCGTGGCGTAGAACACCAAAAGTTGTATTTTCACTCGTGGCTACGCCACGAGTGAAAATACAACTTTTGGTGTTCATGAGTGAAATAAAAATTGATCTTACACAGAAAAAAAATCAAATTCTGTTTCTTTCATGCTTTTAACTATAATTATTATAATTTGTAACGCATTTTCAAAGAGAATCATCACAGAGAACAAACATTTTCCAGGGCGATTTCGCGTTGATTTAGAGGTATTCAGCGTGTTTACTGGATATAATATTTGGTGGAAACTGAAAGTTTGCACCTGAAAAAACAGCTTGGAGTGTTACTTTTCCAAATGGTTCGCTTGAAATTTGCATCCAAATAATGGCCGCAGTTGCTACGCTCGTCTGGCGTCGCGTGCTTTATTTACGTTGCGTGGGTGCTAAAAGTGAGGTCGTCAATGTCCGAAGGACGTGAAAACGTGCGTGACACTAGTTATAACGTTTAGCTAATTGACATCTAACAAACAGAAACTATATGTAATTTTTCGATGAAACATCGAATTCACAAACAGTGAAAATATGCATCGTATTTTCACTGTTTAAAACAGTGACAGTATCGATTTCGATTCACTGAGAAATCTCTATATTTCACTGAAAAGCATGTAAGAAAATTTGGTTTCATAGAATATTCATCAGCAAATCAATGGCAGTGTCCGTCTTGTGAGCAGCAACATGACATCATTGAAAGCCATGTAATGACCACCCATGCAAATCTAACTTTATATTGAGAAAGTAGGATTTACACGCGGGTGTGCATTATTTCTTTCGAATTTCCTCAAATACATGGGTTTGTGTTTTGTTCATGGAGAAACGTGTGGTTTACAGTGATTCATGATATTATTCGGTAGCAAACCACCTTGGCGATGTCCATGAGTGATATCATTTTAAATTTGAAAGCTATGTAATGATCATCAATATATATAGAGAAAGGTTTTTGTTTGGTTATGGTTTTACGGCCCTTTCAAGATTATTTCACTCATATCGAGCCTATCGTCAATCAGAGGAGGGCGAAAATCGGAGAACCCGGAGGAAAACCACCTGACCTTCCGTTGCAGAACTTGGCGTCTCACATGTGACCCGAGCCAGGCTCGAACCACAGCGGTGAGAGACCTAACGATTAAGAGTCAGCGCTCTTATCCACTAGGCCACGGAGGCCCGTATAGAGAAAGTAGGATTTACACGGGTGTACATTATTTTTACTTATTTCCTCACAAACATGGTTTGTGTTTTGTCCACAGAGAAAAGTGGGGTTTACAATGGTACATATTATTCAGCAGCAATCAGACTTTCGGATGTGTCTTTAAACCGAGGTCCCGTCTCCATATGACCTTAGCTGTTGGTGTGACGTAAAACTCAAACACACTCACTATTCAGCAGCAAATAATTTGCGACATCTTCTGAACAGGAACATGAGTGACATCATGTTAGACTTGAAAGTCCGTGAAACCCAATTTTATATGAAGAAAATTAGTGTTAACAGGGGTATGCATTATTTCTCTCATATTTGCTTTTAAAACATTGTTTGTGAGTTCTCAAATGAGAAAAGGGTAGTTTACAGTCTGCCCCCTTTTGATCCTGCCAATTATAGGCCTATCTCCTTGACACGCATAGTATGCAAGGTGATGGAGCATATTATTGCATCCGATGTCTTCAAGCATTTGGCTCTGCAGAATGTCATTACGAAAACACGCCAATACAAATACATTTAAACATTTATCGCCGAAAACTTAAAATTTCCAGATGAAAAATTGTGATATTTTTCTTATTTCTGCTCAAAATTTAGATTGTGGGTACTCGTTAGAACCGCCTCATCGAGGCGGTTCTAACGAGTACCCACAATCTATATCTTAGAGCAGAAATAAGAAAAATAAGGTTTACCGCTGCAAACCCCAGTTTTACTGTATAAAAGTGGGCTTCGAAGGGGGTCAAAATTATATATTTCGTGATGTCTTTATGAGTTGCAACACGGTTTTCGTGAAAAACGCTCATGCGAAACTCAACTCATTCAGCTTGTGGAAGATCTTGCAAGGCAGCTGACTTTGGGCAAACAAAATAGAAGTAGAGGCAATGATCAGGAATCGAAACAATCAACCCATAGCTCCCATCAGAGACACCAAAGCGAAAGAAACACAAACATGCAACAACAGACCTAATGGAAAGACCAACAGCGGAAAGTCAAATCGATTTAGTACTTTTAGATTTCAGCAAAAACTTTGATAAAGTTAATCATCTAACATTATTTTATCAAATTTTGGCATAACCGGAAATATCTTAAACTGGATTGAATCTCTCCTAATTGGACGTTCTTAACCCTTATCTTGCTGAATATTCAGTTTAGCCGCACCCATTTCTGACTTTGATTCAATCAGATTACTTCATGTAATTTATTCTTACAAATCCATACCCTTCCGTCGCGATTTAGACAAATAATTTGTTCAGTCCGCATGAAAGCCTCCTAACTCATCAGTGCAAAATCTTCGAGAACACAAAAATCAAACAACCACAGAAATGAGGACTCGACAGCAAGAAACCACTGAAATGCTGGAGCAAAAGAAAACCAACTGTTAGTCTCCGATTGGCCCGACCAGTGCCAGAGCATCAGGCACCAACTAACATTACATAAAATTAAATACAAATTCACTGTATGGATGGTCCTGTATCGCTCACCTAAGCTAAAAGATTCAAAGTTTCAGGAAGTTCCAGTTGTTACTCAAGGAATTATGCCGATGACAAGGTCAAAAACAGGCGAAGACAGAATTTTTCTGCAATCGAAGGGACGTAACTCTATGACAGATAGGCTGTTCTCTTCAATTTTCGAACTCATTAGAGCTTTTATCTATGGCTTACTTATACATAAGTTTCAAGAAGACCTGATGAAAACTAAGGGGATACGGTGATGACAAGGTTACAAATAGGCATTTACTGGGACGTAACTCTATGAAAGATAGTCTGGCCTCACCAGTTTTCGAACTCACATGAGTAATCAAGAAAATCTGATAAAAACTGAAAGGGCTACGGTGATGACAAGGTCAAAAATAGGCATTTTCAGCAATTAAGGGGATGCAACACTACAATTAATGGACCGACCCTGCCAGTTTTCAAACTCATCTGAGCTTTTATCCCCGACTTGCTTAGGCCATCCTTAAAAAATTCTTGGTTTGCTGTGCTCCTACTTACCAACACAGATTGCCCCTACCCAAAAAATTTTATAACCATTCTGAGGAAAAGAATTTTTTTTTGGAAATCCTGAATAAACACAAATTTAACACACTAAGCCAAATTTCAAGAAGATGACATTCTTGTTGTTTTTTTGTTTTTTTTTTTGTTTTTTTTTTTGCTGTTTTATTTATTTATTTATTTATTTATTTATTTTTTTTGGCAAAGAAAATCAGGCTTGACATTGCATTAGAATGGTCTGCCCAGCAGACCATTCCAATGAAATTTCAAGCCTGATTTTCTAAATCAGGCTTGACATTGCATTAGAATGGTCTGCCCAGCAGACCATTCCAATGAAATTTCAAGCCTGATTTTCTCTGAAAAATCAGAAAATAAGTATTTGAAATGATGTGTCCGGTTGTTGTATGGTGCTTAAAGGGTCAAATATCTTTTCAGATCTAAAAAAAGACCTACCTTCCTACCCAAATCACATATGATGGGTAGGAGCACAGCAAAGAATTTTTTTAAGGATGGCCTTATGTGTAAGTTTTAAGAAATTCAATAACAAGAAAATCTGAGCTATGGTGAGGACAATGTCAAAAACAGGCATTTTCTGTTATCAAAAGGACATAACTCGAAGATAAATAGGCTGACCTCATTAGTTTTCGAATTCGTCTGAGCTTTTATCTCCAACTTACTTACATATAAGTTTCAAGAAGATCTGATTAAAACTGAAGGGACTACCGTGATGACACGGTAAGCATTGTCTGAAATCAAGTAGGACGTAACTCTATGATAAATAGGCTGATCGCACGAGTTTTCGAACTCATTCAAGCCTTTATCCCCGACTTGCTTTTATGTAACTTTCAAGAAGATCCGTTATAAACCGAAGGGGCTTTAGTGATGACGAGGTCAAACATAAGCAATTGCTGCAATTAAAGGGTTGTAACTCTATGATAATTAGGCAAACCTCTCCAGTTTTCGGAAATCATCTGAGCTTTTATCCCTGACATATTTGTTTGTAAGTTTCAAAAAGATCCGATCAAACTTGACAGGACAGCGGTGATGACAAGGTTGAAAATAAGCATTGTCAGCCAAGCAGGGTACATAACTCCATAATTAATTGACTGAAATCGTTCGTTTTCGAACTAGTCTGAGGTTTTATCTTTAACTTATATATAAGTTTCAAGAAGATCTGATGATAACTGAAGGAGTTACGGGCAAAAAAGAGGCATTTTGTGCAATCCCAGGTACAAAATAGAAGTGTAGGCAATGATCAGGAATCGATACAATTAACCCACAGCTCCCATCAGAGACACCAAAGGGAAAGAAACACAGACATGAAACAACATACCCTAATGGAAACATCAGTAGCGGAAAGACAAAAGAACAGTTTCAACTGGCTATCCAAAACAAAATAATATAAGCGATACGAACACTCAAAGACACACCATAACAAAAATAAACGGCGACAGAAGAACACCCTTCGAACGGTCAGTGAAACGAATTCCACTGGGGGGCTTAAATCTATTTTACGTGGCCACAATCCTCACCCTTACTTCCGTCGCGATTAAAACAAATAATTCGTTCAGTTCGCATGAAGGCCTCCTTACCCACCAATGAAACATCTCCGTGAACACACACACAAAAAAAATCAAACAACCACATAAATGAAACAACGGTGAGGACTCGACAGCAAGAAACCACTGAAATGCTGGAGCAAAAGAAAACAAACAGTTAGACTCCGATAACTTTGTGATAAATAGGCTGAACATATCAATTCTCGAACTCATCCAAGCTTTTATCCCAGACTTACTTACATGTTGGTTTCAAGAAGATTCGATCAAAACTGAAGAGACTACAGTGATGGCAAGGTCAAAAGTAGGCATTTTATGTAATCTAGGACAACGTAAGTCTCCGAAATATAGGCCGGCCTCACCATTTTTTTTAACCCAGCCAAGGTTTCATCCCTTACTTACTTACATGTAAGTTTTAAAAAAAAGATCCAATGAAAATGAAAACTGAAGGGGCTATGGTGATGACAAGGTCAAATTACTTGTTTGTAAGTTTCAATAAGATCCGATCAAAACTGAAAGGGCTACGGTGATGACAAGGTCAAAACTAAGCATTTTCAGCAAAGTAGTGGACAAAACTCCATGACTAATCCACCGACATCGCTAATTTTTGAACTTATCCAAGCTGTTAACCCAAACTTATTTGTATGACGGTAAGTTTCAGGAAGATCCGATCAAAACTGAAGGGGCAACGGTGATGACACGGTCAAAAATAGGGGGGGGGGGGGCATAACTCTGCGAAATATAAGCCAACCTCACCAATTTTTTTAACTCAACCAAGGTTTTATCCCATACTTACTAAAACGTAAGTTCCAAAAAGATCCGTTGAAAACTGAAGGGACCATGGTGATTACAAGGACAAAAATAGGCATTTTCAGCAGTAAAGGGGACGTAACTCTACAAAAGATGAGCAAACCTCATCAGTTTTTTCACTCATCAGAGCTTTTGTAAGTTCAAGAAGAACCGATCAAAACTGAAGTTCAAAATTAAACATTTTCAGCAAAGGATGGGGACATAACTCCGTCAGTAATCGAACCACATTGCTAGTTTTCGAACTCATCCAAGCTTTGTACCGAGACTTACTTGTAATTAAGTTTCAAGAAGATCCAATCAAAACTGAATGGTGATGACAAGGTCAAAAATAGGCATTTTCAGCAATCGAAGGGACGTAACTCTATGATAAATGGGCCAGCTTGGCCGGTTTTCGAACTCATCTGAGTTTTTATCCCCAGCCACCTTATATATAAGTTTTAGAAAGATCTGATCAAAACTGAAGGGGCTACGGTGATGACAAGGTCAAAATCGTCATGGTACGTAACTCTGTGATAAATGGACCGACTTTTAACCCTGACTTGCTTGTAATTAAGTTTCAAGAAGATCCAGTCAAAACTGAAGGGGTTACGGTGATGACAAGGTCAAAAATCGGCATTTTCAGCAATCCAAGGGCCGTAACCCTATGATAAATTGGCCGACTTGGCCGGTTCTCGAACTCATCTGCGTTTTTATCCCCAGCCACCTTACATATAAGTTTCAGAAAGATCCTATCACAACTGAAGGCGCTATGGTGATGACAAGGGCAAAAATCGTCATTTTCAGCAAGCAAAGGGGTGTAACTCTATGTTAAATGGACCGACTTGGCCGATTTTCGAACTCATCCGTGATTTTATCCCCAGCCACCTTACATATAAGTTTAAAAAATTCCGATCAAAACTTTAAGGGCTACGGTGATGACAAGGTCAAAATCGGCATTTTCAGCAATCAAAGGGACGTAACCCTATGATAAATAAGCCGACTTGGTCGGTTTTCTAACACATCTGAGGTTTTATCCCCAGCCACACATATAAGTTTCAGAAAGATCCAATCAAAGCTAAAGGGGCTACGGTGATGACAAAGTAAAAATAGTAATTTTCAGCAATCAAAGGGACGTAACTCTATGATAAATAGTCCGACCTGGCCGTTTTTCGAACTCATTCGAGTTTTTATCCCGTGCCACCTTATATATATAAGTTTCAGAAGATCCGATCAAAACTGAAGGCGCTACGGTGATGACAAGCATTTTCCCATTGTAAGTCTTTGTGACCTTGTGGTTGCCATAACTACCAAAGTTTTCATTCCATTTCGGTAAAAAGCATGCTACAGATGAGAAATGATTGAGATCAGCCTGCATGCTGCAAAGGTATAGCTGGTCAAAGTTATGACGGACGGACGACGGAGGGACTGCCATCCTATAAGCTCCCCTGGAGCCTTCGTCCCAGGTGAGCTAATAAAGCGCGACAGAAGAACCGCCTTGGAACGGTCAGAGAAAAAAATATCACTGTGTGTCTGTGTGTGTGTGTGTGTGTGGGGGGGGGGGTAAGGGTGGATTGGTTTGGGGGGGGGGTAAGTCTTACGCGGCCGCAATTCTTGCCTTCTGTAACACAGACCGCAAACTCGGTGGCTGAATGACAAATGTGGTCATCAACTACAGCCCTCTCTATAGGCCTTAATACAACCGAGTTCTTGCTGACGAGTGTTAATGTTGTGGGGCCGTCAAACAACGACGCCATTGTTAGCGGCCTTGTCTGCTGGGGCCAAAATATACTTCGTATGAAATTCTTTAATACCTAGTTGAAGGTGACGTAAAGAAATCTTAGGTTTGGTAGGTAATAAGTTAGTATTTTGAGAGTAGAAAGAAATTCGTTTGTTCACTAGTTCTCAGAATGCTAAGTTTCTATTCTTTAAGGGCTTTATGACCAAATCGATTGCCACCACCAAAATACCCCAAAATAATTTCATTACCGGACATACCCCGAACAGGTAGGTAGGCAGGTAGGCAGATAGGTAGGTAGGTAGGTAGGTAGGTTTTCAACAGAGAAAGTTATAGAGAAAAATGGGGTTTACAGGGGAATTCATTAACGCCAAGTTTTTGTGTTCTCGTTAGAGTTGCCTCAATCATATGATTGGAGTATTAACAAGAAAATTGTTTGTTTGATTTGAGGTTTAACGTCCCCATCAACACTGTACAGGTCATTTTGGAGAAGTTACTTCCAATTTTGTGGGACTTTTACCCGGCACTGAGGTGAAATGACATCTCAAGCCCTGTCGCCCAATGAAACCAATATGGTTTATACGCATGGACGGTCCGAAATCGCACCGCTTTGCCTGGGCAGGCTTAGATCTTCTAAGCGGTTTACCAGTACTCGTGTGCGGGTCGGTTTCAGCTCTGCGTGGAAGCATCATGCAGCCCACCCGATGGGCGGGGTCGAATTTAACAAGAAAAATGTTACAAATTTTCATCAGACAAATAACCCTTTCTCAAATATAAAAGAATTTACTTTGTCATATGACGTTGCGTCTGAGAATGTAATAACGCCATGTAATAAAGTCGATAATCCACTAGTGAATTAAATATGCAAATTAGTTAGGTACGCCCCGTAACGTTGCATGTACGACGTTATTAACGACGTCGCACTTACTAATGACGGAATATTGACATTTTTGTCAACATATCGTGGATAAATGCGTTTTAAATGCCATATGATAAATAGAATCTTGCATTCGTGCTCACGTATAACTCGTTGAGGAAAAGGGATAAAATGCTCGGCACAGCCTCGCATTGGAATGCGAGACTGAGCCGAGCATTTTATCGCTTTTCCTCAACTCGTTTGATAAATTCAATAACACATGAACACTCATGTAAGATCTTCTATGTCAACAATTTATTACACTCGTTGAGGAAAAGGGATAAAATGCTCGAAAACCGTCCAGGTCGGCCTATTAATCATAGAGTTACGTCCCCTTGATTGCTGAAAATGCCTATTTTTAACCTTGTCATCAGCGTAGCTTCTTCAGTTTTGATCGGATCTTCCTGAAACTTACATACAAGTAAATATATAACATAAAATCTCGGATGAGTGCGAAAACTAGCGATGTCGGTCAATAACTTATGGAGTTATGTCCCTTACTGATGAAGATGCTTATTTTGACCTTATCATAACAGTAGCCCCTATAGTTTTGATCACCCTTGATTACAGAAAATGCCTATTTTTGACCTTGTCATCACAGTAGCCCCAATAGTTTTTATCACCCTTGATTACAGAAAATGCCTTTTTTTACCTTGGCATCACCGTATCCCTTCACTTTTGATCGGATCTTCCTGAAACTTACATACAAGTAAGTCAGGTTTAAAAGCCGGGATGAGTTCGAAAACTGGTGATGTCGGTCGATTACTCACAGATTTATGTCGACTACTTTGATGAAAATGCTTATTTTTGACCTTGTTATCACCGTAGCCCCTTCAGGTTTGATCGAATCTTCTTTAAACCTACAAAGAAGTAAGTCAGGTATAAAAGCTCGGATGCGCGTCTGACTGGTGATCAGGAGGACGCGGGCTTTCGTGGAGATTGATCATGAAATCTTTTCTACGGTCACTTTCTCCATTCCGCTGATTCAAGAAGTTCAGTTGTCAGTTACTGGCGAAAGAGCAGTTGTCAGTTTCTGGCGAAAGAATGTGCAATGTACTGGTTAACCACTTACGTATGTTGCATCCCTAAACGTCCGACATCCCTAAGTGTCCGACAAAATTTTAATTTCTCGCAAAATTGTTGGAAACGGTGGGGAATGTTCAATTATGACATTTTAAGGGAAAATTTCGAAAAAAATTTTTTTGGAAATATTCGAAATTTAACTTCAATTTTTTTCTTGTCGGACATTTCGGGGTGCCCCATGCATCCCTAAGTGTCCGCCATCCCTAAATGTCCGACAACATGAAAATTGACTAAGAAAGCATTTTTATCGTTAATAATCAATCAATGATAAATAAAAAGACAAATTTAACGTTAAACCTATGTTAAAAATGTTCACCTTTGGAAATAAGCATTGCAATATATGGATCCGAATATACCGTCATCCTTAGATGTCCGCCAGCATGACAAGATCTTATTTTCTCGGGAAGATGTCCGAAACGGTGGAGAATGATCAATTGTGACATTTTAAGTGAAAACTTCGCTTTTTTCTCGAAAATATTCGAAATTTAACTTCATTTTTTTTTCTTGTCGGACAATTAGGGATGACCCATGCATCCCTAAGTGTCCGCCATCCCTAAATGTCCGACAACATGAAAATTGACTAAGAAAGCGTTTTTATTGTTAATAATCAATCAATGATAAATAAAAAGACAAATTCAACATTAAACCTATGTTAAAAATGTTCACCTTTGGAAATAAGCATTTCAATATATGGATCCGAATATACCGGCATCCTTAGATGTCCGCCAGCATGACACAATCTTAGTTTCTCGGGAAAATGTCCGAAACGGTGGAGAATGATCAATTGTGACATTTTAAGTGAAAACTTCGCTTTTTTTTCTCGAAAATATTCGAAATTTAACTTCATTGTTTTTCTTGTCGGACACTTAGGGATGACCCATGCATCCCTAAGTGTCCGCCATCCCTAAATGTCCGACAACATGAAAATTGACTAAGAAAGCATTTTTATTGTTAATAATCAATCAATTAAGAAATAATCTCCACGTACCGTGTGTTATCGTAAGTAACACACGGTGTTGGAGGGCAGATTGCGAAATATTAATTCACGACGGCGAAGCCGGAGTGAATTAATATTCGCATCTGCCCGACAACACCGTGTGTTAATCACGATAACACACCGGGTGCGTGGAAATTATTTCGATTCTAACATGATGCTAAACTGAAATACAGTAGTAACAAAGCGTTATCTTGGGGACTATTTTGCAGCGGATGTCGACAGAAGGAAATGTTTACATGCAACGTCACGATGACGCCAAATTGCACGCACCACGTTGACGACGTGAATTATCGCATATTTGCAAACGCTGACGTTTCCACTGGGTTCAATGGGAAAAACGTTAACGTCATGTTAGAATGATAAATAAAAAGACAAATTCAACGTTAAACCTATGTTAAAAATGTTCACCTTTGGAAATAAGCATTGCAATATATGGATCCGAATATGTCCGCAATCTCTAGATGTCCACCAGCATGACAAGTAACTTGGAAAATAGTTCTTACCGCTAATAATGAATAATGATTTATAAAGAAAAAGGTGAAGTAATTAAACCTATGCTAAAAAAGAATACCTTCGGACATATGCATCTTGATTGATATACACCTAAGTGGCCGTTAACATGAAAAACGGTTGATAAAGTAATTTTATCATTAATGATCAAATATTATTAATTTGAAAAGTCAAATTAAAACGTGAAACCTATAATTTATAACTGGAGTTCCATGTGGCATACATAGAGAATCTAACGAGTGCTCATGTATTACTGAATTTATCAAACGAGTTTAGGAACAAGTAAAACATGCGAGGCCTTGCCGAGCATTTTATGCCTTTCCCCGCAACGAGCCTAATAAATTCAACAATACACGATCACGAATGCAATATTAAATTTATTTTCGGTTTTGGATTTTACGGCCCTTTCAAGATTATTTCACTCATATCGAGCCGATCGTTAATCAGAGGTGGGCGAAAAACTGGAGTACCCGGGAAACACCACCTGACCTTCCGTCACTCGTGACCCGAACGAGGCTCGAACCTAGGGCGGTGAGAGACCTAATGACTAAGAGTCAGCTCTCTTATCCACTCGGCCACGGAGGCCCGTCTCAAGAGTCTATATATCATATGACTTATAAAACGTACTTTATTCAAAATCTGTATGCAAAAATGTCAATATTTCCGCAGTAAGTAAACGCGACGTCGTTAAGGACGTTGTACGTGTATCGTTATGGGCGTATCTAACTAATTTGCATATTTAATCCATTAGTGGATTACGGAATTTATTGCATGACGTTATTACACTCTCTCATACGCGACGCCATATGATAAATTAGTTTTCTTACCTCTTCACAAAAAAGAAGCTCGTGGATATCCGTTATAGCCGTACCCCTGACGCGGGTTCTAACGGATACCCACAATCCATGCTTTGGGTTATAATCTTTTTTTTTTTTTTTTTTTTTTTTTTTCGATTTTTAGGGGTGGGGGATCTTACACATATGATTGAATAGGCGTGATGTCAAACTTGACTCAGTACCTTGGTTGGACCAAAACTGGTTTAAAGTCGTATGCCCGTATTCATCAGCATTAAAATTATGATACACATATATTTTATATAGTCGCGTAAACTATTTGAACGCCAAAAAAGGTTGATACCAAATTAGTGAGATCATAAAACGCCCAAAAAATGAATCCGCTAGCACGAGTCCGCTATCAGTTTATGGGTCAAATGCAGCGGTAGTTCAGATTCAGAATAACTTCGTATTGTGTAAAATGTGTTATGGAAAATCGAATTTCTGCTTAGGTCTTATAGAAGACAATTTATCTGATTGGCTGTAAATTGAAAGCTACTGTGACATCACGGTGTTTGGTATGAGTGATTGACAGCTCTTATCTGTTTGAAGCTACCTTGTTTCCTTCCTCACTTCTGTAACAGCAGACACACTCCCTAAATGATTTCAGTAGGCCAACTGAACAATTTTGTCATGATTAATTTCTTCCTTTTTTTTTCAAATTCCAAAGTAACAAAATACAAACATACTAAAAAAGTTTGAAAATATAGCATGTTTTAGTTTTAATATAATTAATAAATAAATTAGACTTTAAATCTGACGAAAAATTATCAAATGACAGTATGTGAAGCCCCTCTTTCTGCTTCTTATCAAAATAAATAAATAAATAAATAAATAAATAAATAAATTTTAAATTAATTTTAAATGAAAAAAAAAAAAAAAAAAAAAAACAACAACAACGGATAAATCAGCAAAATGGTTGAATGACAGAAAAGGGGATATATTCTGATAAAATTAAATAAAAAAAAGCTCCATTTTTCTTTCTTCTTCTTGTAACGAAAACATGCCTATACAATTTTATTGGAACCTTTAACCCCCCCCCCCCCCCCCAAACAAAAACTAAAAAAATGTTGAGTCAGTGATACTTATAATGATATTTTACTTCTTTTATGCTCCAAACACAGATTGTGGTAATTCAATGCCGTTCTAACGAGTACCCACAATCTATGTTTTCTAATATACTAAACTTGATATTTTTCTATTTAAATGTTAATTAAATAAATAATAATAAAACATGTTTCATAACATAATTCATCTAAAATTTTGGAAAGCCTCTGTTTGAAAATTATATGGACAGCAGCTGTTTATTACAATCTATTATATTCCATTCAATTCAAATTTTATTCACTTAAGCATATACAGCTCATCGTGATATACATACAATAATTAAGTGAAGAATAGCATGAAAGTGAATTACTGGATGGGTCAACATAAATAATAAATTGTCACACACAATACAAGTTTTCAGGCTACATACATTGACAGGTATGTTAGAAAATATCAAATCCCGGAAGACATCTAGCGCCTAGCCAACGTCGAAACAGCGTCGATACAAGATGTTGCATCGACGCCAATGCGACGCCGACCAGACGTCGAATGCCCGCAGTTTTCTACTTTAGATGACAAGTATGGATGCTAGAGTAGTGGTCATCATAATTTGTTACGTTGGTGGTCTGAAAATGTTTTCGAGAAATAAATGAAGTACTGATCACTTAACTCATCACGAACACACGCCTATACAATTTTAACCCCTTAAAACTTTTTTGAAGAAAATCTGGAAATATTATCCTATTCCCGCTCTAGACCAGACCAAGATTGACCAAGATTAGGTGGGGTATGTATTTGATTTGAGGTTTAACGTCCTCGTCAACACGGTATTGGTCATTTTTGGAAACGTTACTTGCGATTTTGTAGAGCTTCCCACCGACGATGAAATGAAATGACTTCTCAAGCCCTTTAGTCCAATTATACCAATAGGGTAAATCAGCATAGACGGTACGACTCGAGCCGCTTTGCCTTTGCAGGCGGAAACCCTCCAAGCGGTTTAGTTTGACGCTTATGACCCACATATAGGGTTGCCGCGTCGTTAAACACAAACTCATCAGGTTTACCTGTACTAGTGCGCGGTCAGTTTCAGCATGAAAGGCATATACAGTTCAGCGTGCATACAAAAAGATGAAGAACAGCATGAAAGGCATATTGGTAGGGTGACAATGGGCCAAAAAGTCCACTATTTCTGGTAGTAACCCATACCCCCCCCCCCCCCCCCCCCCCCCCCGTATAACAAAACATGTCATATACCAAAATGTTTGTCAGGATCCGTAGTATCTGAAACTGCCGGCATAAATTGGCATAAATGATGGCGAGCTGAGAAAATCCAAGATGGCGTCCAAGATGGCCGCCATAGCTGTAAATTCCAGTTTTTGGTAAAATATGACTATAAATACAACAAATCATCTTACAAACTTATTTTAATTTATTTTTCTGGTGTAGAAAGAAGATTTGTGCTAGAATATAGATCAAACTTTTAGTTTTTACTTGAAAACCGGTGAAAAAATGATATTTTATTGTTTTTGTGTCTAGTTTCCAAGGTGGTACATAAAAGCAATTCTGATGATTCAAAATTGAAACAGTTTTTACATATCTATTGTTTTATTTTAACTAAGACACTATTCTAAAATACATTTAACACTATTCTAAAATACATTTATGGTTGGTTATGACTTTTTACCATCAATTTAGCCCCAGGATTACCCCACCCACTCAGTTTACCAGTAAAATTCATTCACATAATATTGCCACAAATCATCTTACAAACTTATTTTAATTTATTTTTCTGGTATAGAAAGACGATTTGTGCTAGAATATTGATCAACATCTTAGGTTTGACTTGAAAACCGGGGAAATAAAAGACATTTCATCGTTTTTGTGTCTAGTTTCATAGGTGGTACATAAAGGCGATGCTGATGTTTTAAAATTTTTAACAGTTTTTATGAATCTATTGTTTTATTTTAACTAAGACACTATTCTAATATACATTTAACACTATTCCCAAGTACATTAATGGTTTGTTATGACTTTTTACCATCAATTTAGCCCCATGATTACCCCACCCACTCAGTTTACCAGTACAATTCATTCACATAATACTCACACTCAAGGGATTTGCAGGTGAGGATTTCATTTTAGACAACAAGTAGAAGAGAGCATTGAAACAAATGCTTAGTTCTGTTTTCTTACTTTATTATATGATCAGCCATTAGGATACACCACCTCTTTATAACACTGTTTTCGGGATCTGAGCATTAACCGTCTTAATTAAGCAGTGCTACTTCCAAACAAAATAGCAAAATAGTGTTTGATCTAAAATGACTTTTATTGTCATTTTTGCTGTGTAACTGGCTAGGTTTTGGGGGTTATGAAGTGCTATATCCAAAACTGTGTTATAAAAACGTATTATAAAGAGGATATGCTATACAATTAGGTTATATTTTGTTTGATTTGAGGTACAACATCCCCGTCAACACTGTATCAGTCATTTTACATTTTGGAGACATTGCTTCCAATTTTTTTGTGGGACTCTCCCCGACATTGAGATGAAATGACATCTCAAGGCCCGCCACACATTTAAACCAAAAGGTTTTATATGCAAGGATGGTCCAGCTCGCACCACTTTTCCTGGGCATGCTTAGCATCTCTAAGCGGTTTATTCTGTATACCCTAGGTCTACTGGGCTAGGCAAATTAATCTTATATTTTATAGCTCCCTATCAAATCGGTAGCTGATACGCACACAGGTCCTGTGCACTAAAAAGAAATTGCTGCTGTTTCAACTAGCCCTGAGACATTTGACTCAGCCCCAAGATCTGAAATATCTTGAAGCTGGAAGTCTGGTTTAGGCAGAACATGAATTGCCTGTACTATGTAAAGAAGGGCAGTTATCACAACCCATAAGGCAATACAGACAGCATAATTGCACTTTCATCTGGCTCTAGCTTCCTGAAAACAGTGTGAACTGGAATATACCTGGTGCAGTCAGCATGAATACCTTTTCTGCCTGTCATCAGCATAAAGCAGGTTAAAGTGATGCACAAGTAGAAAGAAAACTTCGGTATCAGAACTGACAACAAGGGCTGGGTTAACTCCAAGAGAACCCGCAGCTGCTAGTTGCAAATCATTCTACTATCAGCTTCTTCACGGTTGGAATAATGAACAGAAACAACACCAGTGGAAACTTCAGAGCCTTGTTCTTAAGTCACCCTGCACCAACAACAGTAGCATTCTTCTTAAGAAGCTCATGGCAGTTTTCGTTAAGGTACCTAGTGTAAGCATTGTCAGTTCGTTCTTGCTTTTACTGCTTGAAAGTATCTATCAGTCACCAGCTACTATATTTTTCCTCGTAGACACAGGAGCGGGTGAAGAAACATTCTTTCCACACTTTTGTTGGGTCTGTGATTTGAGACTGTTTGCCTCATTCCTGTCAAAACCGAAGTGAATGGTAGCCACCCAAATAATGGTAAGAAGACTGTAAGACCTATACATAGCAGTCATCTGTTGATATGTCAGTTTGAGACATGGTGAATGCTGCAACAATTTAAGTACAGACATCCCGTCAAATACTATACAACCAGCAACTCTTTCTAGTTTTTCAAGGAAATCCGACTTATTGGTAGACATCATACATTCTTCATCTGTAAACAAACTCTCGTGATCATTCGCATTTTTGAAAGACAAGACTTGAATGAATGAATCGATGTATAGAAAGCATATATCTCTTCACCAGTGGCAGTCAGTTCCTGAGACTGGTTTCCCCAGACACCCGTGTCATTGACCTGATATCACTCATAGTAAGGAGTTTTGACCCAGACAAAGGCTCATAAGATTGTTGTTTTTTTTTTGGACTGCCTAACAAGCTATGGGTATGAGCCTTTCCTGCATGAATGACTCAAATGGCGACCCATTTTATGGCAACTTATCAAACTTCTCTATCTCTTGAGGAACTTCATCTCCAGTAGCTATATTGTCCAAATGTCTTCGGCCCCCGCCCATCGGGCTTGAAGAAACAGATGGGCTGCATGATGCTTCCACGCAGAGCTGAAACCGACCGCACATGAGTATTGGTAAACCCCTTAGAGGATCTAAGCCTGTCCAGGCAAAGCAGTGCGAGTCGGACCATCCATGCTTAAAAGCTGTATTGGTTTCATTGGGCGACAGGGCTTGAGATGTCATTTCATCTCAATGTCGGGTAAAAGTCCCACAAAATTGGAAGCAACATTTCCAAAATGGCCTATACAGTGTTGATGGGTACGTTAAACTTCAAATAAAACAACAAACAAACAAAATTGTCCAAATGTCAGGGAAAATGGTTCAATAAATTTTAAACTGTCATTGTGAAATAAATCCAGCATCTTGTTAATAGGCTTATTATAAGCCTGTGTATTGGTAGGGTGTTGAGTAGAGCTTGCAACTATGCATGGCATACTTAGCAGTAATGGGTCGTGATAAAAACCATCTTATAAGGGCTTGTTCATAACTTCATTGTGGGTGATTCCTATAATATAACTGGATAGCCAGTATGCCATTTTGTGGGACAGTAACTGTCCTTTTGGCTTTCCTCTGTTGTTGTGTCCATTAAGTTCTAGTTACTTTATGTTTGTGATTCTTTCCCTTTAGAGTCATTGATGGGAGGTGTAAATTAATTGTATCGATTCTTGATCATTGCTTTACTTCTATTTTGAGAACCAGTCTCTGAAAGTATGCAATGAGGTTGATGCTGCTCAGCATTAACTCGATTACAACTATGAAGAAGCCCATAGTAGAATGATTTTGCACCTGCAGTTTGCAGGTTCTCTGGGAGTTAACACAGCTGTTCTGGTCAGTCCATATACCCATTTTTTTCGATCTACTTCTGCTTTAATGTTGATAACATATTCTTCAAGACAGACAGGAAGTGTATTCATGCTGAATGCACCATGTATTCCAGTTCACAATGTTTTCAGGAAGCTAGAGCCAGATGAAAGGGCAATTATGCTGTCTGTATTGCCTTACAGGTTGTGATAAAATGCCTAAATCAGTCTTCAAGCTTCAAGACATTTCAGATGTTGGTATTGAGTCAAATGTCTCAGGGCCAGTTAAGGCAGCAGCAATTTTTCTGTAGGCAGACACATTAGACAACAATGGTGCTCCAAAAATCCAGAGTTAGACCTAGTCATCTACCACCAACTAATAGTTTTTTTTTCCTCCATTTGTACAGGTGTACATATCAGCTACTGATTTTATGGGGAGCTATAAAATCTAAGATTAATTTGTCTAGCCCTATAGACCTAGGGCATATGGTTGATCCTGAGACTGTGTTATTTATTCCACAGGTCATAAGACAGACACAAGCAGCCCTCAGCTATTAACTGATATGGTTGTAAATAGCCTGATCAGTGTAGTGATGACTGCATTTGCTCATAGAAAGTACAACAATGTACACTTTAAACCATATTGGTTTCATTGGGCGGCAGGGCTTGAGATGTCATTTTGTTTCAATGTCAGGTAAAAGTCCCTCAAAATTGGAAGCAACGTCCCCAAAATGACCTTTACAGTGTTGATGGGGATGTTAAACCTCAAATCAAACAAACAAAACAATACTAGCTCATGTTTATACCGAGGACTATGACAGTTTTAAAACATGTACTTGGAGTCTCATTTGGCCTATTGGTACAGCACAATCATTTTATAACACATTTTATATAACACTGTTCATAGTCCAAACCCCTAACTTATTGTCTAGAAAAAATGACAAAAAAAAAACATGTAAAGGAAGTTATTTTACTCTATTTTAACTTTTTGTTTGGATATAACACTGTTTAACTAAGAGGTTTATGCTTGGATTGAGAGCAAAGTATTATAAAGAGGTGGTGTTTCCAAATGGCTAAATACATAATATAACATTACGAAAACACACATAATTCAAATCCAATGGAAGATTTTACTACCATCATCCCCCTTTCCCCCCCCCCCCCCCCCCCCCCCCACACACACACAAAAAGTTCAGATAAAAATGAATTTTTTCTTATTTCTCTTCAAAACATAGATGGCGGGGACACGTTAGAACGCTCTCAACGTGGGGATGCTGTCAAACACCTACAAGCTATGTCCTTAAGCATAAATTAGAAGAAAAAAATTCTTACCCCTGAAAACCCTAGTTTTTCTATATAAAGTGAGGTTCAAGGGGGTCAAAAACATATGGGCACGTTTTCGTGACAATATAAAAACAGAACTAAGCATTATTGTGAATGTCCTCTACTACTTAATTGTCTAAAATGAAGCAGACGCCTACAAATCCCTTGTGTGTCAGCATTTATGTGAATGAATTTTACAGGTAAACTGAGTGGGTGGGGTAATCCTTGGGCTAAATTGAGGGTAAAAAAGTCATAACCAACCATAAATGTATTTTAGAATAGTGTTAAATGTATTTTAGAATAGTGTCTTAGTTAAAATAAAACAATAGATATGTAAAAACTGTTTTAATTTTGAAACATCAGAATTGCTTTTATGTATCACCTATGAAACTAGACACAAAAACAATAATATATCATTTTTTTCACCGGTTTTCAAGTCAAACCTAAAAAGTTATTATATATTCTAGCACAAATCTTCTTTCTACACCAGAAAAATAAATTAAAATAAGTTTGTAAGATGATTTGTGGTATTTATATACATATTTTACGAAAAGCTGGAATTTACAGCTATGGCGGCCATCTTCGACGCCATCTTGGATTTCTCAGCTCGCCATCATTTATGCCAATTTATGCCGGCAGTTTCAGATACTACTGATCCTGACGAACATTTTGGTATATGACTTGTCTTGTTATACGGGGGGTGGGGGGGGGGGGTATGGGTTCCCATTTTTTTGGTCCAGATTGTCACCCTACCATATACAGTTCAGCGTGCATACAAATAGGTGAAGAATAGCATGCAAGTGAACATTGTCTTTCACAATAAAAGTTTTCATGCTACCTACAAATAACATACACCCCTTTCACAATATAAGTTTTCATGCTACCTACAAATAACATACACCCTTAATTTTGTGCGATCTACATGTAGGATCACAGACCAGTTTGGTTGTAAAATTTTAACTTTACTCCAACGTTGATATAACACTGCAAAAGTTGGTGTCTGCAAAACAAGAGTGTTTGTCCGATTGTCTTTGAGTGCAGTATGGGAAATGGGTCGGACTATTTTATATAATCATTAAAATCTTCCATCTTATGCAAACAGTATACACCCTGATAAGACTTCGCGTTCTTCGGCGTCTGATCTGGGTCTACACTGTCTGCCAAGCCCAACAGTTGTTTACTTATGACTGTCTTCGGACATCAGGGTAGTGACAATAACATGGCTCTGTTTGGGTCGATTGTCCATTAGTACGAAAAGCGTTATTGCTTTTAAAAGTCAACGTGAATATCACAGAGTAACTCTTTTTATAGAAAATAGCCGGTGATGTCAGAGTGTTTCGTAAGACTTAAAAGGGTTATCATGGAATGACAGGATGAGCAAACAGTGTAGACCCAGATCAGACGATGCTGAACGTGGCGTCTTATCAAGATATACACTATTTGTTTGAAACAGAAATGTTATAGTTACACCAGACCTGAACAAACGGTAAAGCGAATTGACGCCATCTGCGAGAATTTTTTTTTTGCTGTTTATTCGGGTCCAGGTGACACATTGCACGACCCGCAGAAAAAGCAACCGACTGAAGTCGGTTTTTTCTAAGAGTGCCCTAAAATCACCGTGTCATTCTGTCATTCTGTCAGTCTGTCAATCTGTCGTTCTGTCTGTCCGTCCGTAACCCGTTTGTGAAAATTGGTGATAGTGACTTAACCGCTTGGAATATTTAAACAATTTTTGGCATACTGATAGATATCAATGAGATCTAACCAATGAACTTACGAAATATTACATTCCATTTAGTATAGCCTCGCCGAGGCGAAAAATGTGAAAATTTTCGAACATTTTTGAACTGCTTCTCCTCGGAAACCGTTGGGCCGATTGAAGTCAAATTTCATATGGAGCCTCTATGGGATGGGTGAAACCAAAATTTGCTCATGGGGTCAAGGTCACATGACCAAAATGGCCGCCAAGCCATATATGGTTTGTCTGTCTGTCCGTCCGTAACCCGTAAGTGAAAATTGGTGATAGTGACTTAACCGCTTGGAATATTTAAACAATTTTTGGCATACTGATAGATATCAACGAGATCTAACCAATGAACTTGCGAAATATTACATTCCATTTAGTATAGCCTCGCCGAGGCGAAAAATGTGAAAATTTTCGAACTGCTTCTCCTCGGAAATCGTTGGGCCGATTGAAGTCAAATTTCATATGGAGCCTCTATGGGATAGGGAAACCAAAATTTGCTCATGGGGTCCAGGTCACATGACCAAAATGGCCGCCAAGCCATATATGGTAAAAACCCTTCAAAAATAGTCATCTCCAGAACCACTGGGCAGATTTCCACGAAACTTGATAAATAGCATCTGGGATGTAGGCCTATCACAAATTGCTAAAATGGTGACCCTGGGTTGACCTTGACCTTCTTTGGGTCCGTCTGTAACCCGTTTGTGAAAATTGGTGATAGTGACTTAACCGCTTGGAATATTTAAACAATTTTTGGCATACTGATAGATATCAATGAGATCTAACCAATGAACTTACGAAATATTACATTCCATTTAGTATAGCCTCGCCGAGGCGAAAAATGTGAAAATTTTCGAACTGCTTCTCCTCGGAAACCGTTGGGCCGATTGAAGTCAAATTTCATATGGAACCTCTATGGGATGGGTGAAACCAAAATTTGCTCATGGGGTCAAGGTCACATGACCAAAATGGCCGCCAAGCCATATATGGTTTGTCTGTCTGTCCGTCCGTAACCCGTTTGTGAAAATGGTGAAAGTGACTTAACCGCTTGGAATATTTAAACAATTTTTGGCATACTGATAGATATCAATGAGATCTAACCAATGAACTTGCGAAATATTACATTCCATTTAGTATAGCTTCGCCGAGGCGAAAAATGTGAAAATTTTCGAACTGCTTCTCCTCGGAAACCGTTGGGCCGATTGAAATCAAATTTCATATGGAGCCTCTATGGGATGGGGGAAACCAAATATTGCTCATGGGGTCCAGGACACATGACCAAAATGGCCGCCAAGCCATATATGGTCTGTCTATATGTCCGTCCGTAATCCGTTTGTGAAAATTGGTGATAGTGACTTAACCGCTTGGAATATTTAAACAATTTTTGGCATACTGATAAATATCAATGAGATCTTATCAATGAACTTGCGAAATATTACATTCCATTTAGTACAGCCTCGCCGAGGCGAAAAATGTGAAAATTTTCGAACTGCTTCTCCTCGGAAATCGTTGGGCCGATTGAAGTCAAATTTCATATGGAGCCTCTACGGGATGGGGTAAACCAAAATTTTCTCATGGGGTCCAGGTCACATGACCAAAATGGCCGCCAAGCAATATTTGGTAAAAACCCTTCAAAAATAGTCTTCTCCAGAACCACTGTGCAGATTTCCACGAAACTTGATAAATAGCATCTGGAACGTAGGCCCATCATAAATTGCTAAAATGGTGACCCTGGGTTGACCTTGACCTTCTTTGTGCCTAGGTCAAACTTTGACACATATGCTTTTGTGTTGGATTTTATCCTGCAAACGATTCAGAATACAGTACTAAAGTATAAGATATATTTTTGCCTCTTACGATAAGGCGCATTAATTGGGGGAACCGTTTTATGTCCAGGTCACATGACCAAAATGGCCGCCATACCCATATATGGTAACACTCATAAAGCTAAAAGCATCCGGCGGGTCGTGCACTTCAGCTGAAGCACTGGTTTCAGTCTGAATTTCATGTATATTAAGGTATATCATTCAGTCGATGAGGGTAAGATGATGTCTATTAGCAAATAAGCTACTGATATTACACACAACAAACCAATACGAGGATCTTACATAGGAATTGCGAGATGTCTCTCATCCATGACAACGTATAATTTAAACTTTGTCAGTTGTGTCTCTTGAACGTGGAAGATGCAGTAAACCCTAAAAAAGGGTCTGTTCTGAGTCTTCGCTGGTCGCTCAAACCTTCTTGTAGACTTTTTCATGCGCGGGCTCATATAATAAAATGGTAACGTTATTTCGTCTTACATATGAGCCAGCGCATGACGAAACCTAATGGAAGTCTTAAACGACCAGCGAAGATTCAGATCAGCATGCGCATCCCATTGTCACCCCCCTATTTTAATAGAGGATGATTGCACAGGTTAATTTGGTCGCACCGGTCTAATTGTAGAGTTTGTCATGCACCGGCTCTTATATCGTATGTGTTATGATTGTTAACGATAAAAAGATTTTTTTTCTTTGGTTTTGGGTTTTTCGGCCCATTCAAGATTATTTCACTCATATCGAGCCGATCGTTAATCAGAGATTGGTGAAAACCGGAGTACCTGGAGAAAACCACATGGTTTTCCGTTGAAGAACTTGGCATCTCACAAATGTTTCTCATTTTTTTTTAATGTTGTCAGACATTTTGGGTTGGCAGACATTTTGGGTGACCATATTAATTTGTAATTTAAGGTAAAGTTTTTAGCACAGGTATAACATATTTTTGTCTTTATCCCTCGACCGAAAAGGTTCGGGGGATAAAGCGATCAGCCTGGCGTCCGTCCGTATACGCAATCTTGTGATGACCATAACTTAAATACCCTTTGAGATATATTGGTGATACTTGGCATACTTGTACACAAGGTTGAGACGGCGTGTCATACGTAAGAATGGTTTTTGAGTTATCTTCCCTTTCAATAGAATAGAATGACTATCTTGTGATCGCCATAACTCCTATACCCTGCAAGGTATATTTATGATAGTTGGCATAATTGTAGACAAGGTTGAGATGGCGTGTCATGCGCAAGAACCACAACTCTTGGTACCATGGTTTTAGAGTTATATCCCCTTCCAATAAAATACTATGACTATCTCGTGATCACCATAACTCCAAAACCCTTCAAGATCTATTGACAATACTTGGCATAATTGTTCACATGGTTGAGAATGTGTGTAATGCGCTTTCTATTTGTGAAAAAAAATTTCTGAAGGCAATATTGCCTTTTGGTCGGGGGATTTGCCAACCACTCTGATGTCTATTTTTTTATAATCATAATTGATAATAAGCGAAAAATAGAAGAAGAAAAAAAAGATCTTAGTTACTTGTCATGCTGGCGGACTTCTAGAGATTGCGGACATACTCGAATCCATATATTCTAATGCTTATTTCGGAAGGTGAAAATTTTTAACATGGATTTAACGTCTTTTTATTTAATATTATTTGAAAATTAATAAACAAAAAAAAACATGCGTTCTCGTCCAATTTTTACGTTGTTTGACATTTAGGGATGGCGGACACTTAGGGATGACCATATTGGGATCCCTTATCAAGATGCTTATTTCCGAAGGTATTCTTTTTTAGCATAGGTTTAATTACTTCACCTTTTTCTTTATAAATCATTATTCATTATTAGCGGTAAGAACTATTTTCCAAGTTACTTGTCATGCTGGTGGACATCTAGAGATTGCGGACATATTCGGATCCATATATTGCAATGCTTATTTCCAAAGGTGAACATTTTTAACATAGGTTTAACGTTGAATTTGTCTTTTTATTTATCATTGATTGATTATTAACAATAAAAATGCTTTCTTAGTCAATTTTCATGTTGTCGGACATTTAGGGATGGCGGACACTTAGGGATGCATGGGTCATCCCTAAGTGTCCGACAAGAAAAAAAATGAAGCTAAATTTGGAATATTTTCGAGAAAAAAAGCGAAGTTTTCACTTAAAATGTCACAATTGATCATTCCCCACCGTTTCGGACATCTTCCCGAGAAACTAAGATTTTTTCATGCTGGCGGACATCTAAGGATGACGGTATATTCGGATCCATATATTGCAATGCTTATTTCCAAAGGTGAACATTTTTAACATAGGTTTAACGTTAAATTTGTCTTTTTATTTATCATTGATTGATTATTAACAATAAAAATGCTTTCTTAGTCAATTTTCATGTTGTCGGACATTTAGGGATGGCGGACACTTAGGGATGCATGGGGCACCCCGAAATGTCCGACAAGAAAAAATTGAAGTTAAATTTCGAATATTTCCAAAAAAAATTTTTTCGAAATTTTCCCTTAAAATGTCATAATTGAACATTCCCCACCGTTTCCAACAATTTTGCGAGAAATTAAAATTTTGTCGGACACTTAGGGATGTCGGACGTTTAGGGATGCAACATACGTATAAGCTTGCGAAAGATAAGTGTTGATAGGTATATTGACCGGCTAAAATGACATAAAATAGTGTTGACTTGGCCGTTAACCCCCCCCCCCTCCCAAAATGACAAATGAGCCAGCGCATGACAAATCCTACATTAAGACTTGTGCGTCCAGCGAAGACTCAGATCAGCCTGCACATCCGCGCAGTCTGATGAAGACTCAGGTCAGCCTGCACATCCGCGCAGTCTGATCAGAGTTTTCGCTGAGTGCGAAAACTAGCGATGTCGGTCAATAACTTATGGAGTTATGTCCCTTACTGATGAAAATACTTATTTTGACCTTGTCATGACAGTAGCCCCTATAGTTTTGATCACCCTTGATTACAGAAAATGCCTATTTTTGACCTTGTCATCACCGTAACCCCGTTAGTTTTGATCACCCTTGATTACAGAAAATGCCTTTTTTTTTACCTTGGCATCACCGTATCCCTTCAGTTTTGATCGGATCTTCCTGAAACTTACATACAAGTAAGTCAGGTTTAAAAGCCGGGATGAGTTCGAAAACTGGTGATGTCGGTCGATTACTCACAGAGTTATGTCGCCTACTTTGATGAAAATGCTTATTTTTGACCTTGTTATCACCGTAGCCCCTTCAGGTTTGATCGAATCTTCTTTAAACCTACAAAGAAGTAAGTCAGGGATAAAAGCTCGGATGAGTTCAAAAACTGACGAGGTGGCCTATCTATCGTAGAATTACGTCCCCTTTACTGCTGAAAATGCCTATATTTGACCTTGTCATCACCATAGCCCCAGTAAGTAAAGTAAAGTAAAGTAAAGTAAAGTAAAGTAAAGTAAAGTAAAGTAAAGGAAGGAAGGAAGGCAGGAATGAAGTAAGTAAGTTAGTAAGTATAAGGAAGGAAGGAAGGAAGGAAAGTAAGGTAAAGTAAAGTAAGTAAGTAAATAATAATAATAATAATAATAATAATCGACCTTATTTATAGAGGGTAACACATTTAGTAAACTTGTACTAATCTTCCATGTGGCCCTCTTTTCCTGGGTAGAACCAGTACTAAGCAATGTGGATAAAGTCTCTTGCTCAAGGAAACAACACTTGCCGTTCGTGGGGTTCGAACCCGGTACCTCTCGATCCCGAGGCCGATACTTTACCACTGCACCACTGCGCTCCACTATAGGGATAATCCTCGGCTGAGTTCAAAATTTGGTGAGGTCGGCCTATATTTCAGAGATTTATGTCCCCCTAGATTGCAGAAAATGCCTATTTTTGACCTAGTCATCACCATAGCTTCTCGAGTTTTTACCGGATCTTCTTGAAACTTACATGTAAGTAAGTCAGGGATACAAGCTTGGATAAGTTCAAGAACTGATGAGGTCAGCCTATTTACTATAGAGTCACGTCCTTTGGTTTGCAGAAAATGCCTCTTTTTCACCGTAACTCCTTCAGTTTTCATCGGATCTTCTTTAAACTTATAATTGAGCCCCGCCAAGCGAATTTGTGTCTTCGAGCATTCCGTCATGACAAATTTTAACCGCGCATGCCCAGCCATTCAGAGGGGCCAGGGATATCATATGGCTTTCTGTCTGAAGGTTCCTCTTGATTCACTGCTTGTATGAGCGAGCAGAGAAGGTTCTGGCGAGACTGCGCGAATTCGAAGGCTCGCCTGAACCTTCGCTGCTCGCATAGGCGATAAGTACCAAAATCGCTTGACGGGGCCCAATTATGTAAGAGCTCAGATGAGTTCGAAAACTAGCGATGTTAGCCCCGATGGACACTTTTTTCTAATCATGACTAGATGTTAATTCAAAACCGTTACGGCCCCCGCCCATCGGGGCTTGAAGAAATAATATGGGCTGCATTATGTTTCCACGCAGAGCTGAAACCGACCCGCACACGAGTACTGTTAAACCGCTTAGAGGATCTAAGCCTGCCCAGGCAAAGCGGTGCGAGTCGGCCCGGTCATGCTTATAAATCTCATTGGTTTTATCTGGCGGCAGGGCTTGAGATGTCATTACATCCCAATGTCGAGTAAAAGACCAACAACAATTGGAAGGTACGTCTCGAAAATGACCTGTACAGTGTTGAAGGGGGCGTTAAACCTCAGATCAAACAAACAAACAAACACATCAAAACCGAAAAAAAAATCGTGAACAAAAATTGGCTTTATCGCCCATCATTGACGGGCCGTGCAATAAATAGTAGGAGATAAGCCCCCGATATCAGTGTAGCCCAGACCAATCGCTACAGACACCGAAAAGTCTGTCAATGGACCTGTCCTAAGTTTATTGATTAACTGGAAGATTCTATTGTCATAAATATACGGGTTAACCTTTCAAAATAGTTCTTTCTTATCTTTCAGGAGAAATAACCCTGCAAGCACACGTCGCTAGGGCAACGTCAAATCAACGTCATGACGTTGCACCGACGTTGATGTGACGTTGCATAAAGGTCACGACGTTGTACCGACGTTGATGTGACGTCACAATTATGTCATGTGCCTGCTGGTCAATGTGATATCGTCTGTCAGACAGACGAAACACATTAAATGTCAAACCTTAATTATGTTTGATCCTAAAAATATTGTCATCCGCTCTGGAATTTTCATTGGTGCTTAAAGAGTCAATTGTGTCATTATCACAATGGTAGTAATAGATACGAGTTTCGAAGTTCAACTCCCAATTAAAGATAAAAGCAATTTGTGCGGACTTGTCAAATGACTAGCTAATTTCCGCCAATGAATCTGAACTACGGAAACTGTCGAATCGTTACTGCAACATGCTGGTACTAGACCACTTACCGGGGGGTCAAAGGTCATTTGATAAGTACTTATATCATATCAGATACGCCCCCTTTTATTTTCAAACCATCTTCATTCATTCAGGGCTCGGATCATTCTGCCTCCCCAAGGGACACAGTAAACCCCTTTGGGGAGGCCAAAAAATGTGGGAAAACCATAAAAAAGCAGAAAAAAAGGTTTTAGAAATTAAAATAAAAAAAGAAATAGGACTTGGGGATGGAATTTTACGAAAGAAAAATCTATAGAAGAAAAGAAGAAAAAGAAAACTGATCTTCACAATAACAGGTATGAATTTTATTCATTCATTCATTCATTCATTCATTCATTCATTCATTCATTCATTCATTCATTCATTCATTCATTCATTCTTCCTTTTTCTTTCCGCGGCATTGTCTTTCTTTCTTTCTTTCTTTTTTCTTTCTTTTCTTCTTTCAGCGCTGTATTCCTTTTTTGTCTGCCTTACTTTCTTTTTCTCTTTCTTTTCTTTGACTGTGAGAATGAGAGATGTCTAGCCGGTCTTACGAGTACTACAGGGACCCTATTATGGCACATTAGGGAAGGGCCGTAACTAATGTTGGTAGAAATAAGGGTCAAACCCAATACATCACGAAAACACGCCTATATAATTTTGACCCCCTCTAACCCCACTTTTATATAGTGAAACTGGGGTTTGCAGTGGTAAACCTTATTTTTCTTATTTCTGCTCTGAGATATAGACTGTGGGTAATCGTTAGAACCGCCTCAATGAGGCGGTTCTAACGAGTACCCACAATCTATATTTTGAGCAAAAATAAGAAAAATATCACAATTTTTCATTTGAAAATTTTCATTTTTTCGGTGATAAATGTGTCAATGTATTTGTATAGGCGTGTTTTCGTAATGAGCTCGATATAGGGACGTACACTGGACCCTATCATGAGAGGACATAGCGAAATGTACCACCATGAGCGTTCAGTCAAGGCGCTAGCCGCATGAATCACTTATTGTGACGGAAGACTGCACAGGCTGATCTTATAAGAATCTTGCATGGGTGTGAGGAATGGATGGAAAAATCCGTCCCAAGGGTCACTGACCGGCATCACGAGGCTTGCCGAGTGATGCCGGACAGTGAACCAGAGGGACGGATTTTCTATCCACCCCTCACGCACATATATTCTTTTTCTTGAATGCCTTTCATTTCTGAGCTAGGATTTATAATACTGCAGTCACTTCGGTTGCCGACGTCCGCCATATTGTGATAACTGAGGGACGTCACGTATAGTGCTGTGACGTTAACCTTAACGGCGGCGCATATGCGGTCGCATTCAACGAGTGTACTTATATCAAACACGCGAGAATATTCGATTTTGGGTAAGAACACCAGGGTTAGAACAGAATTTCTATTCCTAGCTTAAATATCTGGTGTGCAAGAATTTATTTTCAAGCTTTAAAAATTTGCTCTATAAGCATTTTTTCGCCGGGGCAAAGATTGTAAATATAAAAAATAAACTTAATTTTTCTGCCTTTCATGAAAGACTGAACGACAGCGGGTCGCTAGCAAAGCTTACAAGAATCCCTTCGGGCGCGATCTCTTGCGTTCATACTTTCTTGAACAGCAGAAAAATAAAATCTATTTCTTAATTCGACGTCGCGACAAAGAATCAACATCGATTTAATCAGGGGATAAACTGTATCCAAAATTGTCGGGGGAGGGGGGGGGGGGGGGTACAATCGGCGGTGTACGGTCGGAAATTTCATTTTACGGCGACACGTCAGCGGAGCCGTAAACGGAATTTGCGACAGTAAAACCGACGATTTACCTCCCCAAATGACAATTTAAAATCATTTATCCCTACTCTAATGCATTTGTTCACATTTGTTTTTTATAAAAACATTGCCCTACTTGTACAAAACGGTAAGTGCTGCGAGCTGCGTGAAACCAAATACAAACCAATGAAAAGCGGCGTTACATGATGACTTCGGATTTCTGGCATTATATCGCAGAACAAACCGTCGCAATTTTTTGACATTATCCAATCAGACGTCGCGTTGCATTAGAATGGTGCTTCAATGCCTCGGGGCTGCTATAATATGACTGATTGGTCTAGAAATGTGAAAAAGAACAGCCGAAGATGATAGAGAGAATCTTACATAAGTGCTCATGTATTATTGAATTTATTAAACGAGTTGAGGAAAAAGGATTAAATGTGAGGCTGTGCCGAGCATTTTATCCCTTTCCTCAACGAGTTTAATAAATTCAATGATACATGAGCACGAATGCAAGATTCTATTTATCATATGACATTTAAAACGCATTTTATTCACGGTTGTTTTACAAAAATGTCAGTATTCCGTCATTTGTTAACACGACGTCGTTAAGGACGTCGTGCATGTAACGTTACGGTGCGTATCTAACTAATTTGCATATTTAATCCACTAGTGGATTATCGAATTTATTACATGGCGTTATTACATTCTCAGACGCGACGTCATATGATAGAGTTAGTGACGTGTCGCCGGAAAACGGACTTTTCGACGTAAAACCGCCGAATTACCTCCCCTCCCCAAATATACCGGCCTCGGTAGCTCAGTCGGATGCGCGTCTGACTGGTGATCAGGAGGACGCGGGCTTCGTTGAGATTGATCATGAATTTTTTTCTACGGTCATTTTCTCCCTTCCGCTGCTTCAAGAAGGGCAGTTGACAGTTTCTGGCGAAAGCATGTGCACTGTACTGGTTAGCCGCTTACGTATAAGTCTGCCCAAGAAAAGTGTGGATAGGTAAATTGACCGGCTAAAAATGACATAAAATAGTGTTGACTGGGCCGTTAAGCTCCAATACAAACCAAAACCTCCCCAAATGGCAAATGAGCCAGCGCATGATAAAACCTACAATAAGACATGTGCGCCCAGCGAAGACTCAGATCAGCCTGCGGATCCGCGCAGTCTGATAAGAGTCTTCGCTGTGCGCTCTAAAGATAGGTAAGGACCCATTGCTCTTTCATGCAGCTAGAGAAGTCTCTGGTTAGACTTTATGAATGCGCAGGCTGATCTGATTCTTCGCTGGACGCACATGTCTTATTGTAGGTTTTGTCGTTCGCTGGCTCAAATGGGAATACAGGTATTTCCTAAAAGACACGACCACCAATGGTTTGTTCGGGTCTCTACTCTCCACCGAGTACGAAAAGATGCCTTTAAATATTTGTTCCCGATAAAATGCTATTAACATCATTGTTTGAAGCTACCCTTGCATGGACCAGACGCTGCGTTCATACAACAAAACCCATGTTCTAATCATTAGGGCCGGCTAATCGGAGCTGAAAAGATAATCGATTATCAGTCATGTCATTGCGATCGATAATCGATTAATAATTGCTAAGATTTTTGTCATTATTTTACCTGTCTGGCTTTCTGTCTGATCATGACTCTTACCATATGTTGCACTTTACCATATGTATATTTGAACAGACAGGCCTGAGCAAACAGTGTAGACCCAGATGAGACGCCGCATAATGCGGCGTCTCATCAGGGTCTGCATTGTTTGCCACTCATCCAGCTATTTTAGGCATAACTTTGGGTAGTAAATTGTATATATCAACTAATCGATTTAGAGCAAAACATAAATGATAATCATTTTTTTGGAATTTATCGATCGATTAATCGATTATACGATTAATCGAGGCAGCCTTACTAATCATGAAATTCACATTACTGTTTGAACATGGATTTTGAACTTTTTATATCACAAAATGCTTTGTTTGTGTTACGTTCAGCGACGTAATGTTATCTTATCATTCAAAAATTTTATGATGACGTCATAGGGCCATTGCGTTGCGTCATTATAGACAACACTGAACTCGCTGCCATGTTGGTTTACCGGTCGCATTTGAAGTGTTAATTGTATGGTGTTTATATGGAGCTTTGTAGGCCCCCGCCCATTGGGGCTTGAAGAAATAAATGGGCTGCATGATGCTTCCACGCAGAGCAGAATCCGGCCCACACACGAGTACTGGTAAACTGCTTAGAGGAGCTAAGCCTGCCCAGGCAATGTGGTGCGATGCTTATAAACCCTATTGGTTTCATTGGGCGACAGGGCTTGAGATGTCATTTCATCTCTAAGTCGGATAAAAGTCCCACAACATTGAAAGCAACGTCTCCAAAATGACCTACATATTGTTGACGGGGACATTAAACATCAAATCAAACAAACAAAATATGGAGCTTTGGGGGCGTTTTCGTCACAAATTTCTCGTTGGAATCATAAATTATGATTCACGCGGTTATTTCATAGCAACAGCAATTTCCGGGTCCTTCGGTATTTTAACAATAGGACTAGCGGCCTCGTGTTCAAACAGCTTCACCAGGATCCGGAAAAATGGCGCCGAAAAAAACTACATCTGAAAATGTCGTCTGCTTTTGTCGTCTGCTGAATCTTTTTGCAAACTTTTAAAATATTTTTGCATATAGGCAAACAGTATGGACCCAGATCAGACTGCTCCTGGAGGCTGCTGGAGGAGCAGTCTGATCTGGATCCACATTGTTTGCAAAAATGACTATTAAGGTAACTTGCAGACGACAGAGCAGACGACAATTGTCGTGATTGGCATTTTATGGGTTTATGCATGAAAAATCATGGGCGACCCCTTATTATCCGGGGCTTTTGGAACGTTTCCATTGGGAGTCAATAACGAGCTCGAAACTTCCATGTAGGTCGAGCTATCAATGTTCGAGTCCTTGCAGTTCGACCATCACGTGAATAAGTCAGTGAAATGAACACCCCTCTAAATATGTTCTATAAAAGGGCTATCCTTTGGAAGCAAGGAATACACCACAGAACTGGAAAATGTGGAGTGTACATGTTTTCTGGGCCAGACTAGCTAGTAGGCCTCATCATTGACCCTCAGATATTTTCAAAATTCCACAATGCCATGGAATCAATGATCCCAAAGGACGAGAAAATATAATCTACACTATGATGCAGGGCAGGGAGACGTTTTACCGCCGCCACACATTCCAACACACCAGCTGTAGTGAAGTTAAATATGTTCTACAAAAGGGTTATCCTTTGGATGCAAGGAATACACCACAGAAGTGAAAAATATGAAGTGTACATGTTTTCTGGGCCAGACTAGCTAGTTTCGGCCAATTAGGCCTCATCAGTGACCCTCAGATATTTTCAAAATTCCACAATGGAGTCAATGATCCCAAAGGACAAGAAAATATAATCTACACTATGATGTAGGGCAGGGAGACGTTTAACCGCCGCCACACATTCCCCAGTCTGTCTACAGATAAAAAAACTTATGTTTATGGGGGTATACATTATTTTTCTTATTTCTGCTCCAAGACATAGGTTGTGGGTACCCGTTAGAACGGTTCTAACGAGCACCGACAACCTATGTTTGCAGTATTAATAACAAAAATATCGCAGATTTTCGTTAGAAAAGTAGACATTTTGTTTGTTTGATTTGAGGCTTAACGTCCCTGTCAACACTGTATATGTCATTTTGGAGACGTTGTTTCCGATTTTGTGGGACATTTTGGATTAAATGACATCTCAAAACCTGTCACCCAATGAAACAAATAGGGTTTATAAGCATGGACGGTCCAACTCGCACCGCTTTGCCTGGGCAGGTTCAGATCCTCTAAGCAGTTTACCAGTACACGTGTGCGGTCGGTTTCAGCTCTGCTACTGCGTTGAAGCATCATGCTGCCCATCTATTCTTTCAAACCCCGATGGGCGGAGGCGGGAATGTAGTCATTTTGGATATGTGAAAATTGCACTGTGACGCACGGATGTCTTATCGTAATGCGACTGTTTTTATTTGATAGGCTACATAGCAGTGAAATCATGCATATCTGAAACAAATAAAAGTGATATTTTCACACTGTGAAAAATAGCATGACCATGTTATTTTCACAGTAGCAGCCCGGACTACTTTCTCGCCAAAATTCATATGTTATCTTTAAAATAATTCTGTAAAATACCTTGAAAAAGCATTCTTTTACCTGTAAAAATGCTGTATTAAAAATGGCTTGCAACTGACAGTTTTGACGTCATAGCCAAGTCAAAAACCGATTGATCAATTAAGGTAAGTGCCCTAAAATATTAACAAATAAAAAGAAAATTTACTTCTTTTTTGCGATAAATATCAAAAATATTTCGTGTGTCGAAAACATCTCATTTTTCACTCGTGTTTCGCACTCGTGAAAATTCTGATATTTTCAATACACTCGATGAAATATTTTTCGTATTCATCTCAAAAAAGTAAATATCCTCTATTTATTTCGAAATTTCAGATGTGACGGTGTTTCCAATTTACATGCTACTGGTTAAAAAAAAATATGCCTAAGTAAGATCGAGAGAACATGGTGAAGCAAAAACGAAAATTGGAAAGAATGGGAGACTGAAAGAAAACGTCACAATCGGAACGACAAAAAGAGAACTACAGTAGAATTCCCAGTGTATTAAGACCACCTTTGAGACTGTTCAAAAGTGGTCTTAAAGACCACTTTTGAACAGTCTCAAAGGTGGTCTCTGACCAGAGGACAGTGTGTACAGAAAAGACGAAGAAAGAATAACTGCAACCTTCTAAATAAGCTTCTAAAAGTAAATTTAGTCTTAATTTTAGGTGGTCTTAATAACGGAATTTTTATTGTATATTTTTTTCAATATCACAGGAACTTCATTTGGGAATATCAAAACGCTTGCTATAGACCCACCATGGACTGTGACATATATTTGGATATTAACGCTCTGCATGCCGGGTATTGTTTTTCTGCAGACGACATTTTGAAATATTTTCTGATTTTTTTTCTCAGAAAACGAAAATTGACATTTCATGCATGGAGACAATTTGCATGAGATGCCAAGTCCTGTTTTCTTGGGAAAATATCAACAATTACTTGTCCCAGAGCGTGGTAGCGGTTAAACTGACGTGATCAACAGCTGTCTTCCATGCCTCTAAACTGTCATTTTTCTCAAGAATATTTGCTTTTTGCGGGGTCAGTCGACCCAAAGTTATAAGGACCTCTATTAGTGCTTGAGTCCACGTGACTATCACTGATCTTGTTTAGATCTACCTTTTCATATATTTCCTTTTCTTGTTTCTTGGGAAGGACTGTTGCCTGAGGACTCGGTCGTGTACCCGCCGGCTGACGTAATTACGACATCATATCAACGTCGGTACAAACGTCATGACATTTATACAATGTCACATCACATCGACCTTCATCTGACGTTGCCTAGCGACGTGTGCCTGCTGGGTTGTCAGTTACTGTCTGTAGTACTAAAAATAGGATACCACTTAGCATGTCTAAGCCTATATAGATGGAAGCTAACCGGCCCGACATGACCTCAGCTGTTGACTGGGTTATAAAACCGAAACACATAACGTAAGTCATTCTCCAGTATAGCTTGGAAGTGGGTTTATCATACTCTAGATTATTTGGATGATAGTTTTATCATACTCTAGTATAGCTGTGTGGTGGGCTTATCAAACTCCAGTATAGCTGGGTGGTGGGATTATTATACTCTAGTATAGCTGTGTTGGGGGCTTATCATACTATAGTATAGCTGGGTGGTGGGATTATTATACTCTAGTATAGCTGGATGGTGGGATTATCATACTCTAGTATAGCTGGGTGGTGATATTATACTCTAGTATAGCTGGTGGTGGGATTATCATACTCTAGTATAGCTGAGTGGTGATATTATTATACTCTAGTATAGCTCTGTTGGGAGCTTATCATACTCTAGTATAGCTTTATTGGGGGCTTATCATACTCCAGTATAGCTGGGTGGTGATATTATTATACTCTAGTATAGCTCTGTTGGGGGCTTATCATACTCCAGTATAGTTGGGTGGTGATATTATTATACTCTAGTATAGCTCTGTTGGGGGCTTATCATACTCTAGTTTAGCTCTGTTGGGGGCTAATCATACTCCAGTATAGCTGGGTGGTGATATTATTATACTCTAGTATAGCTCTGTTGGGGGCTTATCATACTCCAGTATAGCTGGGTGGTGATATTATCATACTCAAGTATAGCTCTATTGGGGGCTTATCATACTCTAGTATAGCTCCATTGGGGGCTTATCATACTTTAGTATAGCTATAGTGGGGGCTTATCATACTTTAGTATAGCTATAGTGGGGGCTTATCATACTCTAGTATAGCTCTATTGGGGGCTTATCATACTCTAGTATAGCTCTATTGGGGGGCTTATCATACTCTAGTCTAGCTCTATTGGGGGCTTATCATACTCTAGTATAGCTGCGTGGTGGGGGTTACCATACTCCAGTATAGCTGGGTGGTGGGATTATCATACTCTAGTATAGCTGGGTGTTGGGATAATCATACTCTAGTATAGTTGGATGGTGAGATTATCATACTCCAGTATAACTGGGTGGTGGGATTATCATACTCCAGTATAGCCGGGTGGTGGAATTATCATACTCCAGTATAGCCGGGTGGTGGAAATATCATACTCTATAACAGCTAGTTGGTGGGATTATCATACTCTAGTATAGCTGAGATTATCATACTCCAGCATAGCCGAGTGGTGGGATTTTCATATGCTAATATAGCTGGGCGGTTGGATTATCATACTCTAGTATAGCTGGGTGGTGGGATTATCATATGCTAATATAGCTGGGTGGTGGGATTATCATACCCTTATATAGCTGGTGGTGGGATTATCATACTCTAGTATAGTTGGGTGGTGGGTTTATCATACTCCAGTATAGCTTGGTGGTGGGTTTATCATACTCTAATATAGCTGGGTGGTGGGATTATCATACTCTAATATAGCTGGTGGTGGGATTATCATACTCTAGTATAGCTAGGTGGTGGGATTGTCATACTCTAGAATAGCTTGGTGGCGGGATTATCATACTCTAATATAGCTGGATGGTGGGATTATCATACTCTATTATAGCTGGATGGTGGGATTATCATACTCTAATATAGCTGGGTGGTGGGATTGTCATACTCCAGTATCTCTGGTGGGGGGCTTATCATACTCTAGTATAGCTGGGTGGTGGGATTATCATATGCTAGTATAGCTGGGTGGTGGGATTATCATACTCTAGTATAGCTGGGTGGAGGGTCATACTCTAGTATAGCTGGTGGTGGGATTATCATACTCTAGTATAGCTGGTGGTCGGATTATCATACTCTAGTATAGCTGGTGGTCGGATTATCATACTCTAGTATAGCTGGTGGTGGGAATATCATACTCTAGTATAGCCGTGTGGTGGAATTATCATACTCTGGTATAGCTGGGTGGTGGGATTATCATACTCTAGTATAGCTGGGTGGTGGGATTATCATACTCTAGTATAGCTGGGTGGTAGGATTATACTCCAGTATAGTCGGTTGGTGGAATTATCATACTCTAATATAGCTGGGTGGTGGAATTATCATACTCCAGTATAGCCGGGTGGTGGAATTATCATAGTCTAATATAACTGGGTGGTAGGATTATCATACTCTAATATAGCTTGGTGGTTGGATTATCATACTCTAGAATAGCTAGGTGGTGGGCTTATCATGCTCTGGTATAGCTGGGTGGTGGGATTATCATACTCTAATATAATTGGGTGGTGGGATTATCATACTATAGTATAGCTGGGTGTCGGGATTATCATATGTTAGTATAGCTGGGTGGTGGGATTATCATACTCTAGTATAGATGGGTGGTGGGATTATCATACTCTAGTACAGCTTGTGGTGGGATTATCATGCTCTAGTATAGCTGGGTGGTGGGATTATCATACTCAAGTATAACTGGGTGGTGTAATTATCATACTCTAGAATAGCTAGGTGGTGGAATTATCATACTCAAGTATAACCGGGTGGTGGGATTATCATACTCTAAAATAACTGGGTGATGGGATAATTATACTATAGTATAGCTGGGTAGTGGGATTATCATACTCTAGAATAGCTGAGTGGTGGGATTATCATACTCTAGTATAGCTGGGTGGTGGGATTATCATACTCTAGTATAGCTGGGTGGTGGGATTATCATACTCCAGTATAGCCGGGTGGTGGAATTATCATACTCTAATATAACTGGGTGGTGGGATTATTATACTCTAGAATAGCTGGGTGGTGGGATTGGCATACTCTATAATAGCTGGGTGGTGGGATTATCATACTCTAGTATAGCTGGGTGGTGGCATTATCATACTTTTGTATAGCTAGGTGTTGGGATTATCATACTCAAGTATAGCTAGGTGGTGGGATTATCATACTCCAGTTTAGCCGGTTGGTGGAATATAACTGGGTGGTGGGATTATTATACTCTAGTATAGCTGGGTGGTGGGATTATCGTACTCTAGAATAGCTGGATGGTGGTATTATCATACTCTAGTATAGCTGGGTGATGGCATTATCATACTCTAGTATAGCTAGGTGGTGGGATTATCATACTCTAGTATAGCTGGTGGTGGGATTATCATAATCTAGAATAGCTAGGTGGTGGGATTATCATACTCTAGTATAGCTGGGTGGTGGGATTATCATACTCTAGTATAGCTGGTGGTGGGATTATCATACTCTAGTATAGCTGGTGGTGGGATTATCATACTCCAGTATAGCCGGACGGTGTGATTATCATACTCTAATATAGCTGGATGATGGATTATCATACTCCAGTGTAGCTGGGTTGTGGGATTATTATACTCTAATATAGCTGGGTGGTGGGATTATCATACTCTAATATAGCTGGTGGTGAAATTATCATACTCTAGTATAGCTGGGTGGTGGAATTATCATACTCTAGTATAGCTGGGTGGTGGGATTATCATACTCTAGTATAGCTGGTGGTGGGATTATCATACTCTAGTATAGCTGGGTGGTGTGATTTTCATACTCTAGTATAGCTGGGTGGTGTGATTATCATACTCTAGTATAGCTGGGTAGTGGGATTATCACACTCTAGTATAGCTTGGTGGGGGATTATCATATTCTAGTATAACTGGGTGGTTGGTTTATCATACTCTAGTATAGCTGGGTGGTCGGATTATCATATTCTAGTATAGCTGGGTGGTGTGATGATCATAATCGAGTATAGCTGGGTGATGGGTTTATCATACTTTAGTATAGCTGGGTGGTAGGATTATCATACTCTAGCATAGCTAGATGAAGGGTGATTTTTATCATATTCTAGTATAGCTGGATAGAGGCATTATCATATTCTAGTATAGCTGGGTGGTGGGATTATCATACTCTATTACAGCTGGGTGGTGGGATTATCATATTCTACTATAGCTGGGTGGGTGGTTTATCATACTCTAGTATAGCTAATAGTGGGATTATCATATTCTAGTATAGTTGTGTGGTTTGTTTATCATATACTTGTATAGCTGGGCGGCAGTATTATCATACTCTTGTTTAGCTGGATGATTGGTTTATTATACACTAGTATAGCTGAGTGGTCGGCTTATCATACTCTAGTACAGCTAGGATTATCATACTCTTGTATAGCTGGGCAGCAGGATTATCATTCTTTTGTATAGCGGGGCAGCAGGATTATCATACTCTTGTATAGCTGGTGATCAGAATTTCATACTCTGGTATACATGATGTTGTGAACTCATCGTAGCCTAGTATAACTTGTATGTTTTGTGCATGGTACATTACGAAACACGCCTATAACAAATACATTGTTATCTTTATTGCCGAAAAAAATGAAAATTTTAAGATGAAAAATTGTGATATTTTTCTTATTTCTGCTCAAAATATAGATCGTGGGTACTCGTTAGAACCGCCTCGGAGAGAATATAGATTGTGGGTACTCGTTAGAACTGCCTCGGAGAGGCGGCTCCGAGGTTCTAACGAGTACCCACAATCTATATTTAAAAGCAGAAATAAGAAAAATAAGGTTTACCCCTGTAAACCCCAGTTTTACTATATAAAAGTGGGGTTCAAGCGGGTGAAAATTATGTAGGTGTGTTTTCGTGATGAGGATTATTTTGTTCATTACTGCATTTTTATGGTGCCTTTATTCTGCATCATTTTGGTGCAGCACGTTTGTTTGTTTGTTTCTTGTTGCTGTTTTTTGTGTGTGTGTTTTTTTGTTGTTTTTTTTTTGTTCTTCTTTTCTGAGAATGCCTTTTGCATGCCCATACGTGGCTACTGGGTCTTGAGGGCGACATATCGTCATAGCATAATACCTATTCTTATACAGTTGCATGAAGATGTATGTATGTTTACTGAGTTATGGAGCGTACAAGAATGTTTATAAAAAATAATCAAAGGGGTATAACTCAGAAACTAAGAAAGGGCGGACAATCGCGAGCATTTGATCAAAGGCATGTATGTTTAACTTCTAATCTTGTACATCTGTACAGATACCTCTGCACATATGGGTCTGTGCATTGTAGATTTTTATTATTATTATTATTCTTTGGCTTTACTGCCCTTTCAAGATTATTTCACTTACTTCGAGCTGCTTACTTCGTTAATCAGGGGTGGGTGAACACCGGAGTAATCAGAGAAAAAGCATCTTACCTTCTGTTGCAGAACTTTGGGTCACACTTTTGACCCAAGCGAGGCATCCTCCCACAGAGATGAGAAATAACGATTAAAAGACAGTGTTCTTACCCAAGGCCACAGGCCCGTGTATGCATAGTTTGACTTAACGAGATTCACGCTTTCTGGAAAAACAACAAAAACTGAACAAACAATGAAGACTTAGGTAGACTATCAATCTGAGTCTACATTGTTTATTGTTTTTTTTTTTGTTTTTTTTTTTTTTCATATTTTTCATATTTTTGGCACACCACCATATGTAGTAAAATCAGCTAGTTCCAACCATTAGAACAATCAAAGTTTAAATGAGTCTGTTAAGTCAAATTTCAATATCCTAAATTATTGCCTTGAGAATCTTGAAAAAAATTCTGTATGAGACTGTTTTTCATATTTTAAGGGGAATGGGAACACCTGGCATATTTTTCTGCCATTTTTCAAAGGGAGACAACTTTTAGGACTTCTTGTTCGCTTTTCTGTAAGCCCTATCATACTGAGAAAAGAGGTCTACTCTTAAAGGAAAGAATTTGCTCCTCAGGAGCAAATTCTTTCCTTCAAGAGTTGATCCCAATTGACATGAACGCAAACATACTTTTGCAGGAGTTACCTCCCTTGAAGGTGTATCCATTCCCCTTTACACATTTTATTTCAAACTGATGTTGTCTCAAAACAAAATTGATTATCCTTTGTAGTTTGAGATAGTGAGGGTTGACTATCTGGTAGACTAGCTGTATTTAGAGTAATTGTGTTACACCTGTGGATACAAAACCATTCAAACTCCTATAAAATAACTTTCAATGAATCGCTTTGCACCAAGTTAGTTTGGCAAGCAAATGTCATTCATCAAAGAATTCAAAAAGTAGATCAAGGAAATTGATTGGTCTCTTTTGGAAAACACCTTCTGATTGACATTTGAGATGTATTTTGATTGGACAGTGCAGGAGTCAGCAATGAAATGTACACCACCTTGTGTTTAGAATTTGTTTTGAACTGATAGGATGTTAGGATGTATTGAATGATGTTTTAAGTCAGAAAGAAATGAAGCTCATCAAAGTTTGAACGCTTTTGTGTCCACAGGTGTATGGTGGACTGTATTTAGAGTAATTGTGTTATGGTGGACTGTATTTAGAGTAATTGTATTATGATGGACTGTATTTATGGTAGACTGATTTAGAGTGACTGTTTTATGATGTTATTTAGAGTAATTGTCTTATATTGTGTTATGATGGACTATATTTAGAGTAATTGTGTTATGATGGACTATATTTAGAGTAATTGTGTTATGATGGACTATATTTAGAGTAATTGTGTTATGATGGACTGTAGTAATGTTATGGTAGATGGTTTCAGAGTGATTGTGTTATGATGGACTGTATTTAGAGTAATTGTGTTATGATAGACTGTATTTAGAGTAATTGTGTTATATTGTGTTATGATGGACTATATTTAGAGTAATTGTGTTATGATGGACTGTATTTAGCCCATTGTATGCTAGTGGACTCTTTCATTGCTATATGTTGGACAAGTCATTGTCATATAAGGGATGATAGGCCTATTTTTTGTTTTTATTCTATTTTTGACGGAAAATTCTGTTAGCAAATAGTGAAGGCCCTTATCAGACGCCACGTTGTGAGGTGTCTGATTTGGACCCGCACTGTATGCCAAGGTACCCCTTTAGGGGTTTCCCACATGCAATGGGTTATACAGTCAAACTTCAATGGCTCGAACACTTTTGGGACCTCGAAAATCTGTTCGAGACAGGGGTAGTTCGAGCCACTGAGGTTACTGTCAGGAGGCATAACGAGATACTTTTAGACATCTTTTCGGTGTTCTATAATGAAAATGTATGCTGTGTATACTCATAAGAATCGCCTCATCGAGGCGATTCTAATGAGTACACACAGCATACATTTGCAAGATAAAAGACTAAATTCTCCTTAATTATCCCCCACTATTTCTTATGTAGAGGATTTCGCTACGGGCTCAAGAATGGGTTCGAAACATCCATGGTAAACGAGCCATCGGTGTTCGAGCCATCGAAGTTCTGCTGTAGTAATTGTGTTATGGTGGACTGTATATAGAGTAACTGTGAAGAAAGTGTTTTAACTAGTCATGCATGTTTGTAATGAGGAACCACAGAAGGTATTCTCCCTTAGTAATCTACAGATGTTTAGAGGTCCTAATGCCCATTACGAAAAGATGCCTATTAAAATATATTGAGAATTTTGTCACAAAAAAAAAAAGAAAATTTTCTGATGGAAAAAAAATGGATACTTTTCATACATCTATACTCTAAACATAGATTGTACATTACGCAAACACGCCTATACAAATACATTGCCACCTTTATCGTCGAAAAAAATGAAAATTTTATTATGAAAAATTGTGATATTTTTCTTATTTCTGCTCAAAGTATAGATTATGGGCACTCGTAAGAACCGCCTCATCGAAGCTGTTCTAACGAGTACCCACAATCTATATTATAGAGCAGAAATAAGAAAAATAAGGTATACCCCCGGAAACCCCAGTTTTACTATATAAAAGTCGGGTTCAAGGGGGTTCAAAATTATGTAGGTGTGTTTACGTGATGAAGTACTTGTTAGAATTCCCTCAGCGAGGCTGTTCTAATGAGTACCCACAATCTATGTTTTTGAGCAGAAAAAAGAAAAATAATGTATACCATTACGAAAACTCTAAACCGCCTCAATGAGGCGGTTCTTATGAGTACCCACACTCTATATTTTATAGCAGAAATAAGAAAAATAAGATTCACCCCTGTAAACCCCAGTTGTACAATATTAAAGTGGGGTTCAAGGGGGTCAAAATTGTATGGGCATGTTTTCGTGATGCCTTGTAAACCCCAGTTTTTCTATATGAAAGTGGGGTTTGAGGGTGTCAAAATTATACAGGCATGTTTTCGTGATACTGAATTAACTTTTATTTTATCACTAACGCATTGTATACTGGTGGACTCTTCCATTATTATATGTTGGACAAGTCCAATAGGGCAATTAATGGGTGTAAGGTCCTTTTTCTTTTCAATTTTCTGTCCCTTTTCGGGTTTCCTCGTAAGAATGGGTAAAAATGCTTCATATGCCTTTTGTCCCAGTATAAATGGCGAGAAAAATAACATCTGAAAATGTTTTCTGCTTATGTTGTCTGCTGATTTTTTTTTTTTTTTCCATACTTTTTAAAAATATTTTTTGCATACAGGCAAACAGTGTGGGCCCAGATCAGACTGCTCCTATAAGGCAAACAGTGTGGGCCTAGATCAGACTGCTCCTATAGGAGCAGTCTGATCTGGGTCCACACTGTTTGCCATAAAATACTTTTAAGGCAACTGGCGAACGGCAAAGAAGACGACAATTGTCGTGATTGGCATTTTACGGGTTAAGGCTTGTTCCTTGACAGTAATACATGTAATACCATAATGATCCTGAGTATTGGAACAGACAAGCCTCAGCAAACAGTGCAGACCCAGATCAGACTGCTCCTTCAGGAGGGTCTACACTGCTTGCAATTCTATTAGCACTTTTTGGACCCCTTGCTGGAGCTTGACACAAATTCGCTAAAATTTTTGAAGAATTACAGCAGACTCAAGGTGTCCGAATTTTTAGGATTTTTATGTTAAACCCCATGACTGTTATTTCTAGTGGTACTGTTTAGGGTAACACGACCACAGGTATATATCTCGCTGGGGTTCCTCATTACTTACAAAATACACATTGTAGAGTCCCTTTGTTTTGTAGTGAGACAGGACTATAGAGTTGTTTCATGTATTTTATTGCAATTTTAGAAATGCGTTGATGTCTTTGGTTGTTTGATTTGAGGTTTAACGTCCCCGTCAACACTGTATAGGTCATTTTGGAGACGCTGCTTCCAATTTTGTTCGACGTTTACCCGACATCGAGATGAAATGACATCTCAAGCCCTGTCGCCCAATAAAACCAATAGGGGTTATAATCAAGGATGGTCCGACTTGCACCCCTTTGCCTGGACAGGCTTAGATCCTCTAAGCGGTTTACCAGTACTCCATGTGAGGTTGGTTTCAGCTCTGCGTGGAAGCATCATACAGCCCATCTATTTCTTCAAGCCTCAATGGGCGGGGCCGGAAATGTATTGATGTCAGTTGTTGTAAACATTGATGGCTGCTGCACTTGACTCTCTCATCAAAACTCCTGATTGTCACCAAACATATAAAAAACTCAACAGAAAAAAAAATATTACATTTGTTGAGTAATAAAGCATTTCTTTTACAGTTCAAAATATTTCCTCTCTTGCTAATGTTTCACACCTTGCTAATAGGCAATCTTTCACGCCTTGCTAAATAGGCAATGTTTCACACCTTGCTAAATAGGCAATGTTTCACACCTTGCTAAATAGGCAATGCTAGTAGATCATTCACATAACGAATCTGTGATGCAACATCATGTAAAAGGGAAATAATCATATAGCTTGTGGCTCAGCAGCATATTACAGAATAAACCAATTATTATTATTATTATTTTACAGATTAGTGTGGCTTAGGTAACAATTATCAGTTTTGCAGAGAGCGACAGGCAACAGAAAAGGCTGGGAAAGTGCAATATATATCCCATTGTGTCAAATATAGTTGAGCATGTATATAATGTACATATAGTGGAGCTAGAATATTGTATAATACCTCTTGGTTCATATAGGAGTAATATTCATGTATATATGTGTATATATTGAATAATTTATATGTATATAAACTTGAGTTATATGTGTATAACGAGGTCGCAATGTACAGTGTATAGTCCTTTTATAATGCTACTGTTGGGATCCAGTTATACAACATTTGATATTTATGCCATATTTTATACATGTTATATAATTTTTAAATAATAATAAAAAATGACTACTCAGTATTCCAGAATTACTTGTAGAATCGTCAGAGTGACGAGGCTCTCAGAGCTAATATTGTGATACTTTCATGTATTGTTGTAAAATGTAAAAACTCATTCCAATCATGCTATTTATTCTCACAAAACCATAGCATAGAAACAATGCATGACGGGTTTTAACCAAATTCATTTTGAAATTTATATAATTACAGTTTATCTAAAGATTAATATATATTTCCTATCACTAGTAAAATGCACCTGTGCGAGATAAAGGATTCTTTCATGTCTCTAAACACCATCTTTTTTTCTGATGAAACTTTTGAGATCTTTAAGAAAATACACCTATTTAAAATAGGCCTCCACGGTCTAGTAGATAAGAGCGCCGACTCTTAATCATTAGAGTTCTCACAGCTTGGTTCGAGCCTGGCTCGGGCCACATGAGAGACACCAAGTTCTGCAACGGAAGGCCAGGTGTTTTATCTCCCGGTACTCCATTTTTTGCCCACCTCTGATTAATGTTCAGCTCAATATAAGTAAACTAATGTTGAAAGGGCTGTAAAAGCAAAAGAAAAAGCCCTATTTAAATATATTGAAAATTTTACCACCAAAAAATGAACATTTTCTGATACAAAATTCTGATATTTATCATAATCTTGCTCCAAACATAGATTGTGGGCACCCGTTAGAGCCATCTCGTTGAGGCGGTTCTAGCGAATACACACACTCTATGTTTCTGAGCAGAGATAAGAAAAATAATGTATAACCCTGTAAACTGAAGTTTTACTTTATCAAAGTGGGGTTTATGGGGTCAAAACTGTATAGGTGTGTTTTTGTGATGATTTTTCTGATATATATGCCAAACATTTGTTGTGGGTTTCTATTTTTGAAAAGAAATAAGAATAGTATGCATACCCTGGGTGAACCCCACTTTTCTCTATACAAAGACAGGTAATGGCCAAATGACCCAGATGAGATGCCACACAATTCTGTTCATGTCATTTTTCATCTGCTTTTCCATAATTATCTCGGAGGGTCATTCTAAAAGTTCCCAAACATTTTATACCAGCATAAATACAGGAATTTTTGAGACATTTTTGTTTATCAACGTATATACCGCAATTACCCTGAGTATTTCGACACCATAACTCCGTAACCATACTTTTTCTAAAATTTGAATGAACCAGTGCAATTTACTACCCTGTGTTGTGTCTAAGAATAGCGGGATGAGTGGCAAACAGTGTAGATAGACCCTGATGAGATGCCGCATTCTGTGGTCTCCCTAATTATCCCAATATCCTACTTCTAGGAATTCCCTTCCGACTGACAGTAACAGGTTCCACCTATCCATGGTAAATGAGCCATCGGGTTCGAGCCATCGGGGTTCGATCTATCAAAGTTCTACTGAATGGTCATTTTTCTAAGTAACCTATTCATATGGGGGATCTATCTTTAAACCCTGTTCATCCAAAATTGTGTTATAATGAAAAATGTTATGCATACATTTTGGGGTGTTACATTGAAATTCACCTTGAGAATTTGGGCCAGTGCCAAAAAAAAAACAAGAGGTCCATGATGGACCTAATTCGCTCACCTGAGTCAAGTTTTATTATCTTTAGATGATGTTTTTATTTTTGTCTATGTGCTATTTGTTCAATGTAGCAGAACCATTTAAGAACTTAGGTGAAGATTTTGTAAAATTTTTCTTAAATTCAGTCACTGTGTTCAAAGGATGTGGATTCTCGGCATTAAAACGCCTCAAGTGTGGAGAAGCTTGGGACTGAACCCATGAAACTTGGTTTATTAGGCAAGTAGTTTAATCATTTCACCATAGAAGCTTCTAACACTAATTTTCTGATAACATGAAATTGTGTTAGTTTGCACTGGAGTTTTTGTATTTGAATATAAACTAGAGAAAGCGACCAGTGGGTCACGTATCCCCCCGGCCAGCGCCACCCTCTAATATATCTTTAGAGCTTAATTGTATGTAATATGGAAGCTATAAGAATCTATAAATGTGCTTGTAAAAGCTAAACCAAAGATAATATTCTATATGGACCAAGGGATGGAGGGCATCAAAGTTACTGAAGGGGTGGGGGCATCAATGTTACTGAAGCAGCAGGGTTGGGTATACATCAATGAAATATTTGGACTGGTATGCAAGATCGATGCAAGTATCAATTGGATTTGTCTTTGAGTTTAGGACATACAGGGATCTATAAACTTTGTCATAAAACTTCAAGCAAATGTAAAATTTCTAAGTCTGTGACCTTGACCTCAAGGTCACTGTGGGGGGTGGGACATGCATCAATGAAATCTTTAGACCAGTATGTAACTTCAGTGTAAGTATCAACTAAATCTATCAAAGGGTTCAGAAGATACAATCTGTTAGAAACTTTGACGTAAAACTTTAATCAAACATAAAATTTCTAAGTCTGTGACCTTGCCTCCAAGGTCACTGTGGGGGTGGGACATGCATCAATGAAATCTTTGGACCAGTATGTAACTTCAGTGTAAGTATCAACTAAATCTATCAAAGGGTTCAGAGGATACAATCTCTTAGAAACTTTGGCGTGAAACTTTAACCAAAATGTTAACGGACGGATGGATGGACGGACGGACAGACGGAATGATGGACACACGGACGGACGAATGGCAGGACGAAAACTATATACCCCCATAGCATACTTCGTATGCCGGGGGTATAATGACGTTAAGTTTTGTTTTTGGAAATAATGACATTAGATTTTCAAGCATAAACACTTAAGTTCGTTATGAAGTCAGTTTTATTTTGGGAAACAATAGCACTGACAGCACTGGTGGGCCAATTGTGTCGGAATGTAGGCTAGGAAAATGATCCTGAATTGCGGTATAGACTGTTTACATTTCGTTTATTACTTGTACATTTCTGTACTGTAAGCAAAATGTGTAAATTCCGATTGGACGCCACATTCTGCAGCATCTGACTCAAAATTTCCTGTACTGTAAGTAACAAAGTAGACTTTGATCAGACAGAGGCCATATTCTGTGGCATCTGTTCTAGGTCTATAATGTTTTGTCAACCTCAACCCCTAATTTGGAAAATGGCAGGACCTTTTACAAACAATGTAGGCCCAGATTAGACGTCAAGTTCTGCAGCATCTGATCTGGGCCTTCACTGTTTGCCATTCCCGGGTTGCCAGTATCCCATTCTAAGTTTTCGGCACAAACTGGGTTAAAATGATATATGTAATTTATTCCTATAAATTCACAAACTGAATGTAAGTGTAAATCTTGATCAGATGGCTTCTTTAGAAGCCAAGAAGCCATCTGATCAGAATCTACATTGTTTGAAAGATAAGGCATATCCAGGCTCAGCAGGGCAAGGGTTAATTTGTTTGTTTGTGTTGAGCTTTACATCCATGTCAACACTATTTAGGGATGTCAATACTATATGCCAGCTTGATTCTTTTCTGTGCCTTGGCTCAGAATTCATTTATTAATACTGTAATTAAATCTCTATAAGTGTATCTTGCATCACTGTTGTGTCCAACTGATATTGGCTCACTGTTGGACAAGGCCTACTGTCCTTGCTGCAAGTATGGGTAGAGGGGGAAATGTTATTTCTTCTTTTTCTATATACACTTCCTTCCATTCATTTGCCTCTTCTCCTCTGTCCCTCACTGTCATATCCTCTACTATCTCTCCTACCTCTTTTCTCCGTTTCTCTGAGAGGACACAAAATGACCCACAAGGGTTGACGTGTGATTAAACCCAAAACAATCAATCAGTCAAATCTTTAGTTCATAGAGCTGTAGATATGGTGGGTATTTTGTGGTACATTAGCTAAAGTCTCCCTTATTTTTCGATAAAAATGTATGGCGTGTATATATTCATTAAGAGCAAGGTGGTTCTAATAAATACCCACAACATATGTTTTATTGATAAGGAAAATTATTCTTTAACTATCAACATATACCCACCTTATCTACATCACTCCATCAAAAATAAACAGTTTTTGGTGCTGATTCTGTATACTGCAGCGCAGATCCTTAAGCCACCTATATTATTTTCAACAGCCTAGTAGTTATCTAGCTCATTTTTGCAGCTCTGTTTATAACTAGGTCAAACACCTGGGTCCTAACCTCTAAGTGACTTCTTTTATACAATGAGAGCCAGAGTCATTGCACAATTTAATATGTATACCTTCTGGCATAACAATATTAGTCACTTCACAGTTTGTTTTGAGTCCTACTGATTCATACCATATTATGCAAGCAGTGACCAAGCTATGTATAATAGTCTTATCTTCAACTGCCTGTTGATATTTTGACAGGTCTAAAACCTTGTTGTCTTTATATAAATGTACAATTTCAAAGAGTGATTAAGATGTTTCTGTTTAACCCTTCAGAATTATCTTCTGCTTTGTGATGGCTGGTTACTTTAAAGCCATTATTGCAAACAGTGTGGATCCAGATCAGACTGGTCCTCTTATGCCCTTTTTGTTTAAATTGTGATTTAACATCCCAGTCAACACTATTTAGGTCATTTTGAAGATGTTGTATCCAATTTTGTTGGAATTTGACCCAACACTGAGAAGACATCTCAAGCCCTGCCACCAAAAGAAACCAATATAGTTCATGTGCATATATGGTCCAAATTGCACCACCTTGCCTGGGCAGGCTAGACCTAAAATAATAATATCCAACAGCCATTGTGTTCAGCAAGGGAAACCATTTTAGCAGCTTTGGTAAAAGGTCACCCAAGGAACATTTCAGTAAAATTATTTCGAAATCTAGCCACTGGCCTAGGAGAAGCTGTCATCAAAAGGTCTTTTCTATTTTTAACTCTGGTGGCCATTTTTATTCATTGGAATAAAACCATTTGCGCAAGTTTGGATGAGGGTCACCCTAGGAGCATTTCTGCAAAAGTATGGCAGCCATTTTGTTCAGCAAAGCAGAACCGTTTTAGCAATTTTGGTAGAGGGTCAGCCAAGGACTGTCTCTGTGAAATTATTTCGAAATCAGGCCATTGGCCTAGGAGGAGATGTTGTTTAAAGGTTTTCTATTTTTAGCTCTGGTGGCCATTTTGTTCAGCGGATTAGAACCATTTTAGCAATTTTGGTAGAGGGTCACCCGAGGAACATTTCTGTAAAATGATTTTGAAATAGGGCCATTGGCTTAGGAGCAGATATCGTTTAAATGTTCTTCTATTTTTATATCTGGTGGCCATTTTGTTCAGCAGAGCAAAAACATTTTAGCAATTTTGGAAGAGGGTCACCCAAGGAACATTTCTGTGAAATTATTTTGAAATCGGGACATTCGCCTAGGCGATGTCGTTTAAAAGTTTTCTATTTTTAGCTCTGGTGGCCATTTTGTTCAGCAAAACGAAACCGTTTTAGCAATTTTGGTAGAGGGTCAGACAAGGACCCTCTCTTTGAAATTATTTTGAAATCGGGCCATTGGCCTAGGAGGAGATGTGATTTAAAGGTTTTTCTATTTTTTAGCTCTGGTGGCCATTTTGTTCAGTCATGCAGAACCATTTTAGCAATTTTGGTAGAGGGTCACCTGAGGAACATTTCTGTGAAATGATTTTGAAATCCGGCCATTGGCTTAGGAGCAGATATCGTTTTAAGGTTTTTCTATTTTTAGATGTGGCGGCCATTTTGTTCAGCAGAGCAAAAACATTTTAGCAATTTTGGTAGAGGGTCACCCAAGGAACATTTCTGTGAAATTATTTTGAATCGGGACATTGGCCTAGGAGATGTCGTTTAAAAGTTTTTCTATTTTTAGCTCTGGTGGCCATTTTGTTCAGCAAAACGAAACCGTTTTAGCAATTTTGGAAGAGGGGCAGACAAGGACCCTCTCTTTGAAATTATTTTGAAATCGGGCCATTGGCCTAGGAGGAGATGTGATTTAAAGGTTTTTCTATTTTTAGCTCTGGCGGCCATTTTGTTCAGTCATGCAGAACCATTTTAGCAATTTTGGTAAAGGGTCACCTGAGGAACATTTCTGTGAAATTATTCTGAAATCGGGACATTGGCCTAAGAGGAGATTGTCGTTTAAGGGTTTTTCTATTTTTAGCTCTGGCAGCCATTTTGTTCCGCGTAGCAGAACCATTTTAGCAATTTTGGTAAAGGGTCACCTGAGGAACATTTCTGTGAAATTATTCTGAAATCGGGACATTGGCCTAAGAGGAGATTGTCGTTTAAGGGTTTTTCTATTTTTAGCTCTGGCAGCCATTTTGTTCCGCGTAGCAGAACCATTTTAGCAATTTTGGTAGCGGGTCACCCGAGGAACATTTCTGTGAAATTATTTTGAAATCTGGACATTGGCCTAGGAGGAGATGTCGTTTTAAGGTTTTTCTATTTTTAGCTGTGGCGGCCATTTTGTTCAGCAGAGCGGAACCATTTTAGCAATTTTGGTAGAGGGTCACCCGAGGAACATTTCTGTGAAATTATTTTGAAATCTGGACATTGGCCTAGGAGGAGATGTCGTTTAAAGGTTTTTCTATTTTTAGCTCTGGCAGCCGTTTTGTTCAGCGGAGCAGAACCATTTTAGCAATTTTGGTAGAGGGTCACCCGAGGAACATTTCTGTGTAATGATTTTGAAATCCGGCCATTTGCCTAGGAGGAGATGTCATTTAAAGAAATTGTTGACGGACAGACGGACGGACGGACGGACAGACGGACGCCGGACGACGGACAAAAAGCGATCCCAATAGCTCACCTTGAGCACTTCGTGCTCAGGTGAGCTAAAAACACATCATTTTCAGACATCATTCTTGTAATGCATCAACAAAACATTGTCATTAAGGGAGATCATCCAAAAACAAATTTTCATCACTATCATAGAAGCTACTCTTAAAGGTATGAATTAACTCCCTTGAAGAAAAGCCCTCATTTTGTAAAAAAAAAATGACAATAATCTAGATTTTCCCTGAGGGAGCACAAAAAAGCTATTCAGGCAGAAAAAAAAATACACGAATTGTGCTTGTTTTCTGATATGTACCTAAAAATACTCAAATGACTGTAATATAACTATATATACATGAAATAGAATAAAAATAAACTGGATACATATGGTATGGTGACTTTTTCCTCATTTCAGTTATTAGGAGCCTCCGTGGTGTAGTGGTTATGATACTCGCCTTGTAAACCAGGGGTCGCAGGATCGATCCCGGACTACTCCAGACTTTGGGATGAGTCTTTAAACTGAGGTCAAGTCTCCGTATGACCTTAGCTGTTGGTGAGACGTAAAACTCACACACTCACTCATTTCAGTTACCGTATTTGCCATAAATAGAGCATGTCCTAATATTAACACACACCAGGTACCCGTTTTTGTTCAAAGCATCGTTAGCTTAACGAGCTTGTTAGTGGTCAAAACGTTAACTATTCTAGCAAATACAATATCCAATTCATGTACTCAGGTATTTTTGCTGCAAAAAATGTGAGTAGCTTTTGCAAATGCAAAAGCTACTCACATTTTTTTTCAGCAAAAATGTTAGTTTATTTGTTATATTTAATGATCAAAGTTTTAACCATATGGTAACTAATGACATCTTTAGTTTTGAACAACAGGCACCAGAATGTTTTTAAGATGTATTTTTGCTAAAAAAGATTGCAGGATCCTGAAGTTTGTTAAGTACTGGTAAGATCATGCTAACGTCAATTATTATGCTTTTGTTATTTTTATTTTTTTTTTTTTTTTGATTTTACGGCCCTATTATGATTACTTCACTTATTCACTTATTTTGAGCAGATAGTTGGCATGCTGATCTGCCCTTTCAAGATTATTTAACTTATTTTGAGAAGATTATTAATCAGGTGGGCAAAAACTGGAGTACCCAGAGATAAACCACCTGACTTTCCGTTGCAGAACATGCGTTATGATAAAAAGAAACAAATTGTTGACATGTTCATTATGGAGCTTATGTTTTAGTACATGTATTTATGTTCTTTATGACAAATCTTACCTACCAACCTGGGGTGGTTGGGTGAGGCAAAGGCCACATGCATCTTGTGTCATTGGGTCATCCAACTCATATTGGCTTACAGTTGGACCAGGCCTGCTGTCCTTGCAGCAGGTAAGGGTAGAGGGGTAGTGTTGTTATTGCTTCTGTTTCTACACTTCCATTCATTTTCCTGTTTCTCATCTGTCCCTCACTTTCATCTCTACTATCTCTTCTATCTGTTTTCTCCGTTTCTCTGGGAGATGACACAAAATGACCAACAAGGGTTGACATTGTTAAACCCAAAACAATCAATCAATCAAATCCTTATGACAACTTATGTCAAAAGTTTTGAAGAGAATGACTAGAGAAAATATTCCATGATAATCCCCATAGAAAGTTGCCAGACCAGTGACCCCATCCATCCGGGCTTGAAGAAATAGATTGGACTGCATGGTGCTTCTGTGCAGAGCTGAAACCGACCGAACTTTATTACTGGTTAACTGCTTAGAATGTCCAAGCCTGCCCAGGAAAAGAGGTGTGAGTCCGACCGCTCCTTAAACCTTAACAGTCTCTTTGGGTGGCAGGGTTTGAGATGTCATTTCATTTCAATGTCCGGTAAAAATCCCACAACGGAAGCAAAATGGCCAAAATATTTTGGCGGGTACGTAAAACCTCACAAACAAGCAATGTCACCAGACAAGACAGATCATACCTACACCTTCTTGAACCAACATAACCCCCTAAAATGTCAATCACAACCATTGTCGTCTGCTGTGTTGTCTGCCAGTTACTTTAAAAGCCATTTTTGCAAACAGCATCAACAGAGATTAGACTGGAGCATCTGGGTCTACAGTTTGCCTGTATGCAAAAATACCGGTAGGTATGAAAATTTTGCATGTAGATTCAGCAGACGACAAACAGACATTTTCGGATGCAGTTTTTCACAGCATCTTCACCCTTATCCTCCTGTTCATGACAATCCCTACCTTTGCAAAGTGTAGATCCTGATCAGATGGCTTCTGAAGAAGCCATGTGATCAGGATCTACACTGTTTGCCATTCAGTTTGCGAATTTCAATGAAAATATTACAAGTATATGTAATTTGATAAAAACAGGTGTGAATAAATCAATGGATGCAGCATGATAAAAACAAGGCATCGCATGCGATACAAATCCCCTCGCACTAGACAACTTCGTGTAGGGAAAACAATGAAATGGCAAAAGTCCAACTTGCTTGAGATATTATCATATGCAACATTTGTGTAAAGTTTGTTTAAAAATCCATCAATAAATGTACATTCTAGAGTGATGATAATGTTTCTCTAAAAAAAGCCATAGAGACCTTGACTTGAGGCCATGACCACAAAAGTAGATCTTGCTCAAGATATTATCATAAGCATCTTTTGTGTGAAGTTATATTAAAATCTGTTAATAAATGTCGGCGAGAGTGATGACAAAGTTTTTCTAAAAGTAGCCACAGTGACCTTGACCCTGAGGTCATGACCTTGAAAGTCAAAGCTACTCGAGATATTATCATAAGAAACATTTGTGTGAAGTTCTATTAAAATCCATCAATAAATGTAGGCGCTAGAGCGATGAAAAAGTTTTTCTAAAAACAGTAACAGTGACCTTGACCTTGAAAGTCAAAAGAGCTCGAGATATTGTCATAAGGAACATTTGTGTGAAGTTATATTGAAATTGTTAAAAAAATGTATGCGCTAGAGCAATGACAAAGTTTTTCTAAAATAGCCACAGTGACCTTGAAAGTCAAACTCGCTCGAGGTATTGTCATACGGAACATTTGTGTGAAGTCATATTGAAATCAGTGAAGAAATATAGTCGCTAGAGCGATGACAAAGTTTTTCTAAAAATAGCCACAGTGACCTTGACCTTGAAAGTCGAAATGGCTCGAGATATAGTCAAGAGATATTGTTATAAGGAACATTTGTGTGGAGTAATATTGAAATTGGTGAAAAAATGTAAGCGCTAGAGCAATGACAAAGTTTTTCTAAAAATAGCCACAGTGACCTTGACCTTGAAAGTCAAACTCGTTCGAGGTATTGTCATAAGGAACATTTGTGTGGAGTTATTTTGAAATCAGTGAAGAAATGTAGGCGCTAAAGCGATGACAAAGTTTTTCTAAAAATAGCCAAAGTGACCTTCACCTTGAAAGTCGAAATGGCTCGAGATATGGTCATAAGGAACATTTGTGTGACGTTATATTGAAATCGGTGAAGAAATGTAAGCGCTAGAGGGATGACAAAGTTTTTCTAAAAATAGCCACAGTGACCTTGACCTTGAAAGTGGAACTCGCTAGAGATATTGTCATAAGGAACATTTGTGTGAAGTTATATTGAAATTGGTGAAGAAATGTAGGCGCTAAGGCGATGACAAAGTTTTTCTAAAAATAGCCAGTGACCTTGACCTTGAGGTCATGACCTTGAAAGTCGAACGCGCTCGAGATATTGTCATAAGGAACATTTGTGTGAAGTTATATTGAAATCAGTGAAGAAATATAGGCGCTAGAGCGATGACAAAGTTTTTCTAAAAATAGCCATAGTAACCTTGACCTTGAGGCCATGACCTTGAAAGTCGACCTCGCTTGAGATATTTTTATAAGGAACATTTGTGTGAAGTTATATTGAAATTGATGAAGAAATGTAGGCGCTAGAGCGATGACAAAGTTTTTCTAAAAATAGCCACAGTGACCTTGACCTTGAGGTCATGACCTTGAAAGTCGAACTCGCTCGAGATATTGTCATAAGGAACATTTGTGTGAAGTTATAATGAAATCAGTGAAGAAATGTAGGCGCTAGAGCGATGACAAAGTTTTTCTAAAAATAGCCACTGTGACCTTGACCTTGAGGTCATGACCTTGAAAGTCGAACTTGCTCGAGATATTTTTATAAGGAACATTTGTGTGAAGTAATATTGAAATTGGTGAAGAAACGTAGGCGCTAGAGCGATGACAAAGTTTTTCTAAAAATAGCCACAGTGACCTTGACCTTGAGGTCATGACCTTGAAAGTCGAACTTGCTCGAGATATTTTTATAAGGATCATTTGTGTGAAGTTATATTGAGATTGGTGAAGAAATGTAGGCGCTAGAGTGATGACAGTTTTTCTAAAAATAGCCACAGTGACCTTGACCTTGAGGTCATGACCTTGAAAGTCGAACTCGCTGGAGATATTTTTATAAGGATCATTTGTGTGAAGTTATATTGAAATTGGTGAAGAAATGAAGGCGCTAGAGCGATGACAAAGTTTTTCTAAAAATAGCCACAGTGACCTTGACCTTGAGGTCATGACCTTGAAAGTCGAACTCGCTCGAGATATTGTCATAAGGAATGTTCGTGTGAAGTTATATTAAAATCGGTCATGAAATGTAGGCGCTAGAGCGATGACAAAAGTACGTACGTACGTACGTACAGTACGTACGGGACAAATGCTATATCCCCCCTCACAACTATGTTGTGCGAGGGGATAATTAAGGGTAGAATACCTTTTGTCACAGGATGATATTCGCCCTCAGCTGTTTGTTTGTTTTGGAGTTTAACAGCCCATTCAACACTATTTTAGGTCATTTTTGAAAAGATTTTATGATCAATCTCCACGAAAGAATGTTGCCGAGCCCGGCAGGTATCGAACCCGCATCCTCCTGATCACCAATCAGATGCGCATCCGACTGAGTGACCGAGGCCGGCCTCAGCTGCCTGTACCTAATTGTTTCCTTCATGTGGTAACTAGCTGTCCTATCAAAATTAACATTTAAACTATGGTAACTTGATCTGTTGCACATTATGACATCTCATGGATGTCCCAAGATCTTATGCATCACACTCAATGCTCCACCACTCGTGTGATGCATTTATCTTGAAACATCCACTCGGGTATCAAACGCAGCAACATTCTTTCACGGAGACTGATCATGAAATGTTTTCTACGGTCATTTTCTCCCTTCCCCTGATTCAAGAAGGGCGGTTGTCAGTTTCTGGCAAAAGAATGTGCAATGACTGGTTAACCCCTTACGTATAAGTCTACCGAGGAATAGTGTGGATAGGTAAACTGACCGGCTCAAAATTACCAAAAATAATTTTGACTGGGCCATTAAACCCCAATACAGTAACTTTGGGATGACTGACAACTGACCTAATACATGTAATGTGCCATCTCCTGGTAGTCAAACTACCATTAGATTATTCCATTTGGTTCAGCATTTACAGGCAATAACAAACTAATTATCCACATGAAATGGTGCGAATGGATGGATGGACAGACAGATGTACAGACACCATAGGGTACATAATAACAGAGCACAACAGTGGGTTGTGGTATAGAGGACCCTCATTATAATGACAGTATTTGTTCCCTATCATTGTGCCATTTCAAGAATTTGCCGCTATAAAGAATCCCAGTTAGGAGTATGATAGGTAATAAAAGGTCTTTTCTCTATAAGAAACAAACGTTATAGACATTTGGCAGAATTGCCACAGTTATTCTGACATATATCTATAACATTTGTTTCTTGAAGTATTAGGTTACAAGACCCTTTCATGACTATGGACTCGATTTGTGCATTTCCGACCCGGGGGAAGCCCACGCCGCTCGGAACCGAGATTAAGCCTTTAGCTAAGAAGAGATTCCATTGAAATTGCCGTTATAACGAGTTTTGCCATTATAACGAATGTTGGTATAAAGAGGGTCGACTGTAATTCATAAACAACCACTATGGTGTATTTTGGTATAAAAGTAAATAGAACAAACTAATATAATAAGTATATAATTTATTAACATTTTGTATACAAACAGCCTATGTCACAGGTAAGCTGTTCCCTAAAACCTAAGTAACATAATATGATATGGTTTCCATGACAACCATTAAGATTGACCAATAAAATCATTGATCTGATATGCTATGAAAAAATGCCTATGGCAAAGATATTTTTACAGCCTTGCAACACGAGAATTAAGTTTTTCATCAACGGGTTTCAATGAAGAGTGAAGAGCACTGTTATCATTTTAATGCTTCAAGCACTAAAAAAAATTAGCAGACAACAAAAATGCTAACCAAACATTACAATAACACATCCGTGCAGCATAGTGCATCACTACATACCTCCAGAAAGGCTTATTTTCTGATGAAAATGTGTGCTATTTATCTTACTCATACACAAGACATAGGTTATGGTTGCTTGTTAGAACTGCCTCAGTGAGGCAGTTCTAACAAGTACCCATAACCTTTGTCTTGAAGCAGGAATATGAAAACAATGTAAACCCCAGTTTTCTCCATATAAAGTGGGGTTTATGGGGGTCTTTATTTCACGGACATGTTAACGTGATGCATTTAGCAGATTTCGAACTATTTTTTCTTATTTTTCAGAGAAAATATGGCTTGACATTACATGCAGACGATTCACATGAAATGTCAAGCCTTAATTTCACAGAATGTAATAAAGAAATTGTCATCTGCTGTGGAAATTTATAGAGTGCTTAAAGGGATAAAACTGAGATATATTTACATGTGATTGTGTATGACCTTGATTGACAGTGTATTAGGGCTGAACACAACACCAACCACCCACCCCAAAAGCTTAAAGAAAACATTTGAACCCCTCTGCTGACACCAAGGCTAATGTTTTTGTATTGATCCGAAGTATTGGGACAGACAGACCTGAGCAAACAGTGCAGACCCAGATCAGACTGCTCCTGATGGAGCAGTCTGATCAGGGTCTACACTGTTTGCAATTCCGTGGACTCCTTGCCAAACTGTGAAACAAATTTGTTAAAATTTTAAAAGAACTAGAGCTGTCAGTGAAACTGACTAGGGCCCCGGCAGCGCTATCAGAAATTTGTGGACGGACAGACGGACAGACAGACAGACGGACGGACAGAGTGATTAGTGTAGGGCACCCACACTTTCAGTGCGGGGCCCTAATTACAGCAAGTCCTAAAGGCATCCGATTTTTACGGAAAAATCATTCATAGAGCTAAAATTACCCTAAATGACCCTAAACTACCCTCCAAAAAAGCCACAATATTTGAGGCTATTAATGTGTAATGCTTGAAAGATGAACCATCGATGAATGAAATAATGGAATGTACAAATGTACAGACTGGCATCAAATTAACAAATCCGGGTAATGAACAGCCCTCTAAACCCCTTTTTGTGTAGAGAAAAAAGGTAGGGAATACATGGGTACTTATAATTTTTCACTTATTTTTGCTCAAAAACAGGTTGTGGGTGCTCATTAGAACCGCCTCAATGAGGCGGTTCTAATGAGCACCCACAACCTATGTTTGGTTTTGGGTGCTCATTAGAACCGCCTCAATGAGGTGGTTCTAATGAGCACCCACAACCTATGTTTGAAGTATAAATAAGAAAGCTATTACAAATTATTGTCAGAACTAGAGCTGTCAGTGAAACTGACTAGGGCCCCCGGCAGCGCTATCAGAAATTTGTGGACGGACAGACGGACGGACGGACGGACGGACAGACAGACGGACGGACGGACGGACGGACAGAGTGATTACTATAGGGCACCCACACTTTCAGTGCGGGGCCCTAAAAATGACCATTTTGGAGATATGAAAGTATTACAAGGTGAGTTATCGAAATGTCTTACAAGGTGAGTAATTGTAATGTAAAGTATCACAAAGTGAGTTATCGAAATGTTCTGAGTCAACCTTTAGCAATCACGACTAGCTGGTGACATTTGCAGTATTAACCATGTCCTGCTGAATATTTTAATCTGCCACACCCACTACCGATTATCAACCAATCAGATTACTTAATGCAAATTATTGCAACTAATTCACAATCTGAATGGCAAACAATGTAGATCCTGATCAGATGGCTTCGTCAGAAGCCATCTGATCTGGATCTTCATTGTTTGGAAAATAAGGCATATCCGGGCTCAGCAGGACAAGGGTTAACAAAGAATAAGACTTGACGTTACATGTGAATAGACTGCCAGGCAGATGACTCGCGTGAAATATCAAGAAAACACACCTAAAATGCTAAAATAATTCTGACCCCTTAAACACCACTTTTATCCAGTAAAACTGGGGTTTACAGGGGTAAACATTATTTTTCTTATTTCTGCTCAAGAACATAAAGTGTAGGTACTCATTAGAATCGCCTCAATCAGGCGGTCTAACAAATTCCCAGAATCTATGATCTGAGCACAAATATGGAAATAAATTTCAACTTGTGCCTGAATTAAAATTTCAACATACAGTCGAACTTCAATGGCTCGAACACCTTTGGGACCTCGAAAATCTGTTCGAGACAGGGGTAGTTCGAGCCACTGAGGTTACTGTCAGGAGGCATAACGAGATACTTTTAGACATCATTTCGGTGTTCTATAATGAAAATGCATGCTGTGTGTACTCATTAGAATCGCCTCATCGAGGCGATTCTAATGAGTACACACAACATACATTTGCAAGATAAAGGACTAAAATTTCCTTAATTATCCCCCACTATTTATTATGTAGAGGATTTCGCTAGGGGCTCAAGAATGGGTTCGACACATCCATGGTGAACGAGCCATCGGTGTTCGAGCCATCGAAGTTCTACTGTATGTCTAAACATAATTTCACCACAGGACTAAATATAAATGTCATCACAGTATCCTTGCTACTCCGGGTCCTTATCTGAAGCAATGTGCATTGTATTCTGGGATAGATTCTACGTTCATTAACCCTTTACCACTCAGATACGTGTTTTTACGTGTCTGCACCCCCCCCCCCCCCCATTTTAAGCCCCAGAAGCACCTAAAATCTGCATTTCTACCCCTGGGTAGTTATGTTTGCTTAGGATTTGTTGGGCAAAAAAGTGACCTGTTTTTGTTGTGCGCCTCCCCACTAAAAATATTCTTGGGGGGGGGGGGGGGGGGGGGATTGAAGGGGGGCAATGCCCCCCTCACATCCGAAAAATTTTGGGTTTATGGCCCAACCGGCCGCTAAAATTTATATCTCAGGGTGTCTGGGGTCAAAAATGCCTGAAAATTGATGCTGATAAAACATGCTGCAAACAGTGAAAATGGCCAGAGCCAAACACCTTAATTCTTGCCTTGACAGCTGTGTGAAGATTAAAATGTGGTCAAAAATTCATGCGAAAACACATATTTTGCCAACTTTGAGATGCCCCCTCTTTACCATGACAACAATGATCAAGTCATGAAAGGTTGCATTTGAAAGGCTACTGCCCAATGAACATTCATACCGAGTTTGGTGTAAAACAGACCATCCATTATGAAACAATGGCTAGTTGAAGTTGCTGTCAGGTGCAACACTGTGAAAATCAGCAAAATTCGCAAAATCCCTGAGTGGTAAAGGGTTAAGCTCCGTTAGGCTTGCTATTCCTTTTCCATTTATCTTTTTGTTTGTTACATACATCATTATCACCATTATCACATATCGTTAAAAAGAAATCCACAAACTTATACAAAAAGAGTAAAAAGACTTGGAAAAAAGAAGGCTTAAAAGGCGAAGAAAATGAGCAAAAATAAAGTATAGATAAAACTTTTTGAGCAAGATCGTTAAGGCATTCTTGTTTTTGAAGCACGTTTCCCGATTCCATTAGCCTTTAAAGCTTAAACGCTGGGAACCTTATTTTGTGTACTTATGTAATTGGAAGTCATTTCAATGCGACTTGTACACCACAACCTCTTTATAACACTATTAATAGGGTCCAAAGCAGAAACCATGTTAGTTAAACAACCGTGTTATATCCAAACAAAAATGTGTAGATTATACAGAAAAATGACCATTTATGGTCATTTTTCTATATAAGCTACACTTTTTCGGGATTCATCTTGAAACAGTGTTATATCCAAGGCGTGTTATAATGAACCATGTTATAACGAGGTTGTGGTGTATTTGGAAAAAAAAGTATCCTTGAAGATTTCCAGCTAAATGATCCAGTCAACAATATTAAGGTCATGTCGAGAAAGTCAGTTAACCAGATCACACATTTCCTAGGCAGGCTGATCTTTCTGGCTTAAGGACTAACAGGTATAAGCCAGAAATCGACAACTGCCCTTCTTGAATCAGCGGATCTTGTAATCAATCTCCACCAAAGATTGTTGTCCTACATGGCAGGATTCAAACCCAATGACTGCTCATCAATCAGACATGCATCCGACTAAGCCCCCCCCCCCCCCCCCCCCCACCACCACCCCCTTGCCAAACTTTTTATGAGGAAATTTAACACATGCACCATTCAAACCATTGTATGCGGGAAACCCCTAAAGGAGTACCTAGGCAAACTGTTCAGGCCCAGATCAGACGCCGCAGTACAAATTCCATTTTCGTTGCTACTTTCTTTGTCTGACTGTCTCCAATGGCAACGGCTAACATCCAAACAGAATAATATCCTTAACCCATGGTGTGCTAGTGGACTCTTCCATTGCTATATGTTG
>CAUZLF010000575.1:0-23236 GCA_963580285.1 Lucinisca nassula
CTGCAATTCGGTATTGCTAAAAAGTAAACGGCTGACAGGTATCCATTTCTAGCCCCCCCCCCCCCCCTTTCATTTTGGTAGGTGTACAATAGAGCTGGATGCTGAGATTTATCCTTGCAAATCCAGTGTACTGCCAGGGCTCCCTTGAAAACAGCAGAAAATGGTAATAAAATAGCAGCAAAGTGGGCGGGGTAGTATTTGTTTACATAGCCACTTCTTTGGCTCTACCGTGTACAGGCTATTGAAATCAGATTTAAATTATAAAGTGGCAAGTCACAATGCAGAGATAACACGTAAGAGAAAGATTGCAATATGCACTGTTTGTTACGGCCAAAAACACTTATATATTAGACTGTATTAACTAGATAGTCACAGTGTTAACCGGGCCGTTAACTCAACAAGTTGGCTTCCTTCAAAAAAAGGAATCCAATACCATACCGAACTTTTTCCTTCATAGGCGGCGATCGGAATAAGTCGTGAATTTCCGTTAAAACCTATCTGGGCGAGATATTCGAGTTATCTCCCTGTACACCACTAGGATCAAGGTACAGAATAGCCATATATTTTTTCTCTAGTCGCTGACCTCAGGGAATCATTAACCATATATCTGCAGATATGACACTTTGATCTACCTGTAGGTATTCAAAGGAGCGCTTAAGAAGTGCTCAAATTAAGGCTATCTAAATGTGAAAAAGAACTTCTTGAAGTAACAACCATGCCTTTTCATTTTGAGCCATCTAGTATGAATAAACATATTTAACATATTGAAGACCTACATTATGTAGAATTGCTTAATAATAATAATAATAATAATAATAATAATAATAATAATTATAATCATCAATATTATTATTATTAGTAGTAGTAGTGGTTTTTTTTGTTGTTGTTTTATTATTTATTATTTTTTTTTTTTTTTTTTTGACATGTAGGATATTCTGTCTATATCTCTTGTCAGTCTCTTGTCCAGTGATTTTAAGTAAGGATTAAGGTCAAATATGATACGTGAAATCTCTTGACTCCGATCTTTTTATGCATTTACTTTATCTATTTATTTAAATAAATAACGCCATGAAAAATATTGTCAGCCAATCATGAACACACGCCTATAAGACTCGATCAAGATGAACTCAGATTTGGTTTGTTTGATTTGAGGTTTAACGTCCCCGTCAACACGGTAAAGGTCATTTTAGAGACGTTGCTTACAATTTTGTGGGACTTTTACCCGACATTGAGATGAAATGACATCTCAAGCCCTGTCGCCAAATGAAACCAATAGGGCTTATTAGCATCCGTCTCGCACCGCGGTCCCTGGACATGCAGGCTTAGATCCTCTAAGCGGTTTACCAGTACTATTGTGCGGGCCGGATTCAGCTCTGCGTGGAAGCATCATGCAGCCCATATATTTCTTCAAGCCCCTATGGGCGGGAGCCGAGATGAACTCAGATGAGAAAATTCTTACATTAAAACCAATTTTGTTCCATGACGAGAACACGCCTATACATATACATTGTAAATTTTACCACCAAAAAATGAAAATTTTTAGATGAAAAAAAAAATGATATTTTTCTCATTTCTGCTCAATACATAGATTTTGGATACTCGTTAGAACCGCCTCGGCGAGGCGGTTCTAACGAGTACCCACAATCTATGTTTTTAAGAAGAAATAAGAAAAATAATGTATACAACTGCAAACCCAAGTTTTACTATATGAAAGTGGGGTTATAGGGGGTCAAATTTTCGTGATGGCATGCCGCAGTCATAATTGACACCTTAAGAGTTAACATTACACCGATATACAGTATATTGTATAAGATATTCCCTGAATAATTGAAAGGACGCCATAAAAAGTAACTTATAGGTAAACACATTTTGAAAAATGTTGTCTTCCCAAGTCATGATTGACACCTTAAGAGTTATCACTACACCGATATACAGTATATTGTATAAGATATTCCCTGAATAATTGAATGGACGCCATAAAAGTTACATAATGTGTAAACACAGATAAGCCTACCGGTATTTATTTATTTATTTATTTATTTATGCATTTATTCATGCATTTATTTATTTAGTATAAAGGACATTTCACTCATCATCACGTGAACAGTCCGTGAAATGTAGACCCCCCCCTATACCCCACTTTATATAGAGGAAACTGGGGTTTAAGGGGGTATATATTATTTTTCGTATTTCTGTTCCAAGACATAGGTTGTAGGTACTCGTTAGAACCGCCTCAATGAGGCGGTTCGCCTCAATGAGGCGGTTCTAACGAGCATCCACAACCTATGCTTGTAGTATTTATAAGAAAAATATCACGGATTTTCATAAAAAGTAGCCATTTTGGAGATGTGAAAAAATGCAGTATATCGCACGGGTGTGTTATCGTAATGTATTTGAATCGGCTGTACGTAATGTTTGTCCTAAACAATTTTAACACAATTTCGAAAAATGTGGTTTGTCGAGCTATGGTTGACACTTTAAGAAATCAAGAAAGATAAAAAGTGCCTTAAAAGTCGGTCACAGAAGGTGATTACAGATACGGCATATTTATTTATTTATTTATTTATTTATTTATTAAAATGAGGCAGGCAATTAATATTTGAATGGGCTGCAATAGTTTTATGATCACATCACAAAAACACCCCATATTACTCACTTTTATGTAGAAAAATATGGATCATTATTTTTCTTATTTCTGCTTAAACATGTATTGTTGTTTGTCGTAAGAACCGCCTCGCTGAGGTGGAACTAACGATTCCATCAATTTATGTTTCGAGAAGAAATACGAAAAGCAGCAATTTTTTTATCTGAATACTTTCATTATTTGGTGGTAAAATTTTCAATATTTTTTAATAGACGTGTTTTCGAAATTAATCAACTCAAAACCTGGAAAATGTCATCTGCACTAGTTATGATTTACACTTTAAGATTTAATAAAACTGTACATAAATCAAGACACCACAAAAATTGTCTATCAAATCAATCACAAAAAGTGAACAATGATGAGACTGTTAATTTATTTATTTATTTATTTATTTATTTTATTTATTTATTTATTTATTTATTTATTTTATTTAATTAATCAATTTGTTATCTTTAATATTATGATTGGCACTTTAAGGGTTACACATGATTGACACTTTAAAGATTAACACCTAGTGGGGGACGACGGGCACGCGCCAACTCATTGTTAAATTAAAGCACGTTTGTTAACTTCGTCATCACGATAACACAACTATATAATTCTGACCCACGTGTACCCCACTTTTATATAGTACAACTGGGGTTTATAGGGGTATATTATTTATTTGACTGTTACTCTAAAACCTCAAATCAAAGAAGCAAAAGAAATGCCTTTATTAACCTTTAAACAAAAGAATGTTGCCGACCCGGCGGGAGTCGAACCCGCGTCCTCCTGATCACCAGTCAGACGCGCATCCGACTGAGCCACTGAGGCCGGCGGTGCTCGTTTGAACCCCCTCGATGAGGCGAATGTGCACTGCACTGGTTAACTGCTTACGTATAAGCTTGCTCAGGAAAAGTGTGGACAGGTAAACTGACCAGCTCAAAACTGACCTAAATAGTGTTGACTGGGCCGTTAAACTCCAATACAAACAAACAAAATCAATCACTGGCTTTAGACTGCCAATTAACTTTTCATGGTGGTTTTAATAGCCATTTAATCGCCATTTCACAGTTAATGATTGCGACAATTTTTGTCCTTTTGACATATTTGCCGCCCATTCATAATGATTGAAAACATAAATTTAACAAAACTGAGACAAAATAAAATAAAGAAATCCGAGAAATATAACCACTGTATCAAGTATATTATCCGCATGTTGTTTATTACTAGTAATTACAAAATTAATACAAAAAAGGTTTACAGGTTTGATACGATTTCTGGTACATATAATGTGGACTTAGCGATTTTTGCATCATGAACTGCAGTACTGAAAAACAGCTTATAAACGATTTTTAAGCTCTCGGGGAAGCAATTTATCATTTTTCAGTAGAAATAAACTTTATATCAACCTAAACTTTGAACAACAGTCTAACAGTATATAACAGTGACTTAATTCCAAACAAATCATTTCTATTTAATATTGGCAACCAAACATGGAAATCTGAAGGTTTTTTTAAAAAATACATTGCCGTCTATGGAGCATATAGGCATGGCATTAAATTGCAGATGGAAGCAATAAGAATTAATTATTCATCACTTTGAAATGCACCAAATAAAAACTGAATAATTTTCTTACATGAGGATAACAGTGACTTTTTTCTAATGTTAAGGATAAATAAGATACGAGGAGTTAAGATTTTTTTCCTTCATAATTTTAATACAAAACACCTTCAAAATATACAGGTAACTTTGACTGCCGATTTCTTACGGAAATCGATATTCACCTCGGTAATTTCCGGCGAATGAAGGAAAAAGTTCAACATGGTGGGCTGGCAATTTTTCTAAACTTTGGGTTTTTGATTATTTTTAAAACACATAAGATAATCAGTGCACCAGCAGTTTATTTGTAGAACAAATAAATAAATACAAAAATATTGAAGCTATTTGTTGTCTAAAGTATTTTAATTGTCTGCAATTAAAAGAAAAACAAAGCATTTTTAGAATAGCTTATTGGTACTCTTATTTAGCAATAAAAATCACATTGTTACAAAATCAATAATAAAGCATGATTCGGTGAGAGATGTGCAGTCATATACAATTTAAAAATGTTTTAGAAGTTGCTTCTAGATAATTCTGTAAACTGAATGACTTATTACATGCGAAGGTGTATATTGTTTGGATTGTATTGTTATAGACTGGATTTTGTCTTTACACAAAAGTATCTTTTGGCTAAATTTAACGTAATGTAAGTACTTACTAAAACTAGATCTGCCACAAAAAATGATTCACTTGGGTGGTTATAATAATAGCGGATAGGATTCTCGCGAAGATTAATATAAAAAAGCCACCATTTTTTCTGTCATTTATAAAAAAAAACACAAGCAAATGACAAGAATATCTGCACATTATAAAATGCTAAAACTTGCTTAAATCAATGAAAACATTTCAATCGTTTAAACATTCATTTATTCGAAAGTGTTTCAAATTAAACTTAACTGCTCTGTACCGTTCGGTCCATTATATGACTTATTTTGTGCATCATTTGGGAACTGTGTCAAAGTAGAAGTAAAACAAAGATCAGGAATTGATACAATTAATTTACTCCATCCATAAAAGACACCAAAGGGAAAGAAATACAAACATTAAGCGACCAGACCATAATGGAAACCTAAACAAAGGAAGGCCATATGGACAGTTACATTCCCACAAAATGGCCATATGGCCATCCAAAATTAAAAGACACAAGTGATACACACAGTAAGTAACAAACAACAACATAAATAAATCGCCACAGAAGAGCCGCCTTGGAACGGTCAGTGGAAGATTTCCACTGGGGGGCTTAAATCGATTTTACGTGGCCACAATCCTCGCCCTTACTTCCGTCGCGATTTAGACAAAAAATTTGTTCAGTCCGCATGAAGGCCTCCTAACTCATCAGTGCAACATCTCCGTGAACACAGAAATCAAAGAACCACAGAGGTGAGACAACGGTGAGGACTCGACAGCAAGAAACCACTGAAATGCTGGAGCAAAAGAAAACCAACAGTTAGACTCCGATGAGCCCGACCAGAGACAGAGCATCAGGCACCAACCAACATTATCTCTTTAATTTTCAATAAGCCTTTACGTTGGAGCCGTCATAAAATCTGAGGCCTGACCCACCGGCGTGCAATTAAAGAGGGAAGCAAAGTTGCCAACCGTGATTGGGTTAACTACCATGCATGCAGTCTGTCGTATAATATCCATGTTGTACCCAATCTTTTTATATCGAAGAATGGTTTTACGAAATTGGGTGCTGAAGTCATTGCGGTTATATATTTTTCTGAATTTATATACTAAGTCACCATAAAATTCGGGTTCCGATAGACCTTGTTGCAGAAGAGATTTAAGTCCAATATTGAATTTTGAAATTAAATCAGAATGGCGTCTATAAAATTTTGAAAAGGCTTTGCGTAGTTTATGGTACCGACAACCCTGATTAAGGAGTTTAGCCGTTAATAATTTATTACGAGTGTTGAAGTCAGTTACATGACTACACACTCTAGCAAATCGAATTAATTGCGAAATATAAACGCCATAGGATGGCGCACGAGGAACATCACCATCCAAAAAAGGAAAATTTACAATCTCAAAATCAAAGTCATCGCGTTTATCATAAATTTTGCACGAAACAAATCCATCTACAATAGATAGATGTAAATCCAAAAACGGGGCCTCGGTATCAGAAGAATTTGCTTTATTTAACTGAAGTTCTAGGGGGTAAATCTGACTGATCAAACCATCAAAATAGGTATTATCAATATTTAATAAATCATCTAAATATCTAGAAGTAGAGCTAAAAGCTTCAATAATTTCAGATTGGTTATCAATGGAAAGCGACAAAATGAAGTCTCTTTCATAACAATACAAGAATATTACCGCATCAGCACCCGCACCCGAGGCCGCACATGGGAATTTCTAGCTTTGGGCAGCTACGCATGTGCGATTATGGGACCGCAAACGGGAAATCCCATTGGATATATATATTTTTTTTCCTGTATCATGACTTATTCTATTAGATTTTAATTGTTCCTATTTTTTCAATTATTGTTATTATTACTAGTCTCACCATTAATCTTTTTATCAATATCGGTCACCTTGTCAGTGTTTTTTTTTTTTTTTTTCTTACAGCAGTTTCCACGACTATTTCTAATATTATTACTATACTACTATTGTTATTGTTATTACTATTATTATTGTTATAGTCAATACTGTCTTAAAAGGCAGCCACTATTACGCAATCACCGGTACTAAAAAGCCAGCATTGTATCTCCTTGGAAATCTACCTGCACAAAGTAAGCACCTGTCTTATACAATCATTTTTGGATTCCCATAGGATCCTGTTTACCGCAGATTTGACTGTATTTGTATATTTATTACTATCATTATTATTAATATTGTTGTTGTTGTTGACTTAGTATTATTGTGACCATGATTATCATCATTAATTATACTATTATCACAATTATTATAATATCAATATTTTCTTCATTATTAACGTTTTAATATAAATGTGGTGCATTATATCAGATTCAAACCAGATAGACACACATTTACTAGCCGAAACTATTCTATTTCGTATAAGTCTCTATTGAACAGAAATATTAAGTTGACAAAATCAACTTAATAATTGCGCTCTACTTCATCTCACGAAAACGTTCGCTGATTTACAGAGGGTACTGACGGTCAGCGACAGCATACCACAACAGTGGTGCACTTTCACGGACTGTCAGTGTACATTCACTAAAGCATTTGTTTTTAAGTCTAATGAAACCAGAAAACAGACAAGTTACATGAAGGTCCACTGAAGTTGGTATATAGCCCACTTTTTCACCTTTTCATATGAACATTTATGTTGTTTTCATTACTGTTGACTTTGGATTTTTTTATTTGTTATTTTATCTTTCTTTTTGCTGCGTTCCTATATTTGATATACATTTCGTCATGTGCATTTGTATAAAAACCAATGGACATTTCTATATGCTCTTATAATGTTAGAGGCTTGGGCAATAAAACTAAACGTGACCAAATATTCACTTGGCTTAAAAGTAAAAACTATGATATATGTTTTCTACAAGAAACCCATTCGGGACAAAATACTCAGAATCTATGGCAACAAGAGTGGGACAATGATGCATTTTTCTGTGGACATAGTAAAAATAGTGAAGGGACGGGAATTTTGATCAACTCAAACCTACCATATACTATAAGTAATCATACTGAAATAGTCAGTGGTAGAATTCAAGTTCTAGAACTTAGTATCAATGAAACAGAACTTACTTTAATAAACATTTATGGCCCAAATAACGATGATGAAACATTTTTTGAAAGAATTGAAAATTACTTAAACGAAAACGACGAAAAAACATTTATCATAGGCGGAGATTTTAATACAGTTCTAGATGAAAAATTGGATAGGAAAAATGGTAGGGTTGATAGACACAGATTATGCAGAAATAAGATCAGAACTATAATGGGCACATTCGATTTTATTGACATATGGCGAGAAAAGCATCCAAACTTAAGACAGTATACTTTGCATTCTTCACACAAAACACCGATCTTCAGCCGATTAGATTACTTTCTTATATCAGATAATTTAAGAAATTCAATAACATATAGTAAACACTGTACTAGTTTTAAATCAGATCACAGTATAGTTTTTATAAATATCGATTTAACTAATAACAAACGAGGACCAGGCTACTTTAAATTAAACAATAGTTTATTATTAGACATTGAGTATCAAGAAACGATTAAGAAAAATATTAATGAAATAGTTTTAATAAACCAGGAAGCAAACCCAAATACTCTTTGGGAAATAATTAAAGGGACTGTCAGAAACGAATCCATTAAGTATGCCACTAAGAAAATGAAAGAAACAAACGCACGAGAAGAAAATATAAAAAATGATATAAATAAACTTACACACGAACTCACAGAAGCAACAAATACTGACAGAATAGAAATAATAACACGTAATCTCGAGGATAAAAACAATGAATTAGAACAAATAACAGAACACAAAACAAACGGCTTAATATTAAGATCCAAAGTAAACATAGTGGAGCATAGTGAAAAAAATAGTAAATACTTTGCCTCTTTGGAGAAGAAGAAATCAGAAAAGAAATTAATCTCAAGGCTTACAATAAATAATAAAATCAATACTAATCAAGAAGAAATCTTAAAAGAAGCCGAAAACTTTTATAAGGAACTATACACAAAAAGAAAACCACACAATTCAGCTTATAACTTTTTTGATGAGACGGTGAATAAACTAAATAGCGTAGAAAAAGAATGTTGTGAAGGGTTAATTACAGAACAAGAATGTAAAAATGCACTTAAAGAGATGAAAAACCAGAAAAGTCCTGGCTCTGATGGAATTACCGTTGAGTTTTACAAAATATTCTGGAATGATTTAAAACAATATTATGTAAACTCTATAAATTATTCTTATGAAAACTGTTTCTTAACTGAACTTCAAAAACAAAGTATCATCACTTTGATTCCAAAACCAAACAAAGATATTACATTTCTTGAAAATTGGAGACCTATTAGTTTGTTAAATGTCGACTACAAAATTGCAACAAAAGTATTAGCTAACAGAGTAAAACGAATTTTAACAACTATTATAGACAGTTCACAAACCGGATTTATTAAAGGTAGATATATAGGAGAAAATATACGACTTTTATCGGAAATTATACAAAGTGCCGAAGAACAAAAAATACCTGGTATGCTCTTTTTCTCGGATTTTGAAAAAGCATTTGATAGTTTAGACCATGCATACATGATAAAGTGTTTACAGCATTTCAATTTTGGACAGAGTTTCATAAAATGGATAAAATTATTCTATAACGATGCTAAGAGCTGCGTTTCAAATAATGGTTATCTGTCAGAATTCTTTTCTATTTCACGGGGTGTCCGCCAAGGATGTCCACTTTCTCCTTACCTTTTTATTATTTGTATTGAATTATTATCCCATAAAATTACTACATGTGAAGATATAAAAGGAATACATATTGCTGGAGATGAATTTAAAAAATCGCTTTTCGCAGATGATGCATCATTTATTCTAGATGGTTCGTTTAAATCTTTCGAAACACTAATTCATATATTGGATAACTTTAGTTATATCTCTGGACTGAAACTGAGATATAAATGTCAGGTGCTACGAGTTGGTTCAATGGTAAAAAACGATGTTATTTACTTTGGACACCGAAAATTTCAGTGGAGTTCCAGTAAAGCAAGTTCACTTGGCATAACTTTTACAACACATAAGGAATCTGTTTTTAAACTGAATGTGGAACCAAAAATAAAAGATTTTGAAAACTGCCTAAAACAATGGCAACACAGAAAATTAACACTAATGGGAAAAATAACAGTTATAAAAAATTTCGCGCTTCCCAAACTTATTTATGTTCTCTCTTCTTTACCAAACCCCTCAAAAGAGACAGTAAAGAGAATTGAAAAAATAATGTATAACTTTGTATGGGATGGTAAACCAGACAAAATAAAACGAGAAATCTTGACAAAAGATTATGACAAAGGGGGGCTTAAAATGATAAATCTAGAAACATTTATACAATCCCTAAAAATGAGCTGGGTAAAACGTATTTTAGAATCTAATAATAATGGAATTTTATATAAAATCTATTTAAACAAATTGAAACCTTGGGGCGGAAGACTGTTTTTTGAATGTAATTTTTCAGAAAACGATATAGATAAAATTATTTCAAACAATAATTTTTTAAAAGATATTTTATTAGCTTGGTGCAGAGGAAATGAAAAATCTATAATATATAGCTACAGAAACGAAATACTATGGAATAATAAAAATATAAAAGTTGATGATAAAACTATAATGTATACCCATTGGTATAACAAGGGAATAAAGTACTTTAAAGATATTTTCAACGATACCGACAAGCATATAATGTCCTTTACAGAACTGAAAGAAAAATATGACGTACTAGAAAGCGACTTTCTTATGTATCTAAGTTTAATTCATAGTATTCCAAATAAATGGAAAATTGAGATAAAACAGGAAACTACAGACCACCCGATAGCACCTAGCCTAATAAGTCAAGTAGTCAAAACAAAGCAAACAAATAAATTTATCTATAACTTTCTTCGAGATAAAGAATTATTGATAGAAAAACGTTCGGAGAAAAAATGGAATGATTTATTTATTAATGAAAATTTAAACTGGAAGAAGATATATACAAATATATTGTATGCTACAAATGATATCAAATTAAGAAACTTCCAGTATAAATATTTGATGCGTATTATCCCTACCAACAAATTTTTATTAAAGTGTAAAATTGGAAATTCAGTTCTCTGTGAATTTTGTACAATGGAAATAGAAACTTTTAATTATTTGTTTTGGGAATGCATATATGTTCAAGAATTTTGGACAAATCTATCAAATATGCTACAAGAATATCATCTTGACACAACCTTAAATATACAAACTATAACATTTGGCGTTACACATTCAGAAATGCATCATCAGACTCAAATAAAAAATTTCATTATAATGCTAGGAAAATATTTCATTTTTAGAAATAAATTTCAGAAACGTGTTCCAACAATTATTCATTTTAAATCATATTTGAGTCGAAGACTAAAAATAGAAAAAGAAATCTACTTTATGAAAGACAGACTAGCCCAGTTCGAACGAAAATGGGGAAATTTTGGAAACCTTCTTGGATAATTTCATCACAACAATTATAGGAATGCAGCAACTCATATCGCTCATCTCTTTTTTCTCTTTATATATTTTACTCTCTCTCTCTCTCTCTCTCTCTCTCTCTCTCTCTCTCTCTCTCTCTCTCTCTCTCTCTCTCAATCCTGGTACCCATAGCTTTCTCTCTTGTCTTCACTTCTTTTTCTACTTTCCTCCCTTGCCGTTTTTTTTTCTGTGTGCATGCATGTGTGCGTGTGAGCATGTTTGTGTGTGTGTGTGTGTGTTGTTTTTCCTTTTTTCATATCAACTAGAGTTTCTGGAATTCCATTGTAGAAATATAATGTATATTAGTACTTAGATAAGTTTGGTTATTGTATGGCTAAGCAGTTTTGATGTATATTTTTTTTTGTATAATACCCATTATGTACACTTCTGCTGATAATATATTACATCATGCACATTTCCTAAAGGCATATTATATTGTGTAAAGCTGATGCCATGTTTATATAGTAGAAGTATGTTTGTACAATGTATTTTCAGAAATAAATATTAAATAACAAAAAAAAAAAAAACAATACAAGAACAGATCAGCCACAAGAGGTGCGCAATTAGTACCCATCGGAATACCCACAATTTGTCTAAATAACTTAGTACCGAATCTAATATAAATATTGTCAAGTAGAAAGGTGAGGGCATCACACACTTTCTGACATGACCAAAGTGTATAATTCTTATGCTCTTTAGAAGTGACAAATGCATTTCTGACATTACATGCAAGATAGAGAGAATCTTCTCTGTGAAAAGCCCATTCAATTAAATCATTAAGCTTTTCTTTTATAAGATTATGAGGAAGTGTAGTGTAAAGAGTGGAAAAATCGTAGGTAGACAGACTAGAAGCACGAAACTGTCTAGATTTCAACTTATTTAAAACCTCATTCGAATTTTTTATAGACCAAAACAGATTTCTTCCTGATCTTTCAAAGACTTTATCACAATATTTAATTACATGCGTTTTAATAGCAGTAAGACAGGAAGTTAATAATTTAGAAAGTTCAGTGGTAGTGCAAGAACTAGAATTTGCAATAAACTGTGCTTTGTAAGGTTTTTTATGAAGTTTTGGTAACCAGTATAGCGTAGGAAGCTTGTCTTGTCTGACTTAGGCTAACCTAATGTAAATGTTTACTTTACGTCAGTTTTCCTATGCGGTTGAATAGTCTCAATGTATTAGTAGTATTAGTGCCTACGAATTCCCAAACCTTTTCTGCCCATTGCTAAATGAATACTACATATATCCAGCTTCAATCTCCGTTTGTCTATTACATTATATATATATACAGACGTCTCAAATCCGAAGATTTGGTTTCATGTTTACCAAAAGCGTAGAACGGCGTCTCGGGTTAGAAGTCTTAGTTACATGTTTTTACCTAAAGTTTTACACACAGTAACATGTTTTATTTACCCAAAGAAGTAGACAGCTACACAGACTTCTATTTTAAAAACGGACAATTGTAGTTGATGGCTGATCACGTGATTTGTCCCAGCGCTACTGTAGGTCAGTGAATATATATCACAGAATTGTAAAGCTGTCTGATGGTTTCTCTTCGATTATTTATAGAAAATTACTCTGCAACACAGACAGGAATAAGAATCCAAATACCTAAATGAATCTACTTTCACCTAATATGTAAATCATCGTAATAAATGCAGCTTATAATGAAGGAATGAATTTTTACCGCATTCTGCTTTTTCTGGTCGGTTTTATGCAGACCTTGTATTTTTCTGAAAAACAAAAAGTTTATTCCTTGACATTCCCATCACGTTACAAAGTCAAAGTAATATACACCCCTGCAAACATTACTTTATTGAGAGAAAATGTGGAGTGTGCAAGGTGTATTATTCCTCAAAACATTACGATAATACACCCGTGCGACACAGTGCATTCTTTCACATCTCCAAAATGGCTTCTTTTCAGATGGAAATCCTTGATATTTTTTCTTATTTATATTGCAAACATTGGTTGTGGGCACTCGTTAGGTCCACCTCTGCTAGGCGATTCTTACACACAACCTATGTCTTGGAGCAGAAATAAGAAAATAATGTGTACCCCTATAACCCCAGTTTTCTCTATACAAAGTGGGTTTGAAGGAGTGTTCATTTCACGGACTTTTCGTTTTTGTTATAGTGCGTACATTACACCAACACCCTTGCAGTGAGCACTGCTGTTAAGTAGAAGAGAAGGCAATGATTTATATAATAAAAAGTTGGGATTGCAGAGATAAAGATTAGTATTGTAACTCTACTAAAAAGAAAGTTTAGAATGGCTTCACTGAGGCGGTTCTAGCGGACCTCCAATGATCGAGAATAAGGCAAAGAAGACGAATTCTAAAACATGACACTACATGTAGTTTTAAACCTGTATCAGAAATGTAAAGATTCAACACCTGTTTTGGGGTCGATTGTTTTACAATCGACCCAAAGTTACTAAAAGGCAAATAAAAAAATAATGATGTTGCCCACGTGACAATCACTGATTTGGGGAAACCAATATTATCATTATAAATAGAAAACGTCGCGCTATTTTTGTCGATGTTACATGTAAGTCAGAGCTATCTATAGAGTCTGGTAAGGAATTCTGTGCTTGGTTTCGCAAACACTGAATACCCAGATCAGAATGTGGCGCGGAATGTGGCGTCTGCTCAGCCGGCTGCTCAGGACTACACTGTTTGCTTAAATACTGGCATTTAAGGATCAAACGAAATAGGTCAGGCCAATGCCAGGCTGCCTCCGTCATGAAAGGAAAACAAAAACAGTATCTTAATATAGCCCGCGCTCTCACGCGACGACTTTCGGAAAATACTATTAATAAAATTGTTAGAAAGAAATGGACGTTTGCACATATGTATGCTAAGCCGACAAAAAAAAAGACAATATAACGTAACTTTTCGCACTTCTGCTTATAACATGTCTTAGAACCTAGGAATATTTAGGAGCAAAACTTTAACAGGTGGTATCGTTATTAGACATACAACATAGACCCAAATCGGATAGACAGTACATCGCGTCTGATCAGGACCAGCACTGTTCGCCATACATACAGCAACATTTTCATTTTAGAACATGATTCAGGTCCGTACGCAGACTCTATAAAATGTGGGGAGGGTGCGAATTCCGGGTAATTTGCAGAATGTGAAATACTGCATGAATTTGAGATAATTTTCCAAATTAGGAGGGGTGGGTGGGGGTTGTCACTCCTGCGTACGGGCCTGCATTAACAGCTAGAATGAACAAATTACTTTGTTTAAAAACATTGCACTGAATCACTGTTATAAGGACAGTCGGCAGGGAACTCTTCAGTAAAAAGAAACAAAGAATGGATATCTTTCCCGCCAGTTTCTCAGTTGGTTGAGGGGAAAGCTTCGGTTTTTATTGCTAAAATTTGATCATTTTTGAACAGTTTTAAAGCAAAATGTGTCTGACTTTTTATCAACAATCATCAGAAATAAAAGGAAATATACGGATCAATAATATAGAGTTAGTCTTTGTCAGAGGTGTGGGACTGATTGAAATTATTTCTTGTGTACATTTAATAAGGTTATATAGCAGAATACCTTTGTTTGCACCTCCGAAAATGGCGGACCTCAGCGGAAGTGACGTCACGCCGATCGTCCTTATTCAGTAGCTGGGATGCAGTGGTGCGACTGAGCGAGAAAATGCGAGAGAGGAGAAACTATGGCAGTGTGGATCCTGATCAGCAGAAGCATTCGATGGATCTACACTGTTTGCAAAGGAGAAGTTGGATAAAATGTTATATTACATGCATAACAGAGAAATACTATGATTTCTACCAGACATAATCTTGGTATTTTCCTTTTTGGTGAGAAGAAATATTTTCTCTTAGCCGGAGAAATAAATCTCTTTAGCTGGAACTACTTTATGTACAAGATACAAGATACCGCTTTTGCAGTAAAACCGTTATATTCAAATGCGGGAAAGTTTCAGTCTCGTCGACGTCATTCATGACGTCATTGCAATGGTGTCTGGGAAGACATCAACATACTATCAGAATGAGTGAAGTTTGGGTCGGATGCAACTCTTAAACAAAAGAAAACATGGACATGCGTTTTATCACTGAAACACTTTGTTTCTTCTGTTTATGTTCAAAACTGTAGAAAGCGCTTTCAAAATGGCGGCCATCCAGTTTTTCTTCCACCCAGCTTCTGTAACACTACGCTGATTGAACCGTTAACATGAGCCGTCAACTGAACGGAAATTCAGACCCAAAATTCAAGATCCATTCGGTCCTTAAAGCCTATGGAAGTGCATGTAATATAGAGATTATTCATTTCTCCTATTTGAAATGTGGTATTAATAAACATGGGGGGAGGTTAAATCCGTTATCGGATTGTTCTACACCTCCCTCGGTATTTCAAACAGGAGATATACATGTACCTGTAATAACTTTTCAAGCACATATCAGTGCATATTGTCTTGCATATGAGGCTAAGCAGTATCAATGAAATATTATAAATCTGTTGAGATGATTGGATATTTGTGTATACAGAAGGCGAATAAACACATTAACAAATGATACGTTAATAATTTGGAAAACATCACGAAAACACGCCTATATAATTTTAACCCACTTGAACCCCACTTTTATATAGTAAAACTGGGGTGTCAGGGGGTATACCTTATTTTTCTTATTTCTGCTCTAAAATATAGATTGTGGGTACTCGTTAGAACCGCCTCGATGAGGCGGTTTTCACGAGTGCCCACAATCTATATTTGAGGCGGTTCTAACGAGTGCCCACAATCTATATTTTGAGCAGAAATAAGACAAATATCACAATTTTTCATCTTAAAGTCTTCATTTTTTCGGCGATAAAAGTGGGAATGTATTTGTATAGGCGTGTTTGCGTAATGTCTTGAAGGAAAATGGTTCCAGTACAACGTCAAGAACGTTATTTTATTTATGTTTTTTTTCACTGAATACTTTTCTTATAATGAAGCGATTTAACGAGTACCCACGATCTACGTTATAAAGCAGTGTTTCTGTTGGTTGTTTTTGTCCGCGTGACTATTGCTGGCTATGAACAAAACCCAGGCAGCAGTGTTGAGTCTTCTCCCTGTGCCATCAGAGGGCTGTGTAAAACGTAAAATCTAGACTGGACTCATGTACGGGGTATTGACTTATCAATCGACACAAAGAAAATCTGGACTGGGCTCGTGTACGAGGCATTCTCTAATACCTAATACAGAAACTTCACGCCTGCTGTTTATTGTTGCTGACAATTAAAAAAATCGAGGGACTGGTTGTTTATAGCTCCTAAGAGGTGCAGTGTAAAAAGTAAATTCTGGGCGGTGCTCGTGCAGGGGGGGGGGGGGGGGCTTTGGTAAGTAGTGTATACCTGATCAGACGCCACATAACGCGGTGTCTTCTCCTACTCTGCCTACTTAAAGTACTGCAATTTAATGCTTCAACGAACAGATCAATTCTCAGTTCAGGATATATTTTCCCAACCTACACTCAGAGACGATCGACCCACCGGTACTCACAGTGCTTTGACTTAATATTTCCCCAACTAAGCTGTAACTGTTACGCAAACAATTCTGCAAATCAACCCAATACATCTTAAACAATTATGTAGAAATAACTCTATATGGAAATGTACCTAGCTATATAAAAGCGGTTAGTTCAGTCCTTATTAGTTTCTCTGTGTGTTCTTACGTTAGAAAGTCTGGCAAACTAATGTGATTTTTCAGGGCCATAAAAGAGTTGAAACCGACCCGCACACGAGTACTGGTAAACAGCTTAGAGAATCTAAGCCTGCCCAGGCAAAGCGGTGCGAGTCGGCCCATCCATGCTAATAAACTCTATTGGTTTCATTGGACGGCAGGGATTGAAATGAAGGTAAAAGTCCCGCAAATTGGAAGCAACGTCTCCAAAATGACCTTTATAATGTTGACGGGAACGCTAAACCTTAAATCAATCAATCATTCAATCAATCAATCAGGGCCATAAAATACTGTCGCTAAAATATTCCTTCTTTTCAGACCAAACATAGATTTAGATAATATGGATACTCGTTAGAATCGCGCCGACGAGGCAGTTTTAACAAATACATATCGATCTACTCAGTGCTATAGCAGTAGTAAAGAAGTTGCATTCACCCTTGCGAAACCTTGCATTTTTGAAAAGCCCCATGGATAAATTCAACGTATGCACTGAACTAATATGTTCAGGTTATTAACCCCAAAACGTTTTTGGAAATGACTACCCCCATTTGCCTAGCGTTCCATTAAAGGCACAAAGAAATATTGAACTAATTTTGCGAAAAGTAGAGACAGAAATCAGAACAGCCTGCGCATATGCACAGTCTGGTCAGGGGTTTTGCTGCTTTTGTCAAAATACATGCAGCGAGCAGACGACAATTCTTCCGACTGACAGTGAAGCGCTTGGCATTAATGGGTTATTTACAGTTCAATGGGAAACCCGTTTTATTTATTAACACATTTACGCAGCTGGTCCCTACTAATGATATAGCAGTCTACCAAAGAAGAAGTAGCCATCTAGCGGAGATAACGACGAGGGAACCAATCTATTGATCCACCTGAAGCAAACGCTTGATTGCGTCGCTGAGAAGCGTCTTGCAAACCTTGATGCTGGAGTATAAACATTTTCCAATCTCGTCCATATTCTTACTGCGTGGGCCTAATAGACATTTTTCACTAGGTCGGAGAAAGGACGTAGGAGATGGAAATGGACTTTATCAGCTGGGATCATCTCAACGTTATATGTTCCTATATCTAAAATGCGTATCCAGCTGAATAAAAGCCACTGACGAATTGTTTTATTATTATTTCTACGGCCCTTTCAAGATTATTTTCCTAATGAAGAGCCGATCGTCAACCTGAGAAGTAACCAACGTACGACAGAGCATACGACAGTTGTTGTGACTGGCATCTTAAGGGTTAATGTTTAGACCTAACCCCTACAAACAAGTGTCATCAATGATCCTCAAATATGTTCAAAACTCCGCAATGAAATAAATGACCCCAGGTAACAAGAAAATATAAATTGGGGGTTTACGTGCGGAACCCGGGAAGGGACATGATTTTTTTTTTAATATGTTGTGCGAAAAAGATTTTAAGTTGTGCGAACAAGATAGTATCTTTTGCGGACAAGATAATATGTTGTGCGCACAAGATATTATCTTGTGCTGACAAAATAATTTATCTTGTGCGGACAACATATTATCTTGTGCGAACAAGATAATATCTTGTTCGCACAACATATTATCTTGTTTGCACAACATAGATCTTGGGAAGTTGTGCGAACAAGATATTATGTTGTGCGCACAAGATATTAAGTTGTGCGAACAAGATAATATCTTGTCCGCACAAGATCTATGTTGTGCAGACAAGATATTATCTTGTGCAGACAAGATAATATCTTGTTCGCACAACTTAACATCTTGTGCGGACAAGATTTCTTGTTCGCACAACTTAACATCTTGTGCGGACAAGATAATATCTTGTCTGCACAAGATAATATGTTGTCCGCACAAGATAATATCTTGTGCGCACAAGATTATATGTTGTGCGGACAAGATAATATGTTGTCCGCACAAGATAATATCTTGTGGGTACAAGATAATATCTTGTCCGAACAAGATAATATCTTGTGCGCACAAGATAATATCTTTTGCGCACAACTTATAAAATAAAAAAAAAATCATGTCCCTTCCCGGGTTCCGTATTTACGTGAGTAAACCTTATTTTTCTTTTTTTTTTGCTGAAGGTACACGTGGGAACCGCTGAATCAAGGCGGTTTAAAAAAGTACTCAAAGTTTGTGTTTTGCGCCAAAATAGGGAAAACATTGAAATTTTGCATCTGAACACGTTCGGGTTGGGTGTTAAAATTTACGCTATATTTGCATCGATGTATTTCGTAATTGTAACCTGTCCGGTCGACAAGATGAAAGATCAGTATACTAATCATCATAATATGTGCAGAATCTTCGTTGTCAGTACTTTTACTGTGATTTGTATTTGCTGTTTGTTTTCTAGGATTGTAATCATAAAGGAGAGAATATGCTTCCATTCATAGTGAATCAAAGTCAGCCGGCGACCGAAGAATGTTAGTAAAACACAGCAAATAACCAGTGCTTCAGCTGAAGTGCACGACCCGCCGGATGCTTTTAGCTTTATGAGTGTTACCATATATGGGTATTGTGGCCATTTTGGTCATGTGACCTGGACCTAAAACGGTGCCCCCAATAAATGCGTCTTATCGTAAGGAGCAAAAATATATCTTATACTTTAGTACTGTATTCTGAATCGTTTGCAGGGTTAAAATGCGCATGCATTCTCACTTTTCCAATACAAAAGCATATGTGTCAAAGTTTGACCTAGGCACAAAGAAGGTCAAGGTCAACCCAGGGACACCATTTTAGCAATTTATGATTGGCCTACGTCCCAGATGCTATTTATCAAGTTTCGTTGAAATCTGCCCAGTGGTTCTGGAGAAGACTATTTTTGAAGGCTTTTTACCATATATGGCTGGGCGGCCATTTTGGTCATGTGACCTGGACCCCATGAGCAAATTTTGGTTTCCCCTATCTCATAGAGGTTCCATATGCAATTTGACTTCAATCGGCCCAACGGTTGTCGAGGAGAAGCAGTTCGAGAATTTTCACATTTTTCGCCTCCGCGAGGCTATACTAAATGGAATGTAATATTTCGCAAGTTCATTGGTTAGATCTGATTGATATCTATCAGTATGCCAAAAATTGTTTAAATGTTCCAACAAAAGCATATGTGTCAAAGTTTGTCCTAGGCACAAAGAAGGTCAAGGTCAACCCAGGGTCACCATTTTAGCAATTTATGATGGGCCTACGTCCCAGATGCTATTTATCAAGTTTCGTTGAAATCTGCCCAGTGGTTCTGGAGAAGACTATTTTTGAAGGGTTTTACCATATATGGCTTGACGGCCATTTTGGTCATGTGACCTGGACCCCATGAGCAATTTTGGTTTCTCCCATCCCATAGAGGCTCCATATGAAATTTGACTTCAATCCGCCCAACGGTTTCCGAAAAGAAGCAGTTCGAAAATTTTCACATTTTTCGCCTCGGTGAGGCTATACTAAATGGAATGTAATATTTCGCAAGTTCATTGGTTAGATCTCATTGATATCTATCAGTATGCCAAAAATTGTTTAAATATTCCAAGCGGTTAAGTCACTATCACCAATTTTTATAAACGGGTTACGGACGGACAGACTGACAGAATGACAGAATGACACGGTGATTTTAGGGCACTCTTAGAAAATCAACCGACTTCAGTCGGTCGCTTTTTCTGCGGGTCGTGCAATAATGGTATTTTGTAGCATGCTTCACTGGTTTATTGCACGATAGAAAATGAATTTTTCCACCGCCGTGTAAAACATGTGTACATCCGACTGCTTCATTCCATTTAGCCCCCGCCCATCGGGGCTTGAAGAAATGGATTGGGCTACATGATGCTGCCACGCAAGCTGAAATCGACTGCACATGGGTACTAGTAAACTGCTAAGAGGTTCTTAGCCTGCCCGGGAAAAGAGGTGCGAGTCGGACCTGTGATGTATATAACCCTATTGGTTCAATTGGGCGGCAGGGCTTGAGAGGTCATTTCATCTCAATGTCGGGTAAAAATCCGACAACATTTGAATCAACGTCTCCAAAGTGACCTTTATAGTGTTGACAAACAAACAAACAAAACTCCATTCCATTCTTTCTATTTTTTCTCTTTTTTTTTTTTTCTCCCCTTTTTATTGATTTTGTTGTCACAGAGTGGTATTATTGTTGAGTCAGCATAACTGAAACAAACGAACAATAGGTCAAAGAGAACCAGGTTAATTTTTGTTTGTTTCGAATCAGGTGAGTTCCATTGTAAAACGTTAAGTCGAGTTCTCTTCAGATTCTGCCTCATTTCAATTCCCTGGCGAATTCAAGCCCCCCCCCCCCCCCCCCCCCCCCCCGCCCATCGGGGCTTGAAGAAATAGATGGGCTGTATGCTGCTTCCACGAAGAGCTGAATCCGACCCACACACGAGTACTGGTAAACCGTTTAGAGGATCTAAGCCTGTCCAGGCAAACAGTGCGAGTCGGACCCGTCTTTGTTTATTAACCCTATTCGTTTCATTGGGCGACAGGGCTTGAGATGTCACTTCATCTCAATGTCGCGTAAAAGTCCCACATAATTGGAAACAACTTCTCCAAAATGACCTTTACAGTGTTGACGGGGACGTTAAACCTTAAAGCAAACAAACAAACAAAACTTAGGTGAATTCCAAAGAAACTTCCTTTCGCGTAACCTCCGATGCTGGTGCTACTTTTTCTCAGAAGACCTCGCAAAATAAAAGTACCCTATATATACCTCACTCATTTGAGTTCCCTAGAGACTTCGTCCCAGATAAGATGCCTGCATGCAGGTTTTGCTTGCTGTCAGTTTTTATCATTAGGTCTCTCACCGCTGTTGATTCGAACCTCGCTAAGGTCACATGTCTGCAGCTAACGGAAGGTCAGGTTGTCCCCCCCCCCCACCCCGAATACTTCGGTTTTCTTTAAACTTGAACGATCGGCTCGATCTGAGTGAACTAATCTTTTAAGGGACGTAAAAATGAAAAAAAAAAAAAAAAATAGATAAATAAATAAATGTCTTATGTGAATTGCTTTCAGACTTTGCTTATGCGTGTTCCGGAGATACATTCGTCTTACATCGAGACTTCACCTTGAGTTCCCTAGAGAATAGCCTCCCGCCCGTCGGAAATAGATTCGGCTTCATGGTGCTTCCGCGCAGACGTGAAACTGACGGCACATGAATACTGGTAAACCGCTTAGCACACAGCTTCTGCAGACAAAGTGGTGCGAGTCTGACCGCTCAATTCATGTAAGCCCTACGACAGGACTTGAGATGTCATTTCATCTCAATGTCGGATAAAAGGTCAAAAAAAAAAAAAAAAAAAAAGGAAGTTAAATCTCAAAATGAATGAAATAGTGTTAACGGGAACATTAATCTAAATTTAAACAAAAGTTCCATGGAGCCCTCGCCCATGTGACATCACGATACACGGCTGTATAAATTTGAACCCATTGAACATCACTTTTATAAAGTAAAGCTGGGGTTTACAGGGGTAAACCTTAATTTTTTTATTTCTGCGCTAAAATATAGGTTTTGGACACTCATAGAGGCGGTTCTAACGTGTACCTAGAGGCGGTTCTAACGTGTACCCACAATCTATATTTTGAGCAGAAATAAGAAAATGGAAACAACTTTTGATCTGAAAAAAAAAATATTTTTCGGTGGTAACATTTGAAGTGTATTTAAATAGGCGTGTTTTCGTAATGGAGTTCCCTAGAGACTTCGTCTGAGGTGAGTTCTCCCGCGGACTACGCCTCATAATACTTCCATGCAGACCCCGCTTTTTTGTCACTTCCCTGGAGGCTTTTACTCGATAAGTAGTCCGGATATTCACCTCAGGACTAGTTGGTGAGGCTTAAGTTGAGTCCAGTGAACACTTTGCCTCAGGTTAGTTCTCTGGAGACTGCGCCTTAGGCAAGTATCTGGAGACTTCGTCTCATGTGAATTCAAAACTGTCAGTTTTGGCAAAATACATTGCTTTATTCGTTTTGCTAGGTACGCCTTTTATTACAGATAACTTATACTTAAAGGTATTGTTGAGAACATCCCAGCGTGTAAACTCCGTTCTCGATCTTCGAAGTCCTAATTCGGTCTTCGTGAAAAATGTCTAATAGGGCCACGCAAAAACAACGTAAAACCATTAAAGTTCATTACTTTCTCCGCATGTTCGTACTAACCACAAAGATTAGTAAGGGATA
>CAUZLF010000575.1:24495-74495 GCA_963580285.1 Lucinisca nassula
AATATGAAAGCCCTATCAGTTACCATTCAAAAGTTATGTCCAATGTTAAGGTTTTTGTGGACAGACAAACAAAGAAACAGACGGACAGACAGACAGACCAAAAACTATATGCCCCCCAATCTTCGATTCCGGGGGCATAAAAACTCAAAGTTTGTGGCAATTTGGAACAATTTCACCTGGAAACAACAAACATAGAATAGGCTGTCATAGAACATTTGCTGAATTAAAGTAGCTGTATAATGCCAGAACAAAGCAATACATTTTTTTTTATCATTACATGCATTTATTATTGTCTGCATTTCAAGAGGAAATATTGTGCAAAATTTAACCGTTCTAGTCACTGTAGTTTCTAAGATCACAAGAACCAATATATAAGCTGACAAATCTGACAAGGGTCACAGCATAACAAAAGAACAAACTAACTAGTAATGAACAGATAGAAAGACAAAAGCTATAACCTTTGATATATACTTTGTATGCCAGGAGTATAATGAAAACAGTTAACACAAAACTTTGACATAATCAAAATACCTAAGTCTTAATTATTGACCCCTAGCACCATTCAGGGGCTAGACCCAGGAGCTTAGATATTCCATATGAAAGTTAATACTATAGCGATATTCTGTACCAAATATCAAGAGAATCTAACGTGAGGTTACAGAGATATAAGTAATCAAAAAGGTTTAACACTAAACTTTGATGTCAAAGTTGATAAACGGACTGACAGTCCTCCCAGGGGCTTAGATATTCTATAAGAAAGGTAATGGTATAGAGGTATCCTTTACCAAATATTAAGAGAATCTAACATGTGGTTACAGAGATATGAGCAATCAAAAAGGTTTAACACAAAACATTGACGTAAATGTTGATGAACAGATGGATTGACAGCCCACCCAGGGGCTTGACCCGCGAGTTTAGATATTCCAAATGAAAGGTAATGCTATAGAGATATCCTGTATGCAATATGAAGAGAATCCAACATGTGGTTACAGAGATACGAGCAATCAAAAAGGTTTATCACAAAACTTTTGCATAAAAGTTGACAAAAGGATGGACAGCCCACTCAGGGGCTTGACCCAGGGGCTTAGATATTCCATATGAAAGGTAATGCTATAGAGATATCCTTTACCAAATATGAAGAGAATCTAACATGTGGTTAGATATGAGCAATCAAAAAGGTTTAACACAAAACTTTTGCATAAAAGTTGACAAAAGGATGGACAGTCCACTCAGGGGCTTGACCCAGGGGCTTAGATATTCCATATGAAAGGTAATGCTATGCAGATATCCTTTACCAAATATGAAGAGAATCTAACATGTGGTTAGAGATATGAGCAATCAAAAAGGTTTAACGCAAAACTTTGACATAAAGGTTGACGAACGGCAGGACAGACAGAAGTGCAAACGAACGAACCAACGAACCAACCAATGAACAGACGGAAAGATGAAAACTTTATACCCCCTGACATACTTCATATGCAGGGGGTATAATTAGCTAGGCCACATTATATATTATTTTTGTCGAGTTGAATTACAGCAGAGTGGTTGACCACATATACATATGATTGGGTCAAAAATGCATCAAAAGTTGAAAACTCAGTATAAAATCGTGGGGAGGTTACTGTAAAGTGTGCACTTGTACATTTTCTTTCCAAAAATAGCTTGGGTGTGTACTTATAGGAGCATGTGCAGTAAATAGGTTGAATACGCTATTCCTTGATATGTTGTTGTGTTTAAGAAATAGATCAGCTCTAGCAGTGATATATGAGTGATATATCACTGAGTGGAGGTCAGTTGTAATGTAGATCAAACCACGAGTGCATAGCACGAGTGATTTGTCTACTTACAATTGATCGACAAGCTGTGATAGATCACTCAATAAATCATGCCACTAGAGCTGATCTATTTCGATTCGAACACACTGAGAGTCGATGAGAATGCTATTGATTCCTTCAGATTCTCCCTACCTTCCACCGTTGTGTGAGGTTATCCCGGTGAGCGATACAGGACCATCTTGGTCCTCTTGTTTGTTTTTAGCTCACCTTTTACCCCCGTATTATGTTACCATGTGGTTCAAAATAAATGAAATCAAGTTGGTTGTGTCTGACTATCACATGTGATTACCTGTTTTCATAACATTTCTGATGCAAGAAAACGACGCTACACAATATAACATCAAGGTAACAAAGAATGACGTCATGAAACTAAAAAAAGGCGGCTCATCGCGACGCACTCTTCCACTCAGTGATTTACCACTCGATTAATCACCAGATTTATCCATTGTCTATATAGGCAACCAGTGTTGAATAACATTCAATTGATTCCATGTTGGTCATTTTATGTGGTTTCCTGAAGAAAGGAGAGCACAGAAAATATAATAGAAGGGATCTAAAGAGACAGATGGCAGACAAATTTAAAGAGAATGAAAGTGGGAATCAGAAGAAATAAAACCCATTTCCCTTCTTTGATCTCTACCTTTTACATGGATAGCAGTCTTGTCCAACAGTAACTGTAATCCAATATAAGTTGGTTGCTCTCATCAGGAAGAATACATGTGCACAACACCCTTGTTTCCTCCGACTATCCCCACTACGCCATGAATGCCCAACTTTCTTTTTAACTACTCACAGTCTTATTGTCTTAACCAGAAGACTAGATTAAGCAGCCAATGAAAGTTGTACACAGCTATACATGCCTTAGCATATCTTGTTACTATTCCCATGGCAACAATATGACAATGTTTCATGGCAAATATTATTCATTTATTGCCTTTGTGTGAGGGGAATATGAAGATTTGTTCATCCGAGCAGGTAATATTGCTCGAGGGCAATATTACCTGTCGAGGATGACCAAATCTTCATATTCCCCTCAGGCAAGGGCAAACATGATTTATTATACCGAATTCTGACTTCTAGAGATTCTTGCACTTTTGCACAGTGCCATCAGAGGGGAATATTGCAGGGGAATATGACAATCTATGGCCCTGTGCCTGACTTCGAGATTCTTTCAGTGAATGCACTGGTACTTTTGAGCTGTGACGTCATGCTCTCTACCAATCAGAATTCTAGAATAGCTCATGAATGTTAAAGAGGTATAATAAAGTTTGTAATGCTACTTCAAGCTCTGTTTACTGTCATATGACAGTTTACATTTTCAAATGCGAGTCAAATCCTCTGTGCCCAAGATGAACAGATGAGTTTTTGAATGTCATTAGGTAATACCCACTTTATTCAACTTCAGCTGGGTTTTTGAAGAGAAAACTGGGTATGGTAATGATCCTAAGTATTGCGACAGACTGGCCTAAGCAAACAGAGCAGACCCAGATCAGACTGCTCCTGAAGGAGCAGTCTGATCAGGGTCTCCACTGTTTGCCATTCCATCTGCCCTTTCAGGATTCTCTTAACTCTTTTAACACATATTTAGGGAAAATGTTTGCTTAAAATCACCATAAACTATTCAGGTGCAGTTAACAATGGAAAATCATTATAAATGTACCCTCAAAGTATGTCAGTCTTATAGGTCAGGGGTCATTTAAGTGCAAAGCTCGTGAAAAACGGATGTTTTCTGAACACATTATGTTATATTTAGCATAAGGATGTGTTGCTGACCAGTATTTATCATATCCCCGCCATGCGAAGTATGCTATGGGGGAATATAGTTTTCGCTCTGCCGTTCGTCCATCCATCCGTCCTTCCATCCGTCCGTTAACATTTTGGTTAAAGTTTTGCGTTAAAGTTTCTAAGATATTGTATCTTCTGAACACTTTGATAGATTTAGTTAATACTTACATTGAAGTTACATATTGGTCTGAAGATTTCATTGATGCATGTCCCACCACCCACAGTGACCTTGAGGTGAAGGTCACAGACTTAGAAATTTTACTTTTTGTTAAAGTTTTATGATAGAGTTTATGGATGCCTGTATGTTCTAAACTCTAAGACAAATTCAGTTGATACTTGCATCAATGTTGCATACCAGTCCAAAGATTTTGTGATGCATGTCCCTTCTCCCACCCATTGTGACCATGACCTCAAGGTCACAGACTTAGACATTTACATTTGGTTAAAATTTTATGACAAACTTTATAGATGCCTGTATGTTCTAAACTCTAAGACAAATTCAATTGATATTTGCATCAATGTTGTATACCAGTCCAAAGATTTCATTGATGCACATCCCACCTGCTTCAGTAACATTTATGCCCCCACCCCTTCAGTAACTTTGATGCCATCACGCTCTTGGTCCATTTAGAAATTTTATGTTTGGTTTAGCTTTTACAAACACATTTATAAATTCTTATAGCTTCTTGCCTTGTTCATACAAGCTCGAAAGATAAATCAGAGGGTGGCGCTGGCCGGCGGTATACATTTACGTGACCCACTGGTCGCTTTCTCTAGTTATCAAAATGTTAAGAAAAATACATTTTTAACGTGTATTTGATTAGAAAACCTGCTTGTTTACATGGATATGGGTTAAATGGAATAAAAAGGGATACAAATGTTACAGACTTGAATCATTGATGATGCCCGATATTGATATAGCACTGGATTCTTTCTTTGTGACTTTGTTTCTGTTATGGGTCTGAAACATTGCCTTTGCGCAACTACCGTAAGTCAAATCGCGACTTCCGTTGAGCTAGCCTGTCCTACAACAGGTTTTATTAGTCAGTACCCACCAGCTGTTTGAACCGGATTGCCAGGCTGGTTTTTTATCACAACATAGACAGAATACTACACTAAGCCATTTCTTAAACAAACAAGATGTGTTTGTGAAACACCGATGCCCCCGGACAGCGCCTGTGCAATATGAAAGCCCCATCACTAAAGTATGTCATGGTTGAGGCCACAAGGTCACGAGGTAAAAAATTATGGTACCACTGGAAAGGTCTTGTGAGAAAGAATACACATGTGAAATATGAAAGCTCTATCACTTACCAATCAAAAGTTATGGACTATATTAAAGTTTTTAAAAAGTAGGTCAAACATCAAGGTCAAAGTCACAAGGTCAAAAATTATGGTACCACTAGAAAGGTCTTGTGACAAGGAATGCACATGTGAAATATGAAAGCCCTACCATTTACCAATCAAAAGTTATGGCCAATGTTAAAGTTTTTAAAAAGTAGGTCAAACATCAAGGTCAAGGTCATGAGGTCAAAAATTATGGTACCATTAGAAAGGTCTTGTGACAAGGAATGCACGTGAAATATGAAAGCTCTACCATTTACCAATCAAACGTTACGGCCAATGTTAAAGTTTTTAAAAAGTAGGTCAAATGCCAAGGTCAAGGTCATGAGGTCAAAAATTATAGTACCAATAGAAAGGTCTTGTGACAAGGAATGCACATGTGAAATATGAAAGCTCTATCACTTACCAATCAAAAGTTATGGCCAATGTTAAAGTTTTTAAAAAAGTAGGTCATATGCCAAGGTCAAGGTCATGAGGTCAAAAATTATAGTACCAATAGAAAGGTCTTGTGACAAGGAATGCACATGTGAAATATGAAAGCTCTATCACTTACCAATCAAAAGTTATGGCCAATGTTAAAGTTTTTAAAAATGAGGCCAAAAGTAGGTCAAATGTCAAGGTCCAAGGTCACGAGGTCAAAATTTATGGTACCTCTTGAAAGGTCTTGTGACAAGGAATGAACATGTGAAGTATGAAAGCTGTACCACTTACCATTCAAAAGTTATGCCCAATGTTAAAGTTTTTGCAGACGGACAAACGGACAAACAGACGGACAGAAAGTAGGTCAAATGTCGAGGTCCAAGGTCACGAGGTCAAAATTTATGGTACCTCTTGAAAGCTCTTGTGACAAGGAATGCACATGTGAAGTATGAAAGCTGTACCACTTACCATTCAAAAGTTGTGCCCAATGTTAAAGTTTTTGCAGACGGACAAACGGACAAACAGACAAACAGACAAACAGACTGACAGACCAAAAACTATATGCCCCCCAGAATCTTAGATTCCGGGGGCATAAAAAGGCGATATAAAATGGTTTTACAAGCATTAAATATTTTCAATTAAAATGTTACTCTATTATGAGCAGGGCCGATTTAACATTTTCTTTGTGTAAGACAATTAAACATCAAACTTTAACCTTATCCCCTTAATTAAATTGTCGCATCTCGGATAACTGGCAATAATAGATAAACCAATTAACAGCACATAAAAAACATCCTTTAAGCAGGTGCAAAAAGCTTAATAGTTTACGTTTGATGACAAAATTGACTAGAGTATGACACCCATGCTAAATGTAATCCTTGATGTGTGTCAACAATCATAGGGGTAGGTTCCTCGTCTGGAAATGCGTCTGAGGCCAAGAAGAAGGTCAAAGGTCAAATGAGTGCAAAATTAACACGAAACTACTCATAACTATCTTTGAACATATATTTGGGGAAATTGCTTGCTTAAAATTATCATAAAACTATTCAGGTGCAGTGAACAATGGAAAATTATTTTTAATGTACACTCTAAGTATGTCATTCATATAGGTCAGGGGTTGTTTAAGTACAAAACTCGTAAAAAATGGATGTTTTCTAATCAAATTTTGTCATATTTAACAGAAGGATGTGTTGATGACAAGAATGTATTTGATTGAAGCGAAGGCAATGATTAGGAATCGATACAATTAACCCACAGCTCCAATCAAGGGCACCAAAGGGAAAGAAACACAAAAATGAAAAGACTAGACCCTAATGGAAACATCAATAGCGGAAAGGCGAAAGGACAGTTACTTTTCCACAAAATGGCCAATTGGCTATCCCAAACAAAATAATATAAGCGATACACATATTCAAAGACAAACCATAACAAAAGTAAACCGCGACAGAAGAACGGCCTTGGAATGGTCAGTGAAGCGAACTCCGCTGTGTGTGTGTGTGTGGAAGGGGGGGGGGGGGGGTCTTAAATCGATTTTATGCAGCTGCAATCCTCGCCCTTACTTCCGTCGCGATTAAGACAAATCATTTGTTCAGTCCGCATGAAAGCCTCCTAACTCATCAGTGCAACATCTCACAGAACACAACTAGAGAAAGTGACCAGTGGGTCACGTATACCCCCGGCCAGCGCCATACTCTGATATAGCTTTCAAGCTTGTATGCAATATGAATGAAGATGTCAAGAAGCTATAAGAATCTATAAATGTGCATGTAAAAGCTAAACTAGATATAAAATTTCTAAATGGACCAAGGGAGTGGGGTTATCAATGTTACTGAAGCAGCAGGGTGGGTTATGCATCAATGAAATCTTTGGACTGGTATGCAACATCGATGCAAGTATGAATTGAATTTGTCTTAGATAGAGTTTAGAACATACAGGCATCTATAAATTTTGTCATAAAACTTTAACCAAATGTAAAATTTCTAAGTCCATGACCTTGAGGTCCAGGTCGCCGTGGGTGGGAGAAGGGACATACATCACAAAATGTTGGGACTGGTACACTGATTCAAGTATCAACTGAATTTGTCTTAGAGTTTAGAACATAATAGGCATCTATAAACTTTGTCATAAAACTTTAACCAAATGTAAAATTTCAAAGTCTGTGTCCTTGGCCTCAAGGTCACTGTGGGGGGTGGGACATGCATCAATGCAAAATTTCTAAGTCTGTGACCTTGACATCAAGGTCACTTTGTGGGGGTTGGGACATGCATCAATAAAATCTTTAGACCAGTATGTAACTTCAGTGTAAGTATCAACTAAATCTATCAAAGGGTTCAGAAGTTACAATCTCCTAGAAACTTTGACGCAAAACTTTAACCAAAATGTTAACGGCCGGACGGATGGACGGACGGACGGAAGGACGAATGGACCCACATTTTGGGTTTGTGTGGCTGCACCTGTCCATATTTTATGGGGCTAAAATTTTTATGTGGCTAACGGTTTATGTGGCTATAAGACACACAAATCTGTACATCTAATGTGGCTAGCCACACAAACTTTGGACATCAGCCACATAAAGGCTGTCTGTACGAAACCGTCTTTGTCTAAACTTATGTGGCTACCAGAGGTTGTGATATCTAGCCCTCTAAAGGTAGAACAGAACTTTCTTTATAGTGCGATGATACATCTTATGGGTCTAGCTCCTCACATAGAGGAACTTTTTCCTACTGCAGCATTCAGCCCCAGGACAGCCAGTTAAATTTATGTGGCTCAGCCCCATAATCTCAAAGTTTAGCCTCATAATCCTGGACATCCATGTCCAAGGATGTCCAAGGTGATGGACATAAATTTATGTGTCTTTTTTTTATTTGATTTTTCTAGTCCCCCTGAACCCCTCTGTACTAACAGAAAAATGGGTTTGTGAGGCTAGCCACACAAACCCATTTTGCCACACAAAACCCTTCTGTACCTAAAAGAAGCCACATAAACCCATTTTGTAAGAATGGACGGACGGACCCACATTTTGGGTTTGTGTGGCTGCACCTGTCCATATTTTATGGGGCTAAAATTTTTATGTGGCTAACGGTTTATGTGGCTATAAGACACACAAATTTGTACATCTAATGTGGCTAGCCACACAAACTTTGGACATCAGCCACATAAAGGCTGTCTGTACGAAACCGTCTTTGTCTAAACTTATGTGGCTACCAGAGGTTGTGATATCTAGCCCTCTAAAGGTAGAACAGAACTTTCTTTATAGTGCACTGATACATCTTATTGGTCTAGCTCCTCACATAGAGGGACTTTTTCCTACTGCAGCATTCAGCCCCAGGACAGCCAGTTAAATTTATGTGGCTCAGCCCCATAATCTCAAAGTTTAGCCTCATAATCCTGGACATCCATGTCCAAGGTGATGGACATAAATTTATGTGTCTTTTTTTATTTGATTTTTCTAGTCCCCCTGAACCCCTCTGTACTAACAGAAAAATGGGTTTGTGAGGCTAGCCACACAAACCCATTTTGCCACACAAAACCCTTCTGTACCTAAAAGAAGCCACATAAACCCATTTTGTAAGAACGGACGGACGGAAGGATGGACGGACGGACGGACGGACGGACAGACGGAAAACCGGACACACGGACAGACGGAAGGACGAACGGACGAACGGCAAGACGAAAACTATATACCCCCATAGTATACTTCGTATACCGGGGTATAAAAATCAAAACAACCACAGAGATGAAACAACGGTGAGGTCAGCAAGAAACCACTAAAATGCTGGAGCAAAAGAATGCCAAATGTTGTACTCCGATGGGCCCTACCAGAGACAGAGCATCAGGCACCAACCAATATTACATAAAACTAAATTCTCTGTAATTCTCACCAAGCCATTACGCTGGGACTGTCGTGGAATCTAAGGCCTGACCCACCGGCGTGCAATTAAAGAGGGAAGCAAAGTTGTCAACTGTGCTTGGGTTAAATATCATGCATGCAGTCTGTCGTATAACCTTTATGTTGTACCCATGTTTTTTATAATCGAAGAATGATTTTACGAAATTGGGTGCTGAAGTCATTGAATTATATATATATTTTTTCTGAATTATATACTAAGTCACCATACAGATAGACCTTTTAAGTCCAACATTGGATTTTGGAATTAAATCGGAATGACGTCTTCAAAATTTTGAAAAGGCTTTGCGTAGTTTATGATACCGATAGCCCTGATTAAGAAGTTTAGCAGTTAACAATTTATATCGAGTGTTGAAGTCAGTTACATGACTAAACACTCTGGCCAATTGAATTAATTGCGAAATATAAACGCCATAGTATGCCGCACGAGGAACATCACCATTCAACAAAGGAATATTTACAATCTCTAAGTCAAAATCTTAGCGTTTATCATAAATTTTCCAGGAAACAAACCCATCTACAATTGACAGATGTAAATCTAAAAACGGGGCCTCGGTATCAGAAGAATTTGCTTAATTTAACTGAAGTTCTGGGGATAAATCTGACAGATCAAACCTTCGAAATAGGTATTGTTAATATTTAATAAACAACCCAAATATCAAGAAGTCGAGATATGAAGTAAATAATGGCTTGTTATTTATATATGACTATGTCTATCATTTCAGATTATGCGGAAGAAAGCTCGTATCTGTGATATAGGAGAAACCCCTATTTGGTTTGACTTGCTGAAGTAAAATCATTAAATCATATGGGCACAATCGCGAATACATATTAGCCGTTACCCTTTACATTGAGTGATCTAAACGGCTCTTAAAATGAAGTGGCATTTTGTAAAATGCAAACTTTGAAACCTGTTAAACACTTACATTATGCGGCAGCAAATTTGGCGCTTTTTATGAGTAGACCTTTTCGCGGATTTATATTTTGGCGGATTTTAGATTTCCGAAGAAAAAAGAATCGGTCGAATCTATAAAGCCATGCAAGATGACAAAAAATCATCGGAGTTGTTCATCAACAGCGTCATGCAAAAACTGTAGTAATTAGTTAAATTTTTGTGTTCACCGCATGATTAACCCAATGTGCTACCTTGATAATCCAAATGTCTGTCTGGAGGTGTGTCACTTTCCTCTTATCTGATTGGTTTACCCATCATATTGAGCTGACAGTTAAAGCCACCGATCAATTACTAATTACATCCACAATTTTGACAATAACTCTCAAGGTGTGTTTGTTTTCATTCAGCCGTTTTGAGCTGTGTTATGACCAGAACATTGTCTTTCTTTATTTCGGCTTCTAAAGCAGTAAATACACTTTTCTTTCGTCACCGGTGATGCCTGTGACCTATTGACACATTAAAACTGTGATGTGTAGAATAAAGTTTCTTCTCTTGCATTCTTCTAGCTTTATTGGCGGATGCTTATTTTGGCGTTTTTTTTTCTTGCTTGCAAATAGCGCCAAAATAAAATGACCGCCAAATATAAGTGTTTTACAGTAGCTGCACGTGACCTTTGATGATGACCCACTTGTGTTATTATTAGATATATCTTCATCATATACTATATCCTTGAAATATCATTGTGACGTTTAGTAAGAACTCAGAAGACGATTTGGAATGTTACTTATAATAATGGATGGCATGTGAATAAACAACGTATTTTGCAAAATAAAAATAATTTGCCAAATATGTACTTAAATGACCTTAACCTAAGGCCGATTAGGTTGGCCATTTTGCTGTTTATATAATGTGTGGGTTTTATGCTTCCTAGATAAGGAAATGGCAACTCATTTGACTTTGTTTCAGTTGACATACTAGATAACCCTTTGTACAATAAATATGGATGCATATTTAAAGAAAAATTATACTTAAATAGCCTTTGACCCTGGCCAAATCTATGATACAACTTCTTTTCTCACATATGATGCATAAACAATATGTCCTAAATACATTGCTGGTGTTTGAATCAACTTCATTTGGTCTGCTTAGATAGAGAGAGGGTACAAATATCAGTACATACACATTTTATTGTATTTTTGTACTCATTTGACCTTTGACCTAATTCTGAGGCTCAGGGGCATTTTCAGAAGTGGCATCCACCCCTATCACTTTTGCATTACACTCAAGAACACTATTAGCATGGATGCCATACTCTACTCAATTTTGCCATCAGAAGTATTTTTTTCGTGGTTTGGATGGCCAACTATCAGTGGTTTCTTGCTGTTGAGTCCTCACCGTTGTCTCACCTCTGTGGTTCTTTGATTATTTGTGTTCATGGAGATGTTGCACTGATGAGTTAGGAGGCCTTCATGTGGACTGAACAAATTATTTGTCTAAATCGCGGCAGAAGTAAGGGCGAGGATTGTGGCCACGTAAAATCGATTTAAGCCCCCCAGTGGAAATCTTTCCACTGACCGTTCCAAGGCGGTTCTTCTGTGGCGATTTATTTATGTTGTTGTTTGTTTTTTACTGTGTGTGTCACTTGTGTCTTTTAATTTTGGATGGCCATATGGCCACTTTGTGGGAAAGTACCGGTAACTGTCCTTATGGCCTTCCTTTGTTTAGGTTTCCATTATGGTCTGGTCGCTTAATGTTTGTATTTCTTTCCCTTTGGTGTCTTATATGGGTGGAGTAAGTTAACTGTATCGATTCCTCATCTTTGTTTTACTTCTACTTTCCTTACTGGATCATGAAACAAATTGTTAAAATTTAAGGAGAATTGTAGCAAGTCCAAAATGTGTCTGAATTTTTAGGATTTTTACGGTATCTAATGTTTGGCTGCCCACTTTAATGGCGCTAATGTGTTAAGATACATTTGAAAAGATTATAAACTCCTTACCTTACAATTTGACAGAGGCTTTAATGCATGTAAACATTTTTATGCTCAAACAGTTCTGTACCTACCTTGTGCATTTGCAAAAAGCACCTCAATGGCAAGAATAATGAATGACAACACCTGTGTGGGTCAATTTATGGAACAGAAAGGTTTGAATCTATAATAACTAAATACAAGTATGTCTGTATAATTTGCATACCTTGGATTTTTATTTGCATTTAGTTACACTTCAAAACTGTTGTTTTTTTATCCACATACCATGCTCATCTGTTCCTCTGATGCCCAGATCTAAGTCTCTAGAGCCAGATAGGGACTACTGCTGTTTGTCCAAGGGACAAACTGGTGTACATTGAAGTTTTATGTAGACAACAGTTGCTCTAATCAGACTGCATAGATATGTAAGCTGGTAGGTGTGAGGTAAATGTATCAATTCCTGATCATTGCCTTAACTTATTTTGCTGGTCACCAATGTTATAATAATAATAATAATAATAATAATAACTAGAAATGGTGTTTGTAAAACACAATGCCCCCAACCTTTGCTTGACCTTAGCTGGCAAAATATTCAACAAATATTGTTAAAGACTCAAAAACATACAACAAGAATTCCCCCGAAGGCTATGTCGCGCCTGTGGGGGCGCAAAGTCACCAAACCATGAAATCTAGTTCAAGGTCAAACATGGATGCCTGTATAAAAATTTCACTCCTAGTTGCAAGCATGTACCAAGTAACTCTTAAAAACAGACTCTTACATCAGGGTCAAAGTTAGGGTTGTCACACTATTTTACAAAGTCAGTGAACCATAAAATGTAGGTCAAGGTCAGAAATGGATACTTGCATTGAAGTTTCAATTCCTAAATGCAAGCTTGTACCAAATACAATTAATGAAGCTCTAATAGATCTTGAGAAATGGACTCTTACATTAGATAGAAAGTCAGGGTGGTCGCAATAATTCACAAAGTCAGTGAACCATGAAATATGGGTAAAAGTCAAATATGGATGCTTGCGTTGCAGTTGGAATTCCTAGATGCAAGTTTGTACCAATTATAATTTAAAAAGCTTTAATAGTTTTCGAGAAATGGTGAAAGTCAGGGTGGTCGCAATAATTCACGAAGTCAGTGAACCATGAAATATAGGTCAATGTCAGATATGGATGCTTGCGTTGAAGTTGCAATGCCTGGATGCAAGTTTGTACCAAGAATGATTAATGAAGCTCTAATAGTTCTCAAGATATGGACTTGCTGACTAGATTTTATTAAAAAAAAACAAGGCATCGCATGCGATACAAATCCCCTCGCACAAGACAACTTCGTGTGTGGAAAACACTGAAATGGCAAAAGTCCAACTTGCTTGAGATATTATCATATGCAACATTTGTGTAAAGTTTGTTTAAAAATCCATCCATAAATGTAGGTTCTAGAGTGATGACAATATTTCTCTAAAAATAGTCATAGGGACCTTGACTTGAGGCCATGGCCGCGAAGTAGATCTTGCTCAAGATATTATCATAAGCATCTTTTGTGTGAAGTTAGATTAAAATCATAAATGTAGGCGTAGAGCAATGACAAAGTTTTTCTAAAAATAGCCATAGTGACCTTGACCTTGAGGTCATGACCAAGCAACTCGAGATATTACCATAAGAAACATTTGTGTGAAGTTCTATTAACATCCATCAATAAATGTAGGCACTAGAGCGATGACAAAGATTTTCTAAAAATAGCCCCAGTGACCTTGACCTTGAAAGTCGAAATAGTTCGAGATATTGTCATAAGGAACATTTGTGTGAAGTTATACTGAAATCGGTGAAGAAATGTAAGCGCTAGAGCCATGTCAAAGTTTTTCTAAAAATAGCCACAGTGACCTTGACCTTGAAAGTCAAACTCACTCGAGGTATTATCATAGGGACATTTGTGTGAAGTTATATTGAAATCAGTGAAGAAATGTAGTCGCTAGGGCGATGACAGTTTTTTTCAAAAAATAGCCACAGTGACCTTGACCTTGAAAGTCGAAATCGCTCGAGATATTGTCTTAAGGAACATTTGTGTGAAATTATATTGAAATTGGTGAAGAAATGTAAGCGCTAGAGTATTGACAAAGTTTTTCTAAAAATAATCACAGTGACCTTGACCTTGAAAATAGAACTCGCTACAGATATTGTCATAAGGAACATTTGTGTGAATCGATTTTGAAATTGGTGAAAAAATGTAAGCGCTAGAGCAATGAAAAAGGTTTTCTAAAAATAGCCACAGTGACCTTGACCTTGAAAGTCGAACTCTTTCGAGGTATTGTCATCAGGATCATTTGTGTGAAGTTATATTAAAATCGGTGAAGAAATGTAGGCGCTGGAGCGATAGCAAAGTTTTTCTAAAAATAGCCATTGTGACCTTGACCTTGAAAGTTGGAATGGCTTGAGATATTGTCATAAGGAACATTTGTGTGAAGTTATATTAAAATCGGTGAAGAAATGTAAGCGCTAGAGCACTGACAAAGTTTTTCTAAAAATAGCCACAGTGACCTTGACCTTGAAAGTGGAACTCGCTAGAGATATTGTCATAAGGAACATTTGTGTGAAGTTATATTGAAATCGGTGAAGAAATGTAGGCGCTAGAGCGATGACAATTTTTTTCTAAAAATAGCTACAGTGACCTTGACCTTGAGGTCATGACCCTGAAAGTCGATCACACTTGAGATATTGTCATAAGGCACATTTGTTTGAAGTTATATTGAAATCAGTGAAGAAATGTAGGCGCTAGAGTGATGACAAAGTTTTTCTTAAAATAGCCACATTGACCTTGACCTTCAGGTCATGACCTTGAAAGTCGAACTCGCTGAGATATTGTCATAAGAAACATTTGTGTGAAGTTATATTGAAATTGGTGAAGAAATGTAGGCCCTAGAGCGATGACAAAGTTTTTCTAAAAATAGCCACAGTGACCTTGACCTTGAGGTCATGACTTTGAAGTCGAACTCGCTCAAGATTTTTTATAAGGAACATTTGTGTGAAGTTATATTGAAATTGGTGAAGAAATGTAGGCACTAGAGCGATGACAAAGATTTTCTAAAAATAGCCACAGTGACCTTGACCTTGAGGTCATAACCTTGAAAGTGGAACTCGCTGAGATATTGTCATAAGAAACATTTGTGTGAAGTTACATTGAAATTGGTGAAGAAATGAAGGCGCTAGAGCGATGACAAAGTTTTTCTAAAAATAGCCACAGTGACCTTGACCTTGAGGTCATGACTTTGAAGTCGAACTCGCTCAAGATTTTTTTATAAGGAACATTTGTGTGAAGTTATATTGAAATTTGTGAAGAAATGTAGGCGCAAGAGCGATGACAAAGTTTTTCTAAAAATAGCCACAGTCACCTTGACCTTGATGTCATGACCTTGAAAGTCGAACTCGCTTGAGTTTTTTTTATAAGGAACATTTGTGTGAAGTTATATTGAAATTGGTGAAGAAATGTAGGCGCTAGAACGATGACAAAGTTTTTCACAAATTACCAAAATGACAAAGGGCCATAACTCACAAAGTATTTTTCGGAATTTTGTCATAAGTTAATCAGTTCATCTACTCATCACCACCAATCTATTCACCAACTTTCAAGGCTCTAGCTCCAATAATTTTTTAGATATCTTGCTGACAAGATTTTATTAAAAAAATTTCAAAGGGCAATAACTCTTAAAAGGGGCAAAATCCGGACGAGATAGAAAATACACATCAGCTAATTTTCCATCAGGAATCCATATATGAAATTTCAAAACCCTAGCATACACGGTTCTAAAGATATGCTTTGCATCACTTTTAGCATACATTACAATGGGCACAAATTACCAAAATGACAAAGGGCCATAACTCACAAAGTATTTTTCGGAATTTCGTCAAAAGTTAATCAGTTCATCTACTCATCACTACCAATATATTCACCAACTTTCAAGGCTCTAGCTCCAACAATTTTTGAGATATCTTGCTGACAAAATTTTATTAAAAAAAAATTCAAAGGGCAATAACTCTCAAAAGGGGCATAATCCGGACAAGAAAAAAAATACGCGTCAGCTAATTTTCCATGAGGAATCCATATATGAAATTTCAAAACCCCAGCATACACGGTTCTAAAGTTATGCTATGCATCACTTTTAGCATACATTACAATGGGCACAAATTACCAAAATGACAAAGGGCCATAACTCACAAAGTATTTTTCAGAATTTTGTCAAAAGTTAATCAGTTCATCTACTCATCACCACCAATATAATCACCAACTTTCAAGGCTCTAGCTCCAATAGTTTTTGAGATATCTTGCTGACAAGATTTTATTAAAAAAATTTCAAAGTGCAATAACTCTTGAAGGGGGCATAATCCGGATAAGAAAAAAATACACGTCAGCTAATTTTCCATGAGGAATCCATATATGAAATTTCAAAGCCCTAGCATACACGGTTCTTTAGTTATGCTATGCATCAAAAGGGTAACGGACGGACGAACGGACGAACGAGGCAGAAGCAATATGCCCCTCCAACTTTTTCAAAGTTGGGGGCATAATAATCGACCCTATTTATTGCGAGTAACACATTTAGTACTAGTACTAATCTTCCATGTTGCCCTCTTTTCCTGGGTTGGAATCAGTACTAAGCAATGTGGATTAAGTCCCTTGCTCAAGGAAACAACACTTGGCGCTTGCGGGGAACTAACCGGGTACCTCTTGATCTCAAATCCGATGCTTTACCACTGCACCACAGCGCTCCACAATTATAAGGCACATTTTGTAAAAGCCAGCTCATGTGCCGTTAAGCCCCTCTTCTCATAACCTTACTCATTTCCAGATCTACTATATATGCTCTTTATACTCAGAAACAGTATCATAAGCCCTGCAGTATTATGAATTATTGTATATATTTTGACCACCAGGACTTTTGCTTTGTGGCAAACAGTGTAGACCCTGATCAGACTGCTCCTTCAGGAGCAGTCTGATCAGGGTCTACACTGTTTGATCAGGCACATCTTTATGACTTTTCTGATCAGCGTCTACACTGTTTGCTAAGGCAAGTCTTTATGACTTCTCTGTGTCCGAATATTTAGGTTAACTTCGTACCTTAGCGATTGTTTCAAGGTCATATGGCAAGATTGTTCTCAGATCTATGACTTCACAAGACACATTAAGTTTTTCTTGAGCTAGTGTGGCAACTTCTCGAAGTACATGAACCTGTGTACCATAGCCTACCATTGTCACATCACTACCTGTAAGGTCAGAAAATAGCAACTCAGGTCATCAATTGCGACTATAAATGTTTTCAGCAGAAAACAATTTCTTGCACACCAGATAAGGAAATCCATAGTTTACCTTTGGATAGAAATTCTGTTCTTACCCAGAATCGAATATTTTCGCTTGTTTGATAAATACACTGGTTGAATACAACCTCATATGCGCAGTCGTTACGGTTACGTAACGTCACTAAACATTCCTGTAGTTTCATCACAATATGGCAGACGTCAGTAACCAAAGTGACTGCAACATTAAACATCTGCGCTAAAAATCGAAGGTATGCAAGACAAAGAATCCTATATGCGTGTGAGGGGTGGATAGAAAAATTTGTCCCTCGGGATCACTCATGATGCTAGACAGAGACCCGCTGGATGGATTTTTCCATCCACTCTTCACACCCATATATGATTCTTATAGTCTCACACCATAAATATGACCCAAAACAACAGTTTGACCTTAAGGAGGTCAAGGTCACAAAAGAAGAATAAATATTGTCTTTAAAAGGGTAGTCCTTTGATAGCAAGGACTACGGAACAGAACTGAAAACTGTGTAGTGTCCAGACTAGCTATTTTCAGTCAATTAGGACTCATCAGTGACTCTCAGCTATTTTGAAAATTATGCAGTGGAATCAATGATCCAAAGCCATTGTTTTGTTGCCATGATGCACTGAAACTAGTTTTGCCAGAATTGTTCGTCAACGCTAGCCTTGGTAACTCAGGCGGATGTACATCTGACTGGTGATCAGGTCTGGGGTTCGATACCTGTCAGGTCAGCAACATTCTTTTGTAGAGATTTTATCTTTTCTAAGGTCATTCATTGTCTTGCCGGCCTCATTATCTCAGTCAGATGCGGTTCTGACCGGTGATAAGGAGCACACGGGTTTGATATCTGCCAGGGTCTGCAACATTCATTCATGGAGATTGATCTGAAAATTTTTCTACTGTCATTCTCTCTGTTCTGCTGATTCAAGAAGGGCAGTTGTCAGTTTTCTGCAAAAGAATGTGCACTGTACTGGTTAATCACTTACATGTAAGCTGCCCAAGGAAGTGTGGATAGGTAAACTGAACCGTTCAAAAAATGACCTAAATAGTGTTGACGGGACTGTTAAACTCCAATACAAACAAACGGTCATTTATTGTCTCCCTTCCACTGATTCAAGAAGTATAGTAGTCAGTTTCTGGCAAAAGAATGTGCACTGTACTGGTTTACTGTCAACATAAAAGCCTGCCCAGAAAAAAGTGACTAGACAAACTGACCAGCTAGATATCACCTGTACATTGTTGACTGGGATATTAAACCTGAAACAAAATCATATGAGCCACAAGAAATGGAAACATGTCCACATATGTACACATAACACAATAGCAAAGAAACAAAAATTTTATCAGTCATAGCTCCAGATAAAGCGCTTTTTTCCATTTGAAAATTATTGATATTTGTCTTATTTCTGCATGAAAACATGTTGTGGGTACTCGTTAGAAGCACCTCAGTGAGGTGCTTCAATGAGTACCCACAACATGTTTCAGTGCAGAAATAAGAAAAATATCATGTGGATACCACCTCTTATGAGTTCAAGAGATCTGATACAGACAAGCAAGAACTGAACAAATTTTAGGTCTATGTGACCTTGAAAACTTGAATTGGTCACAAAAATCTAATGAAGACTTTTATATATATGTTGAAGTAATATATCAAATTTGCCCAAAATTCATAAATTTCTTCCAGAGAAAAAGTGCAGACTGGGCACTATCTCATTTCTCCCCTAGTCCTGTCTTCCAAGACTTACCTTCCAGGATCACCTCGGCCTCTGACAATGGTATAGTATAATCTCCTACTGGCACTTCTTCTATAGCAGATCTGTACAGAATCTTTGGTTCAAAGAAAAGACATGGATCTTCACTTCGTATACAGCTTAATAACATGCCCTTGCATTGTATAGGACCTCGAGGCATTACTACCTGAAAATGTATAATTGTAACCAGATTTTTTTCAACAGAGTGTGAGTGAGTGAGTTTTAGTTTTACGTCCCACCAACAGCTAAGGTCATACGGAGACGGGACCTCGGTTTAAGGACTCATCCGAAAGTCCTTTTTCAACAGAAAACAGATTTACCATATCTACCCTAAGTAATATGTCATCTCAACTTCTTACCATACCCGGTGCTTGTTTTAAAATTTGAATACCGTATTCCCCTAATTACCGCACATGCTCCTATAAGCGCACACCAAAGCTATTTTTGAAAAGGAAATGCATCAGCGCACACTTTAGAGTAACTCCCCCTTGGAAGCTCTCACAGTAAATCAATAAAAAACTTACCGTTTTTTCTTCAACAGTGAAGACAATGCTTTAGTATCCTTTTCCGACCCATTAAATATCAGTAAGCATCATCTCGGAAGCTATTATTTTCGCATTGAGTGTGCGCTAATTAGATAGATTTTTCACTGTGACTTTTTGACACGATTTTTAAACAAGAGGGCCATGATGGCCCTGGATCGCTCACCTGATCCATAGAGTAACAAATGGGCCCCGGGGAGGGCCATTATTGACCCCAAGGTTATAATGTGCATAATGTTGAGGGAGGTCTAAAAAGTTGAAGCTTCATACCAAACATCAACAAAGGCTATAGTTGTCCACTAGATGAAGCTCCACACCAAATATCAAAGACATGGGCCTTGCAGTTTCAGAGAAGAAGATTTTTAAAGATTTCCCTATATAAGTCTATGTAAAACCAAAGGGTCCCGGGGTGGAGGCATTTTTGGCCCCAGGGCTATAATTTGAACAATCTTGATAGAGGTCCACTAAATGAAATTTCACACCAAATATCAAAGACCAAGGCCTTGTGGTTTCACAGAAGAATAATTTTTAAAGATTTTCTCTAAATAAGTCTATGTAAAACCAAAGGGCCCCGGGCCAGGGGCATTTTTGGCCTCAGGGCTATAATTTGAACAATCTTGATAGAGGTCCACTAGCTGAAGCTTAATACCAAATATCAAAGACCTAGGACATGGGGGGGGGGGAGGACCTGGGCCTTGTGGGGTGAAGCTTCATACCAAATATCAAAGACATGGGCCTTACAGTTTCAGAGAAGAAAATTTTTAAGATTTTCCCTATATAAGCCCATGTAAAACCAAAGGGCCCCGGAGCAGGGGCATATTTGACCCCAGCACTATAATTTGAACAATCTTGGTAGGGGTCCACTAGTTGAAGCTTCATACCAAATATCAAAGGCCTAGGCCTTGCGGTTTCAGAGAAGAAGATTTTTAAAGATTTTCCCTATAAAAGCCCATGTAAAACCAAAGGGCCCCGGGCAGGAGCATTTTTGGCCCCAGCACTATAATTTGAACAATCTTGGTAGGGGTCCCCTAGATGCAGCTTCATACCAAATATCAAACACCTGGGCCTTACGGTTTCAGGGAAGAAGATTTTTAAAGCTCTTCCCTATATAAGCCCATGTAAAACCAAAGGGTCCTTGAGCGGGGGCATTTTTGGCCCCAGCACTATAATTTGAACAATCTTGGTAGGGGTCCACTAGATGAATCTTCATACCAAATATCAAAAACAAGGCCCTTACGGTTTCAGAGAAGAATTTTTTTTAAAGATTTTCCCTATATAAGCCTATGAAAAACCAAAGGGCCCCAGGGCGGGGGCATTTTTGGCCCCAGCACTATTATTTGAACAATCCTGTAATTGTAGGGGTGCATACGATGAAGCCTCATACCAAATATCAAAGACCTGGGCCTTGCGGTTTCAGAGAAGAAGATTTTTCAAGATTTTCCATATACAGTCAACTCTCGTTATCTCGAACCTCACGGGACCGGATAAAAAAGTTCGAGTTATCCGTAGTACGAGATTACCAAAGTGTGACGTCACATGTATGTCAGAACACATTGTTTGCCGTGATATGCTTGATAGTGTTGGTTATTCTTACATGAACGGTTTACCGTGTTTTTAAAACTTGTTTATGAAAGTACTGGAGCTTGTTGGAGTATAGCGTTTATGAACAAATTAATAAATAAATAAAACTGATAGATTTCTCACGTATTTTGTTATCTTTTAAATTCCTACAAATCTGGGTTTCCAATCACGCTAAATATACTTAGACACTATACAGACTGGTTCCCGCTTGTGAATGCAACGCTCCTGATCTGGGTCTGCACTGTTTGGGTAGGACTGTCTGTCCCAATACTTAGGATAATGATGATATCACCCAGATATCATTTACCATGGGTTTTCTATTTTTTTTTTTTTTTTGTTTCATACCTCTGTCGTTTGGAATTCTTTCCTTGATTGTCTACTTGGTTTATCCATTATTATAATATGCCTCTTTATGTGCTCCTACGTGGGCCGAAAATTCGCAATAAAATTCTTGTATCTTGTATTAATTCGGATAGCAGTACATGCTATATAAGTCATACAGTAGTTTCTAAATGATTAACCATCACTATGGCAGTTTAGGTCCTGCCGCGAAACCTCGTTATGAGCCACCCCTTTTGGATCTACACTGTTTGTACATGGATTTGCATTGGTTAAGAAACAGACGGGTTAACAACGATACACGTGAATTGTTCCGAACAACTGCCTTTTTAACACGCCGAGATTATCACAACTTTTGTCACTTTCTTTGACATTTCTGCAAGAAAGACAACGCCGCCTTTTATCACGGAAATCTTGCAAATCATTGACACGAGACGGTGTAAGATTAAAGGTTGAGCACCGTGTGTCAGTCTTTATTACACGCACATGATTTTCTTAGTAGCCGAAAAGGTATTGTGTCTGCTAATTTTAATTGCAAACGCACCTGGACAAATTGGATAATTAACAACATTGTGAGTATTGATGAATTGTTTTCTAAAGGCATATTACAAAATTGAAGGACCGGACGCATGTTCTTTTTTTTTTTTTTTTTTTTTTCGTTACGTCAAGAATCCCGGTTCGAGATACGCAGTAGTAAAAACAGTGAAAAATACATTCAGGGACTGAAAATGATGGGCGAGATAGCCGAAGTGTCGACTTAAAAGTAGTTCGACACATGCGAAGTTGAAATGCAATAAATATATAGGAGATCTACGGGACTTAGAAATCGGTTCGACATAAGCGATAGGGTCGAGATAAGCGGGATCGAGATAACGAGAGTCAACTGCATAAGCCCATGTTAAACCAAAGGGCCCCGGAGCGGGGGCATTTTTGGCCCCAGGGCTATAATTTGAACAATCTTGGTAGGGGTCCACTAGGTGAAGCTTCATACCAAATATCAAAGACATAGGCCTTACGGTTTCAGAGAAGAAATTTTTTAAAGATTTTCCCTATATAAGCCCATGTAAAACCAAAGGGCCCGGAGCGGGGGCATATTTGACCCCAGCACTATAATTTGAACAATCTTGGTAGGGGTCAACTAGATGAAGCTTCAAACCAAATATCAAAGACCTAGGCCTTGCGGTTTCAGAGAAGAAGATTTTTAAAGATTTTCCCTATATAAGCCATGAAAAACCAAAGGGCCTCAGAGCGGGGGCATTTCAGGCCCCAGCACTATAATTTGAACAATTTTGGTAGAGGTCCACTAGGTGAAGCTTCATACCAAATATCAAAGACCTGGGCCTAGCGGTTTCAGAGAAGAAGATTTTTAAAGATTTTCCCTATATATGCCCGTGTAAAACAAAAGCCCCGGGGCCTTTTTTGGCCCCAGCACTATAATTTGAACAATCTTAGTAGGGGTCCACTAGGTGCAGCTTCATACCAAATATAAACAAGAGGCCCATGGGCCACTATGCTCACCAGAGCTCAGGTGGGCACTGCCCAATGGCAGCCATGTATTTTAACATTATATCATTTTAATCTACCAAATGAACCCCCATGTCCAAATGAGCACCCATGTGGACTCAGTATATGATACATTAGGCCTTTTATGAAGTAGGGGGGTGGGGCATGGACCCAATGGGGCCCAGTTGATATTACTAAATGCGTCTTATCATAAGGAACAAGAATATATATGGTTCAGCAGTGGGGACCTGTAAGGCCTCTTAAGTAGTAGAGGGGTTGGGGCATGCCCTGTTGATCCCAGGAAAGCCAAAGATTGTTGTCCCTAAATGTGTCTTATCATAAGGACCAAGTATATATATGGTTTAGGGGTGGAAATCTGAACTGTTTCTGAGATTTGAGGCCCTTTTATGAAGTGGAAAGGATAGGAATGGCCCCTGCGGACCCCCCTACAGTAGGTGTGCTAATAATAAGGAACAAGAACATATATGATTATGGGGTGGGGATTTGAATGGTTTCTGAAATATAAAGCCTTTTATGAAGTGGAAGGGCGGGGCACATTGCCTCAGCACAAAGAGACCCCCAGGTTGGTGTGATTAAACGAGTCTTATCATAAGGAACAAGTATATAATTTAGGGGTGGGGATCTGAACTATTTCTGAGATATATGGCTTTTAATGAAGTAAAGCGATGGGGCATGGCCTGGGCATGCCCAGGGGACTCCCAAGCTGGTGTCACTGAATGCATCTTATCATAAGGAAGATGAATATATATGGTTTAGGGTGGGGCTAAGAACAGTTTCTGAGATATAAGGCCTTTTGTGAAGTGGAGGGGTGGGGCAAGGCCCCGGGAGACTCCCAGGTTGGTGTCAATGAATGTGTCTTATCATAAGGAACAAGAATATATATGGTTTAGGGGTAGCCATCTGTAGGTTTTCCGAGATATTGTGAGATTAAGAAATGGAGGGGGTGGGGCATGGCCCCAGCACATCCCTGGGGACCCCCAGGTTGGTGTCACTGAATGCGTCTTATCATAATGAACAAGAATATATATGGTTTAGGGGTGAGGATCTGAACAGTTTCTGAGATATATGGCCTTTTGTGAAGTAAAGGGGTTGGTGTCAATGAATGTGTCTGATCATAAGGATCAAGAATATATATGGTTTAAAGGCGGGGATCTGTAAGGTTTCCGAGATGTTGGGCCTTTTATGAAATGGAGGGGGTGGGGCATGGCCCCGGCGCATCCCAGGGACTGCCAGGTTGATGTCACTGAATGGGTCTTATCATAAGGAACAAGAATACATATGGTTTAGGGGTGGGGATCTGAATGGTTTCCAAGATATTGGGCCTTTTATTAAGTGGAGGGGATGGGGCATGGCCTCGGCGCATCCCTTAGGACCCCCAGGTTCGTGTCACTGAATGCGTCTAATCAATAGGAACAAGAATATATATGGTTTAGGGGTCGGGATCTAAATGGTTTTTGTGATATATGGCCTTTTATGAAGTGGAGGGGGTGGGGCATGGCCCCGGCACAACCTGGGGGACCCTCAGGTTGGCATAAAAGCATATGGTTGAGAGAAGTTAACTCAAGAAACATTTCTATAAAAGTTTTGTCAAAATATCTGCAATGACTTGGCAGTAAATGCCATTTTTCAATTTCCCCCATTATAAGTCAATGGAAACTCTAAGTTGCCATAGCAACCAAACTAATGAGCCGATTTTCATAAAAAACAAAAACTTTCAATCCCCCAACCCAAGGATGCTACAGATAAAATTTGGGCCCAATCGGCCTAGTGGCTTCAGAGGAGAAGATGTTTAAAAGTGTTGACACCAGACATACAACGACGACGACGACAAAGACGACGACGGACAACTGCCTATCCTATAAGCTCCTCCGGAGCCTTCGGCTCTGGTGAGCTAAAAACATGGCCCTTACTGTTTCAGAGAAGAAAATTTTTAAAGATTTTCCCTATATAAGCCTATGAAAAACCAAAGGGCCCCAGCACTATTATTTGAAAAATCTTTGTAGGGGTCCTCAAGATGAAGCCTTATACCAAATATCAAAGACATGGGCTTTGCTGTTTCAGAGAAGAAGATTTTTCAAGATTTTCCATATATATAAGCCCATGTTAAACCAAAGGGCCCCGGAGCGGGGGCATTTTTGGCCCCAGGGCTATAATTTGAACAATCTTGGTAGGGGTCCACTAGATGCAGCTTCATACCAAATATCAAAGACCTGGGCCTTACGGTTTCAGAGAAGAAAATTTTTTAAAGATTTTCCCTATATAAGCCCATGTAAAACCAAAGGGCCCCGGAGTGGGGGCATATTTGACCCCAGCACTATAATTTGAACAATCTTGGTAGGGGTCCACTAGATGCAGCCTGGGCCTTGTGGGGTGAAGCTTCATACCAAATATGGAAGACATGGGCCTTACGGTTTCAGAGAAGAAAATTTTTAAAGATTTTCCCTATATAAGACCATGTAAAACCAAAGGGCCCTGGAGCGGGGGCATATTTGACCCCAGCACTATAATTTGAACAATCTTGGTAGGGGTCCACTAGATGCAGCTTCATACCAAATATCAAAGACCTGGGCCTTACGGTTTCAGAGAAGAAGATTTTTAAAGCTCTTCCCTATATAAGCCCATGTAAAACCAAAGGACCCTTGAGCGGGGGCATTTTTGGCCCCAGCACTATAATTTGAACAATCTTGGTAGGGGTCCACTAGATGCAGCTTCATACCAAATATCAAAAACATGGCCCTTACGGTTTCATAGAAGAACTTTTTTAAAGATTTTCCCTATATAAGCCTATGAAAAACCAAAGGGCCCCAGGGCGGGGGAATTTTTGGCCCCAGCACTATTATTTGAAGATTTTTCAAGAATTTCCATATATAAGCCCATGTTAAACCAAAGGGCCCCGGAGCTGGGGCATTTTGGCCCCAGGGCTATAATTTGAACAATCTTGGTAGGGGTCCACTAGGTGAAGCTTCATACCAAATATCAAAGACCTGGGCCTTGCGGTTTCAGAGAAGAAGATTTTTAAAGATTTTCCCTATATAAGCCCATTTAAAACCAAAGGGCCCCGGAGTGGGGGGGGGGGGCATATTTAAACCCCAGCACTATTATTTGAACAATCTTGGTAGGGGTCCCCTAGATGAAGCTTCATACCAAATATCAAAGACCTGGGCCTTATGGTTTCAGAGAAGATTTTTAAAGCTCTTCCCTATATAAGCCCAGTAGTAGAGGGTTTGGGCAAGTTTAGCTCACCCCCTTTTAAAAAAAAATTTTTTAGCTTCTTCAGACCACCCACTGAAAAAAAAATTGTTTTGCTTCTTCAGACCACCCTAAAAAATAGCTGCTCCAGACCACCCCTAATTTTTTTTTTTACCTCCTCCCCAAAAACACCCACTATAGGGGCCCCTCGAAAAATACTTAAAACTCAGTAATCTGTAATTCTTGTTCGTAGGAACTACCTTTGATTTCTTCACCTTTTAAATCATTTATTTTATAAGTAACAGGATTTGTATTTAAAATTTCTTCAATTACAAATATTTCTCTTGTCCAACGAGTTGTATAACCCTTTTCAAATTTACCTTTCTTTTTTGCTATTCTTACTCTATCTCCAACTTTGAATTTAGCCTTTTTAGTTTTTTCACTTTTTTCTGGATATAAATTTTCAAACACTGTTAATTCATTTTCTACTTTACTCGCTTCAACAGGTGTCATTTTAATAGAAGAATGTACTGTATTATTATAATTTTCAACTAATTTATCTAATATATCATAATATTTAGTAGTTTCATTTGCAGTAAAATATTTATACATATGTTGTTTCATTGTTCCTATCCAGCATTCTACTACACTAGATTTTTCTTCATTCTCAGTTGAATATAACTCTATTTCATTTGTTTTTAACAATTCTTTCACTTGTCGATTATAAAATTCAGATCCTTTATCTGACCAAATATACATCGGTTTCCTTTCTTTGAATAATGTTTTAAATGCTTCACTTACTGTTACTCCTGTTTTATTTTTCAATGGAACTAACCAACCATATTTACTAACAAGAGGGCCATGATGGCCCTGGATCGCTCACCTGATCCATAGTGTAACAAGTGGGTCCCAGGGAGGGTCATTATTGGCCCCAGGGCTTTAATGTGCATAATGCTGAGGGAGGTCTTAAAGGTGAAGCTTCATACCAAACATCAACAAAGGCTATAATATGAACAATCTTGGCAAAGGTCGTCGAGATGAAGCTACACACCAAATATCAAGGAACTGGGCCTTGCGGTTTCAGAGAAGAAGATTTTTTTAAAGATATTCCATACATAAGCCTATGTAAAACCAAATTTGCATCAGGGCTATATAAGTCTATGTAAAACCAAAGGGTCCCGGGCTGGGGACATTTGTGGCCCCAGGGCTATAATTTGGAACAATCTTGGTAGAGGTCCACTAGATGAAGCTTCATACCAAATATCAAAGACATGGGCCTTGCAGTTTCAGAGAAGAAGATTTTTAAATATTTCCCTTTATAAGACTATGTAAAACCAAAGGGCCTCAGGGCGGTGACATTTTTGGCCCCAGGGCTATAATTTGAACAATCTTGATAGAGGTCCACTAGATGAAATTTCACACCAAATATCAAAGACCTAGGCCTTGTGGTTTCAGAGAAGAAGATTTTCGCTATATAAGTCCATGTAAAACCAAAGGGCCTCGCAGTGGGGGCACTTTTTGCCAAAGGGCTATAATTTGAACAATCTTAGTAGGGGTCCTTTAGATGAAGCTTCATACCAAATATCAAAGTCCTTGGCCATGCAGTTTCAGAGAAGAAGATTTTTTAAGATTTTCCCTATATAAGTCTATGTAAAACCAAAGGGCCCGAGAGCGGGGACATTTTTGGTCCCAGGGCTATAATTTGAACAATCTTGATATAGGTCCACTAGATGAAGCTTCACACAAAATATCAAAGGACTAGGCCTTGTGGTTTCAGAGAAGAAGATTTTTAAAGATTTTCCTTATATAAGTCTATGTAAAACCAAAGGGCCCCAGAGCGGGGGCAGTTTTGGCCCAAGGGCTATAATTTGAACATTCTTGGTAGAGGTCCATTAGATGAAGCTTCATACCAAATATCAAAGTCCTGGGATTTGCGGTTTCAGAGAAGAAGATTTTTAAAGATTATCCCTGTATAAGCCTATGTAAAACCAAAGGGCCCCGGGGCGGGGGGGGGGCATTTTTGGCCCAAGCACTATAATTTGAACAATCTTGGTAGGGGTCCTATAGATGAAGCTTCATACCAAATATCAAAGACCTAGGTCTTGTGGTTTCAGAGAAGAAGATTTATAAAGATTTTCCCTATATAAGTCTATGTAAAACCAAAGGGTCCCGGAGCGGGGGCATTTTTGGCCCAAGGGCTATAATTTGAACAATCTTGGTAGAGGTCCAATAGATGAAGCTTCATACCAAATATCGAAGACCTAGGCCATGTGGTTTCAGAGAAGAAGATTTTTAAAGATTTTCCCTATATAAGTCTATGTAAAACCAAAGGGCCCCGGAGCGGGGGCATTTTTGGCCCCAGCACTATAATTTGAACAATCTTGGTAGAGGTCCATTAAGTGAAGCTTCATACTAAATATCAAAGTCCTGGGCCTTGTGGTTTCAGAGAAGAAGATTTTTAAAGATTTTCCATATATAAGCCTATGTAAAACCAAAGGGCCCCGGGGCGGGGGCATTTTGTGCCCAGGCACTATGATTTGAACAATCTTGGTAGGGGTTCACTAGATGAAGCTGCATACCAAATATCAAAGACCTGGGCCTTGTGGTTTCAGAGAAGAAGATTTTTAAAGATTTTCCCTATTTAAGTCTATGTAAAACCAAAGGGCCATGGAGCGGGGGGTATTTTTGGCCCCAGCACTATTATTTGAACAATCTTGGTAGAGGTCCATTAGATGAAGCTTCATACTAAATATCAAAGTCCTGGGCCTTGTGGTTTCAGAGAAGAAGATTTTTAAAGGTTTTCCATATATAAGCCTATGTAAAACCAAAGGGCCCCGGGGCGGGGGCATTTTGTGCCCCAGCACTACAATTTGAACAATCTTGGTAGGGGTCCACTAAATTAAGCTTCATACCAAATATCAAAGACCTGGGCCTTGTGGTTTCAGAGAAGAAGATTTTTTAAGTTTGGTGAAAAAAATCTATTTTTGGCTCCTGTGACCTAGATGTGCAACGGACCGGAACCATTTGAACAACTTTGAAAGGGGACCACCTAAGGATCATTCCTGTGAAGTTTGGTCAAAATCCGATCAGAGGTTTAGGAGGAGATGTCGTTTGAAGAAATTGTTTACGCACGGACGGACGAACGCACGGACGCACGACGGACAAAAAGTGATCCCAAAAGCCTCGTCACTACGTGACGGTGAGCTAAAAACATCTATAACTGCTAATAAATATTTATAGTGTTTATTTTGTTTTGAATATTGTTGCATATCTATCAAATCAACAGCCCATGTTTGATCTATTGAATGAACATAAACACGCCTTTTAGCAAAAGATCTTATAACTCTATGATGTAATTCATCTGCTAATTTATTTGTTATTTTTTCTCTATCGGATATAAATCTATTTTTGTTAGATCCACACTCTGAACATATACCTTTTAACATTTGTCTATTATTAGTTGTTGTTACTTGTTTCACTGAATCATTTTCAGTATGCTTTTTACAACGTAAACAATAAATTTTTTGGATGCTCCATTTTTAATATAATTAAAATTATTTTAATATAAAATGAGTGAAGGAAAAGTTTGTAAATATTGTTCAACATTTAAACCGTTTAATTCATTTACAAAAGAGAAAACGTGCCCAGATGGACGTAGAGGAAAATGTAAAGATTGTGACAGAGAACGAAAACGATTACATTATCAAAATAATAAAGAACTAGAAATGTGTCCAGACGACACAGATGCCCCCGCCAAGGGCCCCGCCTCACCCCGAAAATCCATGTTGCAAAAAAATTTTCTAAGTGTGTGACCTTGTGTGAAGTAATATTGAAATTGGTGTGAAAATGTAAGCGCTAGAGCAATGACAAAGTTTTTCTAAAATAGCCACAGTGACCTTGACCTTGAAAGTCAAACTTGTTCGAGGTATTGTCATAAGGAACATTTGTGTGAAGTTATTTTGAAACCAGTGAAGAAATGCAGGCGCTAGAGCGATGACAAAGTTTTTCTAAAAATAGCCACAGTGACCTTGACCTCGAAAGTCGAAATGGCTCGAGATATTGTCATAAGGAACAATTCTGTGAAGTTATATTGAAATCGGTGAAGAAATGTAAGCGCTAGAGCGATGACGAAGTTTTTCTAAAAATAGCCACAGTGACCTTGACCTTCAGGCCATGACCTTAAAGCTGAAATTGCTCGAACTATTTTTATAAGGAACATTTGTGTGAAGTTATATTGAAATTGGTGAAGAAATGTAGGCGCTAGAGCGATGACAAAGTTTTTTCTAAAAATAGCCACAGTGACCTTGACCTTGAGGTCATGACCTTGAAAGACGAACTCGCTCGAGATATTGTCATAAGGAACATTTGTGTGAAGTTATATTGAAATCAGTGGAGCAATATAGACGCTAGAGCTATGTTGTGCGAGGGGATAATTAAAAAATTTTAAATCTGTGACCTTGACCTTGAGCTCATGGGCATGGGTGGGGGTATCGCTGAATAAAATGGACAGGTATCTAACATCATACCAAATATCAACTCAATCCATTGCACGATTTGGAAAATATCAACTCTTAAAATATCTAATTAAAAATTTCTAAGTCTGTGACCTTGACTTTGAGGTCATAGGCATGGGTGGGGGTATTGTTGAATAAAACATTGTACCTATATCTATCATCATATGAACCAAAGCCATCATAAAAGTTCAGGTTCTACCAGGTACAAATACCTTAACTGGAGTCTTTAACATGGAAAATTTGAGGCCATGGGCATGGGTGGGGGTATCACTGAATAAAACTTTGGACCTATATCTATAATCATACCAAATATGAACCAATTCTATCAAATGGTTTGGAAAATATGAGTTCTAAAATGTTCAAGTCTACCTGTTACAAAAACCTTAACCTGAGTGTTTAACATTGAAAATTTCTAAGTCTGTGACCTGACCTTGAGGTCACAGGCATGTGTGGGGGTATTGCTTTATAAAACTTTGGACCTATATCTATCATCATACCAAAGATGAACCAGTTCCATCAAATGGTTAGGAAAATATGAGTTCTAAAAGTTCAGGCTCTACCTGTTACAAAAACTTTAACCTGAGGTTACAGGATCAGTACGTACGTACGTACGTACACACACACGTACAGACGGACGTACACATGTACGCACGTACGCACGTACGGAAAACCGAAAAACTATATGCCCCCGGCATCATATGATGCGGGGGCATAAAAATATAAAATGGCATTTCAAGATTTTATTTCTCGCAATCCTGATTATTTTAAATATTACGTTAGACATAATTAAATTTGTATTCTAATAAAATGGCAAGAAATAAATCCAAAGTATTTAAAAATGTTATTAATGAAACTATTATTGATGACATAGACGAAGATGATATAACGGCTTATGTTAATAAATTAAAAGATAAAATTAAAATACAATCATATCCCATTTAAGTGAAGATAATAATTACTTCTGAATTCAATAACCCATTAGCATTTGATATAACAGAAAGTCATTACTCTCATCCTGTTCAAGTTATTAAATCAAATAATAATGTAGATGAATTTTATAATAAACTAAAAGATAAATTTGAAGCATGGCTTGATAAGTATCAAGAAAGAGGTTCTGGTTTTGTTTTTAGAAATATTATAAGTATAGAAGTAAAAAAAATATAAATATGATTATCAGAGAGCTTTATCTTATATACCTTTAAAGTTTAAATCACATAATATTATCAATGTTAAAAATACAAAAGATAACAAATGTTTCTTGTGGTCAATATTATCTAAATTATATCCTGCAGATAATAATAAAGAGAGAATATCATCCCTATGAGAATGAAATTAATATGACCAATATTGAATATCCTGTATTAATAAAAGATATCCCAAAAGTAGAAAAACAAAATAATTTAACTATAAATGTTTTTGCATTAGAAAATCCAACGAATAAACAATCTATTTATCCAGTTTATATTTCAAATATGAAAAGTGAAAATATAATTGATCTTTTATATATAGAAGAAAATGAAAACACACACACTATTGTTTAATCAAAGATCTAGATAGTTTTCTATGTGATAAAAATAGACATAAACAACACACATGTAGAAACTGTTTACAAGGTTTTCGAAGACTAGAAACATTAGAAAAACATAAAGAGATATGTCTAGATCATGACTATTGTAAAGTTAATATGCCAAAGAAAGATACTATTCTTAAGTTTAAAAATCATCATTTCAAAAATAGATTACCATTTGTTATCTATTCAGATTTTGAATCAAATAATATCCCTTTATCAACTTCTCAACCTGACCCAGGTAGATCATATGTTAATCCAATAAGAAAACAAACAGTTAATAGTTATGGTATTTATGTTCAGTTTGACTATCCAGAAATTTATAAACCACAATACTTTTCTTATGTTGGTGATGATACAGCAAAGAAATATGTAGAAAAAATAATAAAAATTTTTAAGAAAATAAATTATAATATTAGTCTTAATGAAAAGAAAGAACCAATTTTTACTGAACAACAAGAAAAAGAATTTCAAGAGTCAACAGAATGTTATATATGTGGAAAGGAATTTGAAGAGGAAAACAAAGTAAGAGAACATAATCATCTTTCTGGTAAATATAGAGGAGCAGCTTGTCAATCATGTAACACAAAAGAAGGTAAAACAACAAAGCTAATACTGTTTTCTTTCATAACGGCTCAAACTATGATTTCCACTTTTTAATAGAGGAGCTAATGAAATATGAAGATGATTATAACAAAGTAAAACTTCTATCCAAAAATTCAGAAAATTATATTTCTATAGATTACGGTTCAAATTATAAAAAACTAAGATTTTTAGATTCATATAGGTTTACGTTAAAAAGTTTATCAAGTATTGCAGAATCAACAGATGACTTTCCTATTTTAAAACAAGAATTTAATAATAATATTTCTTTACTAAAACAAAAAGGATATTATCCTTATGAATACATTGATTCAATAGAAAGATTAAACGAAAATCAATTACCTCCTTTAGATAAATTTTATTCTACTCTAACACAAAAAACAATTACAGATGAAGAATATGAACATGCACAAAAAGTATGGAAAGTTTACGAGTGTGAATCGTTTTTAGATTATCACAATCTTTATTTAAAAACTGATGTTTTAATACTAGCAGATGTCTTTGAGAACTATAGAAACTTTTTTTTTTAAAATATCATGAAATAGATCCATGTTATTGTTATTCTGCACCAGGATTAACTTGGCAATGTGGTTTAAAATATACAAAAATAGAATTAGAACTTTTAACTGATTATGAAATGTTATTGATGATTGAAAATGGTATTAGAGAAGGGTTTTCAGGAGTTTTAGGGCCTAGACATGTTAAGGCTTATAATAAATATACACCTAACTATATTGATGGAGATATTAGAATAATAGACAAAAATGAAACGAAACAATGTTTGGAAGACTTAAAAAATGGTAAAAATGTAAATGATTTTTTTTACAGAAAAATATTTATTGTATCTTGATGCTAATAATTTATACGGTTGGGCAATGTCCAAGAAATTACCAACCAGCGATTTTAAATGGGAAAGTGACCAAGAATATTATTTAAATATTCCAGAGGGAAGGGGTTGTATAATAGAATGTGATTTGGAGTATCCCAATGATTGTAAATTTAAAACAATGAAATATCCATTAGCTCCTGAGAAAATGAAAATAAAAGAAGAAGACTTATCAGATTACCAGAGAAAATTATTAGGAGATAAACCATTAAGTAAAGAAGACAAATTACTATTAACATTATATAATAAAAATAAATACGTTGTTCATTATAGTATTCTAAAAAAATATATTAAATTAGGAATGAAAGTAAAAAAAGTATACAGAACAATATCATTTGAAGAAAGTGATTGGTTAAAGAAGTATATTAATTTTAATACTGAACAAAGAACAAAATCTAAATCTAATTTTGAAAAAGACCTTTGGAAATTAATGAATAATAGTTTCTATGGAAAAACATTAGAAAACATAAGAGGAAGAAGCGAAATTAAATTAACAACGAGTAAAGAAGAAGTAAAGAAATACATAAGCAAACCTAATTTTAAAGATTCAATAATTTTTAATGAAAGCTTTGTTGCAATTGTAAATAATGTTACTTCTGTTAAATTTGATAAACCTATTTATTTAGGACAAGTTGTATTAGATTACAGAAAATTATTAATGTATCAATTTTATTATAATATAGTTAATGAATTATGGCCAAAAAATGAAATAGTTGCTTCAGACACCGACGCATTGATAATGAATATAACCACAAAAGATTTTTATGAAGATATGAAAGAAATAAAAGACGAACTTGATACATCAGACTATCCGGAGGATCATGATCTTTATTTAATAGATAATAAAAAGGTAATAGGTAAATTTAAAGATGAATTAAATGGTAAAATTATGAATGAAATAGTTTTTCTGAGAAGTAAAGCATATTTTTTTACATTAAGTGATTTCAGTGAAGTAAAAAAATTGGGAGGTATTAGTAAAGTGACTATTAAAAAGATATAAAATTTAATGATGGTAAAGAATGTTTATTCAACAGTGAAACAAAAATGAATAAGATGTACACATTAAATTCTGACAAACATAATATGTTTATAAATGAAATAAATAAAGTTTCTTTATCTCCTTTTGATGATAAAAGATATATTTGTGATGATGGAATAAATACACAACCTTATGGTATTAATTCTTTGTATTTTTAATATTTAATTTAATTTCCATGCAACAAATCCAGTTAATGCCATACCACCAACAACAAATGCAATCTCTCTATTTTTCTGGTCTTCTGATGGGGTATAATAATCACTCAACTTTGGTTCAGAAGGTAATGCCTGTAAATCTTTACCTGTAATATAATAATATTGTTTCATTGCTTGGTCAACATCTTCGTATGTTTGTTCTGCATGATGTTCTTTTTGTAATTGTTTATTTAGAAAATCTAATCTTTGTGTTCTTTCTCTACTCCATTTTACTTGTGCTGCTTCTAATTGTTCCATTGCCTTATCATGTCTTTCTCTCTCTTTATCTGCATCTTTTCCAATATGTGAAAACAAATAATTACTACCCGAAAAAGCAAAGGCATTTACTACTGCTCCACCAAGCATCATCACCACTGCACTCGCCATTTTTTACTTCATAATATCAGCTGGAATAATTCCTTGCTTAACTAACATATCTCTTGTTGCCATTGCAAGTAATATATCAATAGATAACATTCCAATATCTGCCATATTAAAATCTACTTTTGGTGGTTGTCTTCTCAATAGTTTTCTTCCTAATTCTGCATATCCAACCGTTAATAGTGTTTCCACTCCGGCATGATATAACATGTTTACTATTTGTTTTCCATCAATTTGTGTTGCCATTTTTTATAAGAATTTTTTGATTACTTAAACTCAAATGGATCTATTTCTTTCTTTTCCTTTGGTGGTGGAATAGGTGCAGGTGTAACTTGTTTCTTATTATAAATATATAATCCCAATCCAACAACTACAATTGATATACATGATGGTATGTAATTTTTGTATATATTTACACGTTGAACTTCTTTAACTTCATCCCTAACTTCATCATCATCTTTTGTTATAGATTTTAATTGTATGTTCTCTTTTTTCATTGCTTCCGTTTCTTTTCTTTTTAATTCAGCTTTCATTTTTTTTGCTTCCGCACCTTTTTACCAGCAGCTACTCGTTTTGGGTTTTTCGTTTTTTCATTTAAATCACTCATCTTTTTTTAAGTCAATATTTTCACCTTTTTTATCAGTAAAATTAATATGTCTCGCTGTTGTTAACATTGCAGTAAAAGGAGCAAGATACATTCCATATCTATAATATAATTCACAACATGTGCTAGTCAAAGCGTGATTGATAAAAGGGTCTTCCTCCAAGTCTTGTATTAATTTAGGTGGATTAACAACATTAAAATATTTTGACACACCCATAACATATAAGTTAATAAAAGAATTACCCAATGTCTTAGTCATACTCGCTCCTAGTCTTGCTTCATATCTGCAGTATAGTTTGTTTATTTCTTCTGATGTCATTGTATCAATGTCTGACATTTGTAAGTCTTTACCAAGATATTGTTTACTTCCTCCACCGGCAACAATGGCTGATAGTGTCTTCATGGTCATCTCTTTGTTCTGGTAACTCAACATTTTGTAACAATTCTTCGGCGTTCATTTTATATAATTTATTTTTAATTTTAAAATATTTAAATATTATATATCCAACTATTGATAAGACTGCAGTGTTTGATGTAATTGTTAGTATTTCCAATAGCATTGCTTTTTTATTGCTTATTTTTTAAGCATTACTAAAGCATTACTAAAGCATTACTTAAGCATTACTTAATCAACCACCCAATAATCAGTAGGTTGGTCGGTTTTCAAAATTAATTTACGATGTTTCTTTTTCTTTAATTCTTCCTTTATTCTTTGACGTTCTTCCAATGTAGGAATAACATCATTCTCTCTCAAACAATTTTCAAAACTATCTCTATCTTTTGTGTAGAACATACATAACCACTTTGTTTGTTCTCTTAAATCTTTCAAAACTGAATTGTATCTTTGCGATATAACCCATACCGATTGTTCTGCGTGTCTGCCTGAAAAAGCTAACTGTGACAGCATATCTTGTTTCTTTTTTATTTCCTTTGTTGAACTACAATCATCAATGATATATAATGTTGATTTCCCAGCATATTGTTTAAAAAACGACCGTAATAGTTCTTGAAGCTTTTCTGTTCCATCTGATGTTATAGGATTTACGATTTCAATATTTTTTGTTTTTGGGTTTCTAACATCCCCAATCCACTCACGATTTTTGTATGCCATGTTCCATTGAATGGTTGGGCAAAGTATAACAATATGACTAAATACACCTCTATATTCACCTTCAAGTAAGTCAAAAACAAACTCTGTTTTTCCACAGCCAGTTTGACCACAAATAATTGCACTGTGTGGATATTTAGGTAGTTCCATTTCTATTGTTTAATAATGAGCTTCTTTGAATCTTCCATCTTCAAAATTGATTTGCGCATCCTGTATTACAAACAGATAAACATTTATTGGTTCATTTCCTCCTGCTTCTTTCGTTATTTGTATTGTTATACCTTCTGAGGCATTTTCTATTCTTCTCCCAGAACCGTGAAGATTATTATCGTCCGTTGAACGTAAATCTAACCATAAAGCGTAATTAATCGTTAGATATTTTTCTAGCGTTGTATCAGTAATATTTGTATCTTTAATGACAATATTTGTTTCTTTGTTTCTTTTTGAATTTAGGGCAAAGAATTTATTTATTTCGTCCCACTGTTGGTACGATTTCATTCCTTGACTATATAGTTGATTCGGAATCCCTTCTATAGTCATTTCCACTTTTGTAATTTCTGGATTATAATATTCTTCTGTGCTGGTCCTTTCAGGATCTTCGAATAGCATGAGAATTCCTTTCATGCTTCTTGCAGGAACATTTAGATTGATATTCCAACCGTCGTGATATGACTGAAAAATTGTTGAAAGCGACGTTAAACCCGAAATCACACACACACACACACACACACACACATAGTGTATCAGATTTATTCTTCGTTATTTTTCTATGCCTAAGTATTCTATCGTATAAAATAACCATTTTGTTACTGACTTGCTGACTTATTTCTCTTGCTAATTCAGTATTAGAAACCATATCAAATTCCAAACAAATATTTTTGATTGTATAAGTTGAAGTTGCATCTGCTGAATTAATAACTTTCATGTAATCATTGAATGTAAGTTCATATTCTAATCTATCCCCGAGGCCTGCTTGATAAAATGGCGTATGGGTTTCCAATAATTCAAAATCAAGTGGAATACAAAACCTGTTTCCATATGCTTTTGCGATGGCTTGATCTTCTTTATCCGCTGTTGCATTTTTTGCCCCCACTCTAAGTTTCAACATGTTTGGTTTGCCAATGCCTTGGTATGCCATATTACGCGTTCTGTATTTTGTTTGATTTGAGGTTTAACGTCCCCGTCAACACTGTAAAGGTCATTTTGGAGACGTTGCTTCCAATTTTGTGGGACTTTTACCCGACATTGAGATGAAATGACATCTCAAGCCCTGTGGCCCAATGAAACCAATTGGGTTTATTAGCATGGACGGTCCGCCTCACACCGCGGTTCCTGGACAGGCTTAGATCCTCTAAGCGGTTTACCAGTACTAGTGTGCGGGCCGGATTCAGCTCTGCGTGGAAGCATCATGCAGTTCTGTAGGAGTCTTCCATAAATCAATATAACAATGATAGATGTCACTATCATCAATGGACATAACTTCATTTCCACTTATTCTTATTGTTGTTTTCTTAATTATTGCTCTTCCTATGTTTGGGAATATAGTTGCATTTGCATCTTTAGAGTTTAGTTCAATTTCAAATGCTAATCTGACTGTTCCGGGAACAATAACATCATTACCACTTAGATTAGGAAATCTCACTAATAACTGTTGATTTTGGTCAATAGTTGATGGATTATTGGTTATCACTACACTTTGACGGATACCTCTCATACCGCGTGGTTCTCTTATTTTTCTGTAAGGGTTTAATTTGTTTCCATAGGACGACATTTTTTTAAGGAAAAATTTAATAGTTAAAAATGGCTGAAGGATTTGATTTTGAGAATCCTACATTTGAAGATGATGACCATGATGAACAGCATGCAGATAAAGATGATAATGATGAATTTAATAGAACTATGCAAAACCGAATTGATGCTATTAATACTGCTGGCAGTGATGTTGATACAAGAACAAAGATAAAAGTAGAACAGAAACAATATGCAGTTAAAGAATATTACAAGTTTATAAAGGAAAAGACAGGATTAGACTCAGAATATATTGATTATACAAACTTTGAACTTGGTGATGATTATAAAACACTATATTTAGTGGTTGGGGATCAAAAATTTCAAATTACTGCCAAAAGAGGTGATAGTGATTTTATAAGCCTGAGTACTTTAAAAGGTAATATTGGCCGTGGTGGGACAAGAGCAATTAGAGACTTATTACACATACCTTATAAATCTATAAATAAACCATTATTAACACCACAGAATATTGAAAACTTACAGGGTGTAAGAAATGATTTACCCGATGTTGATAATATAGAAATGATTGATTTGCCTAATGCAGCCGAAACTGCTGTTAAAGAAATAGAAGAATTAGAAACGTCATTTATTGATGAACAAGGAACACAAACAGATATGACAAAAAGAGAAATGGATGGTATTTTAAAAGCAATGACAAGTGTTAAAGAAGAGGTTGCAAATGAATTGGTTAAATTGAATGAAACAAATAAAGACTTAGCAAAAGAAAAAGATAAATTAGAACAAGCGAAAGCAGACAAAGATGAATTTCAAATAGAGAGGATAAATGAGCGAATAAGAGGTTTGGAGTCTGAGAGAAGTGCAAGATTAGAAGTAATTAATGTTAATAGAGATAAATTACGTAGTCAGGTAAATAGAATAAAGGAAACAATCAACAAGATATTAAAAGAAGACACTACATTAGGTGAGAGAATTAGAACATTATTTAGAGAACAAGGAATTACAATTGTTAGTGTTTTGACTGCTTTTGGGATGATTATTGGTGTTATTGTTGAGACTTTTATTCCTACTACTGGTAGTGGATCTATAACCCCTAAACCACCGTCAAAAGATGGTATAGAGGATTGGATAAAAAAACAATTAAGTAATCTTGGTAAACTATTAGCCAATCTTGCAGGAAAAGCAGCAGCAGCACTACCGGGTATTATTGGTTCCATTGTGTCTTTGCTGTTGTCTACTACTGGAAAAGTGGTTAACTGGTTTGGTGAACATCTCTGGGCGTTGCTTGTCCTTATTGTAGGATTATTGTATGCAGCTGCAAGAGAGTATATTAATAAATCCTGAGTGCAATAATACCTATTACTATACTTCCTACTATTAATGCTGTTTTGTTGTCTTCGTGTTGTGTTGCTTGTTTCTTTTCAACAGGTTCTGGTGGAGATTTCTTTGTTTGTTTCTTTTCAACAGGTTCTGGTAGAGATTTCTTTGTTGGTGCGCCTTGTATAGTTGCAGGTTGTGTAGTAGGTGCAACAGGTTTAACATTTACATCATTATTGAAACCAAGCGAGCACTCCGATGTTGCAATTACAATTTTATTATTATATCCAGCGATAGTGCCAATTTGTAATATCATATCACTGGGAGACATATAGAGACCAAGTCCATATGTGTAATCAACTTTACTTCTTGCGTATTTCAATACATTTTGATATTTTGATATTTGAGTAGGCAAATCGATTGGACTGTTAATTGCATCTTGAACATTTGCTAAGAATTGTTTTCGAGCATCAAATCCTGTGCCTATTTTTAGTATTTCTACACGTGTTTGAGATTGTGCTCCTAATAGTGCCCATACAAGCGTTCTAATGCTTTCGTTAATTCGTTCAACACCTGGTTTTGTGAAGCCTTCTGATTTGTCTAATATAAACATTGTCCATGCCTCACTTATATTTACTGTATGTTCTATTTTATCATTTACACTAAAGAATGGCCCATCACTTTGATGATCTTGTCTGTATTTTCCATCTGGTTTAAAATATTGTGTGTAACTCCCGAGACCACTACATTTAGAACTACTTTCCAGTTTTTGCCTCCAATCCGTGCTAGGTGAAACATCGAATTCATTACATAACTTTTGGTATGTTGCTTTGTCGTATGGGTTTTTGTAATAACAGAATGATACATCTGTCGGTAAAGGTGTTTTAAGTTCTTTCAAAATACGAGCAATACAATAATAAACATGAAATGTATATACTGTTTTAGTTAATCCTGAAGTGTTTTGTAAATGGTCTTGATAACGTACTCCACATCCTGCAGTGGCACACCAGACGGCAAAATTTAATTGACATTGCCACCAGTCAAATGATGAATGAAGCCATGTATTCCACGGTTCATTGGTGTGTAATGTTGGATTTTGATATTTTTTAAATAAGTCAAGAAACGTTACTGGAAAATGATCATCTTTGTTAACATAAATTGTTTGTTTTACAAGTTCAATATTCTTTTTGGTATATTTAGTATTGTGGTTATATGATGCATTGAGATTGTACTTGAATTCTTTTGGTATCATTTTTTATGTGTAAAAAATGTATCATACAGTTTCCGATATTAATAAGACAATACACTTACAAAAATATATAGATAACAAATGTGGTATTAAGAGAATTGGATTGAAGAGTTTTACTTATAAATACTATAGGTTGGTGGTTGATGAATCTATCCAAAAAGGAACAGAAAGACCAATACGTTTACCTTCAGGATTTTACAGTTTCCAACAAATAGCAGATATATTTCAAAGTAATAATATTGTATTATCTGTAAATGAAACAAATGGCATAGTGTTGTTAAAAATGTCGACCGTTGGTTTAAAAATAAGCAAAGGATTAAAGGAAATGTTAGGCCTCGGAAATAAAAGACGATTTAACGCAAATCAAACATATAAGGGAGAAATACCGTTAAATTGTGCACCTTATAAACAACTATATGTTCATCTTGAGCAGATAAATAGTGCTTGCAATTTCTTTGATGGTGCTCCTAGTAATATTCTTGGGGTTGTTTCTGTTGAGAATAAATCGTTTGGTGATATTGTTCATACACGTTTTAGTAATCCGGAATATAAACAATTAACCCATGGTGATATTTCAGAATTAAGTATAAGCGTTTGTGATGAGAATGGCCAGAAAATAAACAACAATGGTTTACCAATTTGTTGTGTGTTAGAAATTTTATGATTAAAAATGAGTATATTTGGTGTTAAGAATAATAATATTTTACGTGTTGATAGCAGAACATCAAATTTAGATAATATTTTACAAAACGTTCATACAAATGAATACATTACAATATATGCTGAATCAAAAGGCTCTTTATCTAGAGATAAGATGTTTTCATTTGGAAATGGAGGTAGAGAGGGAGCGGTTGGTTATGTTATGATGAAAGATGGTTATATTATAAGTATGGGCCTGTCGTGTGAAAAGTCAAAAGATGAAGTGCGGGTTACTGTGATGGTGGATGGGGAAGTTTTGAGTGGGTGTATAGTTTATTTGGAAGACGCACAAAGTGTACATCGCGATTTTGATAAACCATTTTTAGTTAAGGCAGGAAGTGTTATTAATTTTTTGAGTGTACTGAATAATTATACTGCGGTTAATACTGTTGCCTCATTATTAATTGAATTTAAAAATTATATATAAAAAATGAGTATATTTGGTGTAAAAAAATATACAACAACAGCGAATTTGCGTATTGATGAATTACATAAAAAATTAGGAAATTTAAATAATAGATTACAAAACGTTTATACAAATGAATTCATTACAATAACCGCCGAATCAAATGGCCCACTAGCTAGTGGTAAACTATTTTCATTTGGAAATGGAGGTAGAGAGGGAGCGGTTGGTTATGTTATGATGAAGGATGGTTATATTAAAAGTATTAGCCTGTCGAGTGTATCGTCGCTTGGTAAGGTGAAAGTTGGCGTATTGGTGAATGGGAAAGTTTTGGAAGGGTGCAGTGGCCTCGCTTTAGATAGTGAAACAAAAAGTACACATTTTAATTTTGTCACCCCTTGTTTAGTTAAAGCTGGAAGTGTTATTAATTTTTTTAGTCTAGAGACTAATAAAACTACAGTTATTACTGTTGTCTCGTTATTAATTGAATTCAAAAAATAAATATAAAAAATGAGTATATTTGGCACTAAAAAGTATGGGAATAATCTGGCTTTACGTGTTGATGATTTGCATAGAAAAATAACAGATAAATTTACAAAAATAACAGATAAAGTTGATAATTTAAATAGAAAAATAATAAATAATAATATTGATTTAACTTCACGTGTCGGAGATTTACATAAAAAAATAACAGATCATAGTAATAATTTAGATTTACGTGTTGGTGATTTAGATAATAGTTTAGTTTCGCGTTTCGGTGATTTACAAGGAAGAATAACAAAATTAAATAATAGTTTACAAAACATTGATACAAGTGAATACATTACAATAACAGCCGAATCAAAAGGCCCACTAACTGTGGGTAAAATATTTTCATTTGGGGATGGAGGTAGAGAGCGAACTGCTGGTTATGTTATGATGAAGGATGGTTATATTAAAAGTATTGGCCTGTCGAGTGTATCGTCGCTTAAAGGGGCGATAGTTGGCGTGTTGGTGAATGGGGAACATTTGGAAGGGTGCAGCGGATTCGTTTTAAATAGTGGAACAATAGGCATACATTATAATTTTACCACCCCTTGTTTAGTTAAAGCTGGAAGTGTTATTACCTTTGTGAGTGGGCACAATAATAAAACTGCGACTAATACTGTTGTCTCGTTATTAATTGAATTAAAAAAATAACTATAAAAATGAAACAACCTACAGCCCCGAATTTATATCCAGACTTGCCTATTGAAGATGGACAAAATTATAGATTACAGAAGATATCAGAGATAGAAAAACAATTAATGAAAGAGAGGGATGTAAGAAAGGCATTATACAAAAAGTATAAACGTGGAATTAATTTTACTGGTTGTGTTGATACTGCGTTAATTTCTTCAAGTGTTATTATGGCTGGTGTTGGTTTAGCTGTTCCAATTATGTTACCGTTGGAAATTGCTGCTGTTGTGTGTGGGTCTCTGGGTGTTTGTGTTAAGTTAGTGAGACGTAAATTACATGCAAAAACAAAAAAACATTATGAGATTAAAACTATTGCTGATAGTAAGTTGAATAGTATAAAAGATTTGATTTCTAAGGCTTTGACAGATGGGCAGATATCTGAAAATGAATTTAAGTTGATTTTAGATGAATTAGATAAATATAATAACTGAAAGATTGCATACATTCAAAACAAACAGGATTAAGTGAAACGGAAAGAAAAAAACTTATTGAGGAAGGCAAGGCCCAGGCTTTAGCCGAGGTAAAAAAAAAAATAGGAGATGCTTGATTTTATTTAATAAAGTTACAATAATTAATGACCCACCACCTATTTATAGTAGCGTAAACTAATGCAGTTTTTCGTCACTCTAGTAGGAAAAAAAATGACGATTACAATATAATTTTCGCTGCAGATTACGGCGTAATCATACTCTGGCTGGCTTGATTAATAGAGATCTCCCTTGCTAGAGTTTATCGGGGATTACGGCGTAAGCATCAACAAATATACATTGGGAATTACGGCGTAAGCATCAACAAATATACATAGAGTTTATTGGGAATTACGGCGTGAGCATCAACAAATATACATTGAGTTTATCGGGGATTACGGCGTAAGCATCAACAAATCTTTTTACTCCAAGAATTTTTCATTTTTATCTTTTCTCGGGGTGTGTGTTTTTTTTCTCATTTTTTTTAATTTTGATTTCTCGAGGTGTGTTTTTTTTTATTTTAGCATTTCTCGAGGTGTGTTTTTTTCATCACTCTAGTAGGGGGGTACTTGGAGTATGAAGAAAAAAAAATATTTTTTGGGGGGTGGTCTGGAGCAGCTATTTTTTTTAGGGTGGTCTGAAGAAGCAAAAAAATTTTTTTTCAGTGGGTGGTCTGAAGAAGCTAAAAAAATTTTTAAAAAGGGGGGTGAGCTAAACTCACCCAAACCCTCTACTACTAAGCCCATGTAAAACCAAAGGGCCCTGGAGCAGGGGGCATTTTTGGCCCCAGCACTATAATTTGAACAATATTGGTAGGGGTCCACTAGATGAAGCTTCATACCAAATATCGAAGACCTGGGCCTTGCGGTTTCAGAGAAGATTTTTAAAGATTTTCCCTATATAAGCCCATGTAAAACCAAAGGGCCCCGGAGTGGGGGCATTTTTGGCCCCAGCACTATAATTTGAACAATCTTGGTAGGGGTTCACTAGATGAAGCGTCATACCAAATATCAAAGACCTGGGCCTTACGGTTTCAGAGAAGAAGATTTTTAAAGATTTTCCCTATATAAGTTCTATAAAAGGGTTATCCTTTGGAAGCAAGGAATACACCACAGAACTGAAAAATATGGAGTGGACATGTTTTCTGGGCCAGACTAGCTAGTTTCGGCCAATTAGGCCTCATCAGTGACCCTCAGATATTTTCAAAATTCCACAATGGAATCAATGATCCCAAAGGACGAGAAAATATAATCTACACTATGATGTAGGGCAGGGAGACGTTTCACCGCCGCCACACAGTCCCACACACCAGCTGTAGTGAAGTTAAATATGTTCAATAAAAGGGTTATCCTTTGGAAGCAAGGAATACACCACAGAACTGAACAAGATGTGTTTGTGAAACACCGATGCCCCCGGACAGCGCCTGTGCAATATGAAAGCCCCATCACTAAATTATGTCATGGTTGAGGCCACAAGGTCACGAGGTAAAAAATTATGGTACCACTGGAAAGGTCTTGTGAGAAAGAATACACATGTGAAATATGAAAGCTCTATCACTTACCAATCAAAAGTTATGGACTATATTAAAGTTTTTAAAAAGTAGGTCAAACATCAAGGTCAAAGTCACAAGGTCAAAAATTATAGTACCACTAGAAAGGTCTTGTGACAAGGAATGCACATGTGAAATATGAAAGCCCTACCATTTACCAATCAAAAGTTATGGCCAATGTTAAAGTTTTTAAAAAGTAGGTCAAACATCAAGGTCAAGGTCATGAGGTCAAAAATTATGGTACCATTAGAAAGGTCTTGTGACAAGGAATGCACATGTGAAATATGAAAGCTCTACCATTTACCAATCAAACGTTACGGCCAATGTTAAAGTTTTTAAAAAGTAGGTCAAATGCCAAGGTCAAGGTCATGAGGTCAAAAATTATAGTACCAATAGAAAGGTCTTGTGACAAGGAATGCACATGTGAAATATGAAAGCTCTACCATTTACCAATCAAACGTTACGGCCAATGTTAAAGTTTTTAAAAAGTAGGTCAAATGCCAAGGTCAAGGTCATGAGGTCAAAAATTATAGTACCAATAGAAAGGTCTTGTGACAAGGAATGCACATGTGAAATATGAAAGCTCTATCACTTACCAATCAAAAGTTATGGCCAATGTTAAAGTTTTTAAAAAAGTAGGTCATATGCCAAGGTCAAGGTCATGAGGTCAAAAATTATAGTACCAATAGAAAGGTCTTGTGACAAGGAATGCACATGTGAAATATGAAAGCTCTATCACTTACCAATCAAAAGTTATGGCCAATGTTAAAGTTTTTAAAAATGAGGCCAAACGTAGGTCAAATCTCAAGGTGAAGGTCACGAGGTCAAAATTTATGGTACCTCTTGAAAGGTCTTGTGACAAGGAATGCACATGTGAAGTATGAAAGCTGTATCACTTACCATTCAAAAGTTATGCCCAATGTTAAAGTTTTTGCAGACGGAGAAACGGACAAACAGACAAACGGACAAACGGACAAACAGACGGACAGACCAAAAACTATATGCCCCCCAGAATCTTAGATTCCGGGGGCATAAAAATATGGAGTGGACATGTTTTCTGGGCCAGACTAGCTAGTTTCGGCCAATTAGGCCTCATCAGTGACCCTCAGATATTTTCAAAATTCCACAATGGAATCAATGATCCCAAAGGACAAGAAAATATAATCTACACTATGATGTAGGGCATGATAAGCCCATGTAAAACCAAAGGGCCCCGGAGCGGGGGCATTTTTGGCCCCAGCACTATAATTTGAACAATCTTGGTAGGGGTTCACCAGATGAAGCTTCATACCAAATATCAAAGACCTGGGCCTTGTGGTTTCAGAGAAGAAGATTTTTTAAGTTTTTGGTGAAAAAAATCTCTTTTTGGCTTCTATGACCTAGATGTGCAATGGACCGGAACCATTTGAACAACTTTGAAAGGGGACCACCTAAGGATTATTCCTGTGAAGTTTGGTCAAAATCCGATCAGTGGTTTAGGAGGAGATGTCGTTTAAAGAATTGTTTACGGACGGACGCACGCACGGACGGACGCACGACGGACGAAAAGTGATCCCAAAAGCTCACCTCGTCACTACGTGACGGTGAGCTAAAAACTAAGCGCACAACGCGCTAATTAGGGTGAATACGGTAAGTACAATTTTCTTACTGATGTTGAATCTAAAGATAGCTGGATTGGTTGCAAACACTGCGGCATCTCATCTGGGTTTACATTGTTGGAAATTATGAGCTCTTTAAAAACTTAAACATAAAATATATGTCTGTGACCTTGACAACATATGGTTTGGATAATAAGACCTTTTAAATATTTGACCTTGAGTTCACAGGCATATGTGGGGGTATTGAATAAAACTTTACTTTATCTTTCAACATACCAAATATGAATCACATGTAAATCCATCATATAATTTGGAAAATATATGCTCTTAAAAAAATTTAACATAAAATTTAAAAGTCCATGACCTCGACCTTGAGGTCATGGGCAGTGAGGTCATGGGCAGAGGCGTGGGTATTGCTGAATAAATCTTTCATCATACCAAATGTTGACCAAATTCATCATATGGTTTAGAAATTATGAGCTCTTAAAAGACTTTAACGTAAATGTGGACGCCAACGCCGTTCCCAATGACAACACTGACGCCGATGCCCGGGATAGTGCATTAGCTATTCCAGGACTTTGCCCAGTGGCACTTTAAATGTTTACAAGGAAGTTAACAGCATCAACCCCTTTATAGTAGTACTTTGATGGCTCCTACACCGATGACTCATATACCATGGCTGTGTCGAACCTATTCTTAGTCCCCAGGGAATTTATATTCATTAGAAATAGTATTGGATAACTGAGGAGATTTTCGACTTTTATCTTGCCAATGTATGATGTGTGTACTCATTAGAATCGCCTCAATGAGGCGATTCTAATGAGTACACAAAGCATACATTTTCATTATAGAACATTGAGAATACAATGTATGTCTCAAAACTAACCCCGTTATGCCTCCTGCCAGTAACCCTCAGTGGCTCGACCTACCCCTGTCTCGAACAGATTTTCTTGGCCCCAAAGGTGTTCGAGCTTTTGAAGTTTGAGTGTTCATTATGAGTTAAAACTCTTACCTTTATTCCAGGTATATGTGTAAAGAATGCCTCCGGGCTCTGAGAATGATACAGGGCACCATGACCCACAGCACCACATGGAGTTCTGATTGTCAATTTACCACAATTGAATAAATTTCCTGTCCGATACCTAAACTTTGCTGCCTCATTTGTAATCTGATCAAATGCTGGGAATATATAATCGGCAAACTGGATTTCTGCTATAGTTGTTGCCCCTGCCACAGCCATTCCGATGCCAAATGCAACGATACCCTGCTCACTTAACGGAGTATTGAACACTCTGTCTTTACCTGGAATTGTGAATGGTAAATATGCATGTACTTGATACACCATTACCTCTTATTAAGAGTTTGCCCCTCAGCCCATCAGGGCTTGAAGAAATAGATTGGGCTGCATGGTGTTCCGCATAGAGCTGAAACCTACCAAACTTGAGTACTGGTAAACGCCGTAAATCTAAGTCTGCCCAGGAAAAGTGGTGCCAGACCAACCACTCCTTATACCCTGGTGGTTTCATTGGGCGATAGGGCCTGAGATGTCATTTCATCTCATTGTCTGGTATCGGGTAAATGTTCGACAAAATCGGAAGCAATGTTTCCAAAATGACCTATATAGTGCTGATGGGGACACAAAACCTTAACCTCAAACAAAGAAAATAAAACTGTTTATAGTAACATGATCTTAGAAATAAATTTCTAACAAATTGACCTGAGACTGGTGAACTAGACTGAAAACATGCATTTATCTTCGCCATCTCCGGAAGATTGCGATATTGTGATTCAATACATAGTCGGTAAATGGGTCGCAATTCACAAGATGCCAAAAATTAATGAGGAGTTTACGAAAGCCGACATATTAAGAGATAACATTGATTAAATTTATTCCTTGCATAAACCTCAGTCTCATGTCAATTTCTTGGAACTATAACAAGTCTTGGAAATAACATGGTTTAAAGGTGGATCTCAAAAATGTATAGATTATATAGCAAAAATGACCATTTGTGGTTATTTTTCTACATAATCTATACATTTTTTTTGGATATAACAAAGTTGTACAACTAACATATTTTATGCTTTGGATCCAAACAATAGCATATATATAAAGTAGTTGTGTATAGGAGTTGTAACAGGCAAAAATTTGACTTCTGATGTGTACAGAACAAGGACACAGATCAGTCTGTCCTTCCTCACAGACAGGCCACCACCTTTCTGACTGCACAAAGAATATAAGAATCTTACATGGGTGTGAGGGGTGGAGAGAAAAATGCTTTCAGAGGGTCACAGTCCAGTATCACAGGCTTGCCGAGTGACGGATTTTCTATCCATCCGGATTTTCTATCCATCCCTCACACCATGTAAGATTCTTTTTCTTGCCCCCGGCTAAATCCACAAATTGCCTTTTTTCTTGAAGATAGCTTGAACGGTTTTCAAGTTAT